>CM061142.1:302523240-302577945 GCA_030789695.1 Scilla litardierei | reverse complement strand
CCGAATCCTCGATATGAACATGCTCAAGTTGAGACTTGAGATTTTCAATCTCATTTCTCAACCCATCAACAACGGTGTCGTTGTTGACGATGAAAGGCCTAGGCGAGTTTTTAAGACTATCTAATTCATTTTTAGTCTTCATAAACTTAGTAGCCATATTAGAAAACTTATTCCATAATTGTTCATTGGCTATTCTAAGTTCATCATTGGTTACCTCTTCGCCTTCATCCTCGCTTCCATCTTCGCTTCCATCCTCGCTTTCATCAGAGGAAGTCTCTTCATCACAATCCTCTTTTCCCATGAAGCACGTGTGTGCATTCTCCACTCTTTCATCGTCCGACTCTCCACTTGAGGAGTCGGAGTCGGTGAAAGTGCCGACAAGCCCTTTCTTGTGCTTTCTTGACTTGTCGTGCTTGGATCCCTTCCATTTTCCCTTGTGTTTGTAGAGAGGACAATCCGGCTTGATATGTCCTGGCTTATTGCATTTGTAACACACGGGAGTAGAAACATTAGTCGAAATAAATTTAGATTTACAATTCAACTTACCTTGTCGGAAGAATCGGAGGAACTTCTTTGCCATATCGGCCAAAGCTTCCATGTCCAACTCATCGTCCGATTCTTCTTCCGATTCCTCATCATCGGTAGATGGAGCGGCCTTGTATGCAATCGCCTTTTTCTTAGGCTCGTCTTGCTTCAAGTACGACTTCATCTTTTCTTTCATCATGAGCTTGCTATCCTTGCGTACCTCGTATGACATCAAGGTACCCATTAGTTGAGTAACCGTATAAGTTTTCATGTCATTACCTTCCTCGATGGCGAAGGTACGCTTCTCCCAACAAGAAGGAAGTCCATCGATTATCTTCGAGACTTTCTCCTTTTGGGTGTAGGTCTTCCCAAGAGCTTCCAACTCGTTTGTGATGTCGACGAATCGAGCATAATACTCTTTCATCTTTTCACCCTGCAGCATATGAAATAATTCGTAATCTTTGTTCACGACAATGAGTTTAGAATCTCTTACCCGACTCGTCCCTTCATGTAATATGAGGAGGGAGTTCCAAATTTGATATGCACTCTTACATGTGCATATCTTATTGAAGTCCTCGGGCTCCAATGCGCACTGCAAGGCGTTCATTGCCTTGGCATTACTTACCTCCGCGGAGACCTCCGCGGGAGTCCACTTTGCGAAATCTTTTTCGGAGGGCTCAACGTACTCATTCATCATGGCTCTCCAAAGTGAAGCGCTCCGGAGGAACGTTTCCATTCGGCATTTCCAGTACCCGTAGTTGGTACCGTTGAAGGAAGGAGGCCTAGATGAAGATTGCCCTTCTAAAACTGAGGAGGCTCCTTGACGATCCTTGAAGACGTTGTAGTCGTTGTTCGTCATAGCTTTAACCTTGGCTCTGATACCAATTGTAGTGCCCTGTGGTAGCTACTGCACACGTACTAGAGGGGGGGTGAATAGTACTTAAAATAATCAAGATAGTTATTCCTAATTATTGTGCAAGAAACAAACGACAATGCAGAATTAAACAACTATCAACAAGAATTAAAACATACGCAAACAAACAATATTACTGGGTTCGGATCCACCCAAGTCTCCCCGACTTGTTCCCGGTGATCCTACGTCCCAACCACCCGGATCCCCTCCGGATACTTGAGTTAGCAACCCTAACTCAAGATTTCCACTAAACCCACTTGCGGAAACTCCACAAGTGCAATCGACCTACAATCGATTCCGGTGAATCCCACAACCCGGGATCACTCAAACTCTCACAACCGAGAGTGTACAACAATTCAATGAAATGAAATGAAATAAACTCTTACCTTACAAAATCCTATGTCTTGAGTATACTTACCAAATTAGGGCAATGATGGATTTTGAGGAGAGAATGTCACCAAACCGAATCTCCACCAATAAGATCAGCGATCGAAGGCTAGGATGGAGGATGGTGACTTTGGATCAAGCTCTAGGCTTGGAAGGCTCACAATGGAGAGAATCTCTCTTGAGGAAATGGCTCAAAGAGTTGAGGGAGAGATTCTTGTGAGGAAGAGAAAGCTTTAGAATGGAGTTGAATAGCTTCTCTTAGGTTTCTTCAAATCTCTAAAATGGCAGCCTTGGATCTTATGAAAGAGCCCCTCCAATTATATATAGGATAGAGGAGAGAGGGAGTGAAAAACGTTTCAAGAAAAGCTCCAACGGCTCTATTCTGAACCAGACTAGTCGGTCAAAGAAGGATCACTGACCGACTAGTTCATCAACTAGTCGGTCGGTGATACAACGTAGACCGACTAACGATAGCACAGCCAAGAAGTCGAAGTACAGGCAAAGACAACTAGTCGGTCTAAGAAGACTTGCCGACCGACTAGTTTCACAACTAGTCGGTCGGTGAATGATCTTTGACCGACTAACGTCGAAATAGAATAGGCTGACTTCAAGTTGACTTAGTCGGTTTAAGAACAAATGCTGACCGACTAGTTTCTCAACTAGTCGGTCGGTAAACGTTCTTTGACCGACTAACTCGAAATAGTAGCTCAGGCTGAAAATGACTGTACACAACTAGTCGGTCTGAGAAGGCTCCTGACCGACTAAATCGTCATCTAGTCGGTCGGTGACTCTTCTTTGACCGACTAACTGTAGACAGGGAAAGAGCTGAATATAGAGAAGGCAAACTAGTCGGTTCATGTAGAGTTGCCGACCGACTAGATCGTCATCTAGTCGGTTGGTGACTCTTCTTGAACCAACTAACATGCACTCGAAGCCGAGGGAAGAAGCGATAGGCTTCGGGAAAGTTTCTAATGGCTTCTATGAATATCCTAGCTCTAAGATATGAGCGAAATGAAGTATATAATGTAAGTCCAACTCAAGGCTTAACATTCTAATCTATGAAGCTAGAAGACTATAAAATAAACCTTATGAGCCGTCTTCAAAGCTTCAATCTTCATTCCTCTTGACTTCTATATTGCTCCTTGAGCTTCAACGAAGCTCCAGGCACACGATCACGCGTATTGAGAAGTCTTGAGATGTCGCTTTTGATGTGCGTGGTATTTTGGCGACGATCTCCATAACTGCGCTCACAAATAAGTTAGTATACATTATTTATGTTTGCTCATCATCCAAAACCAAATCCGGGGAATCATATCACAACAATACCGTGTCCTCGCTAGTTTTCCCATCAAAGCATGTCAAGCACACCTCCTCAAATCCTTTAATATGAAGATATGGATTTTCCTTATCTAACCCATGAAAGGTGGGTAAGAGTTGGATCACCCCAGGTTTAAAATTGAAAGAATTTGCATCGTTAAGTAAAACAAAGTATGAAGCAGTGCTAGTCCTAGTGGGTCTGAGTAAATCTTTTAAAGTCCTAGGCACTCCAGGTTGCACATTATTTTCGTTATTGTTGCTAAAATTTTCATCCATATTATTATTAGCCATATCAAAACGTCGAGTCAACCTATGTGTCCTAGGAGTCCTATGCCACATAAACTAGCACAAATATATATATATTTTTTATATGAAAGCAAACAAAAATTATATACAATAAAGTGGAAAGATCTCACCGAAGGTCTTCTGAATGAAATAAATCGTAGTAACAAACCGTTCTCCTCGGCAACGGCGCCAAAAACATGGTGGGACCAAAAAGGTGCTTCTCTCAAGCGCAAGAGTCCGTATAAGTAGTATAATCCGGAAGTCCAGATGTCAAATCCTCGGGAGAAATCTGTTGAAACCACAAACTTAAATCAAATAGAAAATCTACGTAGAGAAACTAAACACTTTAAATGGCGATGGTGTGAATGAGTTTGATGGTGAATTGTGAATACGTGAACGATACGAACAATGAAAACTCGTGAAAATAACAATGAGAAGTATGCACATGGTATGGGTTCGTTAGGATCAGTGATTCGTATACGTTGGTTGATCAAATATAACTCAATAAATCCTCCTTTTGGGAGCGATTCATCGGAAGATACCCTTTGGGGGATTCAAGCACAATATGAATTAAATAGTCACTAAAATTATAATCCTACGAATACGATATGAAACTCTCTTTTGGAGAGATCAAAGCTCACCCTTTTGGGGTGATCATCAACCTAATCACTTCTTTTGGAAGATGAAAAAGCGGATTTAATAGTAAAAATTAC
This sequence comes from Scilla litardierei, assembly GCA_030789695.1. Classification (NCBI taxonomy): domain Eukaryota; kingdom Viridiplantae; phylum Streptophyta; class Magnoliopsida; order Asparagales; family Asparagaceae; genus Scilla; species Scilla litardierei. The sequence continues at coordinate 302,573,805 of CM061142.1, read as the reverse complement.
AACTTTAGCGACATAAACGCTTACGAACGATGATATTCAACCAAACAAATACGATTTACATCCCCTAACTACTCCATACCATGCACAAATAAGAATTAGCTACTCATAATGCAAGAATAAACTAGTTTCATAGCCAAATACTTCAAGTTCATAGCAAAATACAGTAGAAAAAACCCAAATACGGGGTATGAGTTTAAGAAAATATCACCAAAACTCCAAGCTAAGCCTCCAAACTCTCTGGAAAACTGAAGAACATCCTCTGGAAATTTACAGAATTTTTCAGAGGGGAAAATCGGCTCCTATGTGCTCCAATACGCCAATAATACGCCCCAAAACCCTAGAATACGCTTAAATAATAAGCATTGCGGGTTTGGGGCACTTAACGGGTTCAAACCCCGCTTCATTTTCATCCGAACCCGATCACAACAGCCGCTGAACAATGTGGGCCGTCCATCAGAGCGGGATCAGACCTCGTGGCGCCACGTGTCCGCTGAGATGCGTGCAAAGCCCGCTCGAAATCAACTTCGGCATCGGAGAGCTTCTAGCCGTTGGATGTGTGATCGTCCGGTCCCTGTCGCACCACGTCGCCCTATAAGCTGGGCTCTTCGAGTTCGAGCGGGAGTTCATTCAGCCATTCGATCACGATCGGGCGATCGAAATTTCGCCACGTCGCTCAAAATTTCCGCTTCGTTCGCTAGGTTTCATCGCGCTGAGGACCGTTGGATTAGAATCCAACGGCTTGGATTCGGCCACATCGCCCGCCCCATCTCATCAGCTCCCGAGAATCGTGACCGTTCGATCTGTGATCGACGGTCGATATTGAGCCACGTCGCCCGCTGTAACGGCCGGTATTTTCTAGGCGTATTTTTGTGTGTGCCCGTATTTTCGTTTGAACCATCCGGATGTTTTCGTGCGCGAGTTCTATGTTTATGCGTCGACGTGAGCACGTATCCGTTTTTCGTTTTACCGTATCATCATTAACCGACTATCAATTTTAACTAATTACCCTAACTTAATTATCTCACTAATTACAAAATTGCTAATCACTTTAACTTTCACTAATTACTTCGTTTATTTTTAATAATCACCTTTTCGTAATTACTTAATTTCTTTAATTAAAAGTTAATTGCTGATTAACTTATTACCGGTGCCTGAAAATCAATTCCCTAAATTAACTAAGTTATCTTTACCCTAACCCTACATCATTTCTTCCCACCAAATTGTTGGTGAGATCCAACATGAAATTGAAGCTCCCCCCACATCCAGCTCCTCCCCCATCAATTGTCTCCTTCACGGTTGTTATAACAGTATCACCATCATCAAGCTAGGAGCAACAACCTGCAAGTCTTCTCCTTCCCTGCAATTCCTCTTCTCCTACAAACAAAACAAACCAGATACAACCCAAAAACAAATCAACCAGCGATACAATTCCTCTTCCCTGCAATCCATCAACCCAAATCCCAAACCTCAGTTCCAAAATCTGTTCACCATTCCAAATCCAGAAATCAAACCGAGTTCTTCCCAAATCTCCCACCAAAATCAGAACCCAAAATCTGTTCTTCATCAAACAATTCAGCCCAAAATCATCCACTCTCCGACCAGAAATCCCAATCCTAATCAACCAGCAAATAAATCAGCCAAAACCCAGATCATTTTCCAAACCCATTCATCCAAATCAAACACACAAAAACAAACCAATCTGAAATTAAATTTCAGATTCAAATGAAACCCCAAATCAAAACAGAAAAACTTCATATTCTTACAAAGATTAAACCCTTTACAACAACCCATTTCAGATCCAAAAAAACCTTTGATTCAAAACAAGAACAACTTTAGATCTGAGATTGTTATAAACCCAAACCAAAAATCAATAAACCCTCACAACTTCATCTCCTCCCTCCCTCTCCCTCTCCTAGGCCGACCACCCCTCTTTTGCACCGCCGACCGCCGGAGGAGACAGCCGCCGCGCCGCCTGCCGTTCGCGCCTGGGGACCCGCCGCCGCCGCCTGAGATTCCGCAGGAGCGCCGCCGACCTGCCGCCCAGCCCGCCCGCCGGACCGCCGGATCCCGCCGCCGTCCGCACCCCTGCGCCGACGCCACTCCCCCTCCGTGCGTGTAAGACCCCCTCTTTTCTTCTTGCGCGTGGATTGCTGCAAGTTTTAAAACAAAAAAAAACAAAGAAAAAGAAATGAAGAAGAGAAGGAAGATGACAGTACGAGAGAAAGGGGCAGGGACTGAGATATAGAAATAAAGAATGGGTTAATGATGGGTCAGCCTTGATAATTATAAAGAAGAGAAAGGAGTGGGTGACAGTATGAAGAATTAAAGATTAGAATAAATGGGTGACAGCCTTAGTTTTGTTAATAAAAATAATAATAAGAGAGAGTGTGTGAGGGTATTTTATTATAATGTGGTAGTAGGTGGAGATATTAAAAGTAATGTTAACATGCCATTAGTTTATTAGCCCATTCAAATTAACCTGGCACCATTGTAATTAGCCTAGTAGAGTTGATTAGTAGGTGGTTAGTATTAATTAATGTTAGTGTTAATTTAGATGACGATTGTTAAGATATTACTTAAATTCCGGCATGTTGGTATGATTGCATAATGTTAGGGTGGTAATACTAGTATAAAATAAGGCGTGCCATGTTAGTACGACCCTATACAATGTTACACTAACTAGATAACCCAATATAATTAACCGAACCCACTTTAGATATTAATTTAATAATGCGTTTGTCTCACGAAATATCTAATTCATTGATTTATTTTAACTAGAACAGAGAACCGGACATACCGTAACGAAGTACCCGTCGGGACAAACCCAAAATCACCGAAAACAGGCAAGTATGAAATTTATAGTGAATTTGTGAATGTTAACGCTCTTTAGTTTTCAGCATGCAAAGTTCCATAACTCCGTTTACATGTCGTACTTGTTAAATCTCACACACAGTACTTTTGTTAAATTGTTGTAAATATTGCTCGATATTCTTGTAACCATGGAAATTATTGCGTAGAGATAAATGGTCATATTATTTAAATTGCTGCATGTCTCAAAATGACTAACAAGAGAGTGACATCGTGAAATCGTGCGCCTCGAAGGCAAAATCGTGACTTTCGTGATGTCATGTGAGTTGACTAGGCTGGCTCGTGTTCCAGCACAAATATTGGGGTGGGGTTAGGGTTGTGCGGCCACTAGGCGTATGACGGGGTACTCTCTTCAAGGGCACCACCCGTATGCGGTGGGTTAGCGCCAAGCACGGTAAGCCCCCGTGTGAAGAACGACCCACTCATCACGTCCTACCGGCGAGAACCCTATTATAGATGTGTGACACTAACTTGAAACTTGCAAAGTGAAATTGTTACCTCAGTGAAAATTGACATGTTTTACTTTACTCGTCAGATTGTTTAGAACTGCATGATATGATGTTTTTACTTTAAAATCAGCATGCTCAAACTTTTATTGCTATCTCGTTTAAATTATAATTGCCTCTTAAATTCAGTATAAATTTGTATATCTTGCCTTGGGTTCTAATCTCTACTTGCAGACCCTTGCTGACATACATTCATGTTTTTGGATGTATGTCAGGTCCCGAGCATTAGCACCAGGATGACTAGTTGAGATAGCTGAACCAGTGGACCAGGAACTGTCAAACTAGTGAACCTTCATTGTAATTCACTCATTTGTTGTACGGGTCATAAGACCCTCTCTTTCCTATTTCTGCATTGTTGTAATTCCTTTGAGATGTCTGAGATTGTAATAATTTTCTTTTTATCTGTGTTGTTTTGAGTAATGCAAAGCAAGAACCTGCAGTTTTCACACAGACGCTTATTGTGTAAGTCAAGGAGGGAAGAAAAGCAAAAGTACCTCCTCCTTACTTGCACAAGCGGGCCCGCTTGCGTCCTCGCTCCCAAGCCTAATGGGAAGCGGGGCGTGACAGGTTTTAGTGGTGGCCCATGCAGGTCTATGCTCATGCAAAATACTCTAAAACAGCATGGATAATATTACAATCCTAACTCTCAAACAACAACTTCCCTAAAATTTTCTACCCCGATCAAATTCATTAGAAAATCATAGTCCTAATATTCCTGATCCTTAGTCAACCAAATCAGTGTATCCTTGATTTTTAATCTCCCTTTATTTTACATCCTGCTTTTGACCTTAGAAATCCATCGTAGCCTTTTCACGTGTCATTTCCTACCCGTACTCACAATCGATCATCCTATTCTAATCATTGCTCTCGATCCATGTGATCTTCCTAACAGCCAACATTATCCTTTCGAATCATTCACATTACTATACCAATTCTACTTTCGATATCCCTTTCGTGGAGTTTCTCGCCCAGTTTTATTCCGTTTAAAAATCTTTAGTATATACCTAGATATCATACTCTCAAGCTGACTTAAATTCATTCTTTGATTTGAAACTTTCTTCACCGTAACCTTTAGTTACTATCTCGCCACTATTTTCTGACCTATAACATCCAAACTCGTATATTTACCATACTTTCTTCATTTAATAAACTTCATTTTAAAAAAAACATTACTTCTTTTCCACTAATTCAAATATAGGAATTTCTTTCTTACGATGCTACTAACAAATTTCAGAACAACCTATCATATGTGTTTTTTAAAAATACTTTCTTTACTAAATCTGCCTCCATTTGCATTCACAAAACAATCGCTGCTTAACTATACTCCTTTGTATGTTACTCTTCTCATTCATTATTTAACTAAATCACATTTCATGTTCTAACTTATACCATTTACGCATTTCATTATTTTTCGCATATTCGTCATTCTCCTTAATCACTTAATTAATCATGCCTATTTTATGCTACCTAACCAACCTAACTCCCTACCCGTGCCTCATCTGAAACCGTTCATCGCAATCTTGATCCTTTACACCTTTCAACTCTAAATCCTACACTATGCTTAGTTATCATTTGTGCTCGTCATTACTTATTACAATCTTAGAAAGATTCGTTTTACAATTACGTTATAGCCCTTTAAATTTTCCCTTCTATTTCATTCCATCATCAGCGGTGTTAATTTATGTTAAACATCATATTGTTAAAGCATTAGATATGATCATTATTGTTATAAGATTAGGTTTCAGCTAGACATAGTGAGAGGTGATATAAGGGTATTTGTGATTAGTCGATTATGAACACAACGAATTTAGATTATTCCATTTTATGTGGCGAAAATAGAATAGTTGTTCAAGACTTACATTTGGATAATACACATGCCTAACGGATTCAATTGAATTCCTTTTTATGAGTAACACAAAAGGACGAGTACATTACAGATTTGAAGTTCAGACTAGTAACAGCTAAGAGTACCTAAGAAAGTACACCATGATTCATAGAGACCAAAAAAAAATGAATAGAGTATTTGAAGTAACAAGACTTAATTATACGGGTATGGTGATAAAGATATTAGAAATGCTACGTTATGTTGATGAGAATGGATAGTTATGTGGATTGATTGACATTGTTTAGAACAAGACACAATGAAAAATGGCAAGATGTGATTTAGTAGTTGTTAATTAATGTGAATAACTTTATGAGTTGTCACGAGGAAGGATGTGTTGGGAGCAGGACAATTATTGATTGTAAATATTGATGTATACTAGGCGTGTTTGTAATGGTCGTCATACATTGGTAACTGGTGTATCATCATTATATTGATTGCTTGATATAAAGATAAGATTGGAGTTGGGAGAGGTCACAATTGTAGTGTTACCAGTTAGGTTATGCAACGGACAATGTGATGATATAAAATGGATAAGATCAATTAGGAGAATAAACAATTTTGAAGAATTTGGCTATAGATGAACTATATATTAGAGATTTCATAGGAGATGCTATTGCTCTAATATCAATAACAAGTGAAGGGGGAAGAAATTTGCAAATGGTATTGGTTGAGTATATTTAGTGTTTTTCCTTCAGGGGTTATTTGGTAGGAAGTATTGATTATTTGAAGCGAGAACCTTGGGTTAGAATTCGAACGATAAGATCGGATATGTGGCTAAGTTTTATGACGTGCTTTTAGTCGTAGCATTGTTCAGTGGTGAGACAAGAAGTGATGATTTACTTTAAGAACACTTGTTTGAGGTTATGAGTTTGACAACTAGTGTGTTAGAATATTGGGGTTGCAGTTGGGAGTACCTTATTATTTTTCTCACCATTGTCCCTGCACATCGCTGGCAGCCGTCGTTAGCTATTTTGCCTGCCTATTGATGGTTAAGGCCATCGATGGTGCTTAGTCATCCGAACCTCTTTTTGGAACTCAATCTTAATCACACCACGTGTGTCTCGGCCTAACCAATTTCATTTCTTCGCCTCGAAGTATTCAGGTCATAATTTACCTCGTAGAAATACAGGAGCAATATTCCTAATTGTTCCCTGCTCTTTAGTGGATAAGAATTCCGAGGACGGAATTTTTCTTAAGGTGGGTAGAGTGTAACTGCCGGTATTTTCTAGGCGTATTTTTGTGTGTGCCCGTATTTTCGTTTGAACCATCCGGATGTTTTCGTGCGCGAGTTCTATGTTTATGCGTCGACGTGAGCACGTATCCGTTTTTCGTTTTACCGTATCATCATTAACCGACTATCAATTTTAACTAATTACCCTAACTTAATTATCTCACTAATTACAAAATTGCTAATCACTTTAACTTTCACTAATTACTTCGTTTATTTTTAATAATCACCTTTTCGTAATTACTTAATTTCTTTAATTAAAAGTTAATTGCTGATTAACTTATTACCGGTGCCTGAAAATCAATTCCCTAAATTAACTAAGTTATCTTTACCCTAACCCTACATCATTTCTTCCCACCAAATTGTTGGTGAGATCCAACATGAAATTGAAGCCCCCCCCACATCCAGCTCCTCCCCCATCAATTGTCTCCTTCACGGTTGTTATAACAGTATCACCATCATCAAGCTAGGAGCAACAACCTGCAAGTCTTCTCCTTCCCTGCAATTCCTCTTCTCCTACAAACAAAACAAACCAGATACAACCCAAAAACAAATCAACCAGCGATACAATTCCTCTTCCCTGCAATCCATCAACCCAAATCCCAAACCTCAGTTCCAAAATCTGTTCACCATTCCAAATCCAGAAATCAAACCGAGTTCTTCCCAAATCTCCCACCAAAATCAGAACCCAAAATCTGTTCTTCATCAAACAATTCAGCCCAAAATCATCCACTCTCCGACCAGAAATCCCAATCCCAATCAACCAGCAAATAAATCAACCAAAACCCAGATCATTTTCCAAACCCATTCATCCAAATCAAACACACAAAAACAAACCAATCTGAAATTAAATTTCAGATTCAAATGAAACCCCAAATCAAAACAGAAAAACTTCATATTCTTACAAAGATTAAACCCTTTACAACAACCCATTTCAGATCCAAAACAGCCTTTGATTCAAAACAAGAACAACTTTAGATCTGAGATTGTTATAAACCCAAACCAAAAATCAATAAACCCTCACAACTTCATCTCCTCCCTCCCTCTCCCTCTCCTAGGCCGACCACCCCTCTTTTGCGCCGCCGACCGCCGGAGGAGACAGCCGCCGCGCCGCCTGCCGTCTGCGCCTGGGGACCCGCCGCCGCCGCCTGAGATTCCGCAGCAGCGCCGCCGACCTGCCGCCCAGCCCGCCCGCCGGACCGCCGGATCCCGCCGCCGTCCGCACCCCTGCACCGACGCCACTCCCCCTCCGTGCGTGTAAGACCCCCTCTTTTCTTCTTACGCGTGGATTGCTGCAAGTTTTAAAACAAAAAAAACAAAGAAAAAGAAATGAAGAAGAGAAGGAAGATGACAGTACGAGAGAAAGGGGCAGGGACTGAGATATAGAAATAAAGAATGGGTTAATGATGGGTCAGCCTTGATAATTATAAAGAAGAGAAAGGAGTGGGTGACAGTATGAAGAATTAAAGATTAGAATAAATGGGTGACAGCCTTAGTTTTGTTAATAAAAATAATAATAAGAGAGAGTGTGTGAGGGTATTTTATTATAATGTGGTAGTAGGTGGAGATATTAAAAGTAATGTTAACATGCCATTAGTTTATTAGCCCATTCAAATTAACCTGGCACCATTGTAATTAGCCTAGTAGAGTTGATTAGTAGGTGGTTAGTATTAATTAATGTTAGTGTTAATTTAGATGACGATTGTTAAGATATTACTTAAATTCCGGCATGTTGGTATGATTGCATAATGTTAGGGTGGTAATACTAGTATAAAATAAGGCGTGCCATGTTAGTACGACCCTATACAATGTTACACTAACTAGATAACCCAATATAATTAACCGAACCCACTTTAGATATTAATTTAATAATGCGTTTGTCTCACGAAATATCTAATTCATTGATTTATTTTAACTAGAACAGAGAACCGGACATACCGTAACGAAGTACCCGTCGGGACAAACCCAAAATCACCGAAAACAGGCAAGTATGCAATTTATAGTGAATTTGTGAATGTTAACGCTCTTTAGTTTTCAGCATGCAAAGTTCCATAACTCCGTTTACATGTCCTACTTGTTAAATCTCACACACAGTACTTTTGTTAAATTGTTGTAAATATTGCTCGATATTCTTGTAACCATGGAAATTATTGCGTAGAGATAAATGGTCATATTATTTAAATTGCTGCATGTCTCAAAATGACTAACAAGAGAGTGACATCGTGAAATCGTGCGCCTCGAAGGCAAAATCGTGACTTTCGTGATGTCATGTGAGTTGACTAGGCTGGCTCGTGTTCCAGCACAAATATTGGGGTGGGGTTAGGGTTGTGCGGCCACTAGGCGTATGACGGGGTACTCTCTTCAAGGGCACCACCCGTATGCGGTGGGTTAGCGCCAAGCACGGTAAGCCCCCGTGTGAAGAACGACCCACTCATCACGTCCTACCGGCGAGAACCCTATTATAGATGTGTGACACTAACTTGAAACTTGCAAAGTGAAATTGTTACCTCAGTGAAAATTGACATGTTTTACTTTACTCGTCAGATTGTTTAGAACTGCATGATAGGATGTTTTTACTTTAAAATCAGCATGCTCAAACTTTTATTGCTATCTCGTTTAAATTATAATTGCCTCTTAAATTCAGTATAAATTTGTATATCTTGCCTTGGGTTCTAATCTCTACTTGCAGATCCTTGCTGACATACATTCATGTTTTTGGATGTATGTCAGGTCCCGAGCATTAGCACCAGGATGACTAGTTGAGATAGCTGAACCAGTGGACCAGGAACTGTCAAACTAGTGAACCTTCATTGTAATTCACTCATTTGTTGTACGGGTCATAAGACCCTCTCTTTCCTATTTCTACATTGTTGTAATTCCTTTGAGATGTCTGAGATTGTAATAATTTTCTTTTTATCTGTGTTGTTTTGAGTAATGCAAAGCAAGAACCTGCAATTTTCACACAGACGCTTATTGTGTAAGTCAAGGAGGGAAGAAAAGCAAAAGTACCTCCTCCTTACTTGCACAAGCGGGCCCGCTTGCGTCCTCGCTCCCAAGCCTAATGGGAAGCGGGGCGTGACACCCGCCTATCGGCGCTGCTGCGGATGCCGTTCGATTACGATCATGCGGATACGAGAAGGCCACGTGTGTGCCAATATTCGCGACCCGACCGTATATACGTATTTCCTTGCGTATTTCTTCATTAAATTGGTATTCTGCATTCAAAAATTCATAGAAATTAGCACAGATCTCAGAAAAATACAAATAAATAGTCGTTGGAATCGTGAGATCGAGACCAAGCTAGGAAAAATATAAAAAGTGCAGAAATACTTCATTAATTGCTGTTTTGTGCTCAAATTGAGTGTTTTCTCTAATAAATAATTGTGTACAAAATACGTATGAGTTAGAGAACATTGTAGTATCACATGAGCACAAAATAGGGCTAAATGGGGGGTTAAATATGTAATATTGAACCCGAATCACAACCCATGAACAATCCCACGTAGTTATAGGCACAGACAGGGCAATAAAATAGCAATCACAGAATACACACAGATATACCCTGGTTCGGTCGTCCCCACGACCTACTCCAGCCCCCGAAAGCAACTACTAGATAGATATGTAATCAAGTACAGCTACAATGAGTCAAGATCCCAAATCTACTCTCACCTAGCTCGTACGCACACTACGTGCTCTACACTATCAATATAGTCAGATGCTCTCCCTCCGTGACGACTCCCAAGTCGTCAGGTCCCCAAAAGTAACACAAACAGGTAAAGTTTCCCCTACGAAGAACTAACACAAATACTACACAATATTATAAACAAGAGAGTTTAGAATGCTCAGATCGTGTAGCGATGTTGTCTTCGTCAATCAGCCCAGGCTAGATGTCGTCTGGCAAGTAGTAGTAGTCTCTCGGTAACGGCAACTCAAGTTGCGGAAATTGAACTCCACAATGAGACTTGCGACAGTTGTGGATCTTAAAATTGCGGCCTCCTCCTATTCCCAAAGCTTGCGGGCTTATGTGCTTGATGACCCTGCAAAAACAAGTAGTAAAAGATTTATGTTAGTCAAAGAAGTGGCCGGTTCTTTAAGTTTGTTTTTTGCAAGAGAGAACAAATAAAATTCGGCCTATGGATCTTGTCCCTCCAAAAGTGCACAGTTTTTAATTTTGCAAAGCCAAGAAAATAATCCAATTTGCACAAAACGATGAGAGAGTAATTATTAGATAAAAAAACTTAGCTTTGCATTACAGTGGCCGGCCTTGGGAATTTTTGTGATGAAGCACAAAAATAAAAACCCCATGAAAGATATCCTACTCTTTTTGAGATGTGACTGCGCCCTCCTCTCTTTTAATTCTTCAAGGTGCTGGCGGCTCTCTCTCTTCAATATGTGTATAATTGTTTGTGAGGTGCTCTTGAGAATTCTTCTCAGCACCTTGAATCTTGCAGCTCCCAATCAAAATGGCAAAACAAAAAGGTGCGCAGGCTTGGGGATTGGCTAAAGGAAAATTTTCGGCAGCCCTCTCAAATTGTGGCCGCAAAAAGATGAAGACCCCCAATTATTTTTGTGCTCCTTTTGCTCATGGGAATTCAAAGTTTCGACTGGCAATTAAAACAAAGGAGCACACAATTGAAGAAGCTGGGCTCTCCAAGAATTTCGTGTGAAAATGGTGTGGCTCCTTGTATCAAATGATTTGCACTGGGGATTATTTTCGCAGCCAAAGTGTCACGCCCCGCTTCCCATTATACTTGGGGCGAGGACGCGAGCGGGCCCGCTTAGGTTGGAGCGGTGAAGCTCGAACCTAATAAGCGTCTGTGAAAACACCTTTCGCAGGAACTTGCATGCAACTCAGAACAACAGAAATATTAAAGCCACCATCCAGATAAAGTACACAATAATAAGAGGGCCCCAAGCATGGCCTACAACGATAGCGATACAGATAAAGTGGGTACACACCCTACAAACAACAGCGATGAAAGTAAATAGCTGCAGCGGTGATAATCAGCACTAGTCCACAGTGGGGTGGACTTCAGGATCAGCAGAATCCTGGTCTATTGGATCACTCTGATCCAGCAACTCGTCCTCCAGATAACCTGTCTCGTAACCTGACATACATTCAAACAACATGAATGTATGTCAGCAAGGGTCTGCAAGTAGATGTCAGACGACCCAAGGCATGATATATATAACAAGTTATATATATGGCAGTTTTACAGCAGTTAAAAGAATTTACACTAGCATGTATTTCAATGAACTGAAGCAGTTAAAACAATTATGAACGTTACACTAGCATGGTAGTTAAAGCAACAAGTTACATTAGCATGGTAGTTCAGTAATAAAATTTGACATGGCAGTTGAGTAATGTAACATCAGTCTGTAATTAACTTCCATTTTCAATTATTTAACTGTGTGTGCAAATCCGTGACTAAGATTCCCGCCGTTAGACGAATAGTAAATAAATACACCTTCAAGTGCCCCCGAAGGCGACTCGTTTACTACCGGCTAGTGCCCGGGAACCAACCCCACCCAAGTGTATTTCCTGAATCACGTGCCAGGATGCTAATCCGTCATATACTGAAACACGAGTCCAGACTAGTCGCATGTGACGTAATCACATGTGACCGACGAGATTAACTAATAGCCAACGGCAGTAACATCTGGTAGCCAACGGCAACTGGTAGCCAACGGCATGTAACATCGGTAGCCAACGGCATGTAACATCGGTAGCCAACGGCATTTAACTACGGGAGCCAACGGTATTTAACTACGGGAGCCAACGGCATTTAACATTCTATAAGTATCAACAGTTCTAAAATTAACCGTACATGTCCAGAAACATTACCATTCACAAAGTGCGTTCATTTTGATTATTAAGGGGTCCACACACACGCACACGAGTTTAAGTCTAGCAGTTCTAAAAAGTGTGTTTGTGTCAGCAATTAAATGTACAACATCAAATCTCACAAAACATAAAATAACTGCACGCTTGCCTGACTGGGACAGTTTAGGTTGTCCGAGTAACGACAGGAAAGTTCGTGACGTATCTGCGTCATTAATAATAACATTTATAATAATTAGTAAAAGTGCTGAATTGGGAATTAACGAAATTTGATCAGAAAGTTAATTATTCTTGTTATTGTTCTAAGAAAAGGTATATCGAATTATATGTTGTTTGGGTTCGTTTTGATGGGTACTACGTAATGGTGACACTGGTTCTCTATTTTGGTTATACATATTAAGGAATTAAATTTATTGCGAGTTAACAACAAAATTAAGTTGAGCCCTAAATTGGGTTCGTCTAATTTTACGGGGTTCACTGACTAGGGTGGCGGTTATATGGTGTTATACTAACCTGGTACATCTTAATTTACTCTAGTTTTATTACACTAACAGATTTCACAATTATAACATGTTGAAATAAACATTAATATATAAATAGCACTAATTAACAACTAACCAATTATTAACAATTAATTAATTAAGTAGGGTAATCACAGGATTAAACATAATATTTAAATATTCCACCTCTTATCCTTTATTTCAACCTGCCACCTCTTCTCCTTTATTAAATATTAAATATTCCACTTCTTATACAACCTGCCACCTCTTCTCCTTTATTTCAATTCTTTATTAAAGGGTATCTTTTTGTTTCCTTCAATGTCGTTCTTCTCCCTATCCTGTCTTCTTGTTTTCATTTACGTTTTCTTTCTTTTTTTTCTCTGATTTCATTTTGCATCAAGGAAACAACAAAAAGGGGGGATCACTCACCTCGCGCGACGGGAAGGAGAAGCCTCACGGCCGGCGGCTCCAGGCGGCAGGGCGGCGGCGGGTCGGCGGTCCGGCGGTCCGGCGGGCGGCGCGCGCTGGCGGGCGGTGGCTGTGCGTGGGTGGATGAGGGGGGCCGGCCTTTGGAGAGAGGAGGAAGAAGATGAGGGAATAAGAGGGTTTAGTTTTGATTGAGTTTTAATTTCTGGAATAAGGGGTTTGAATCTGAAATGAGGTGATTTGAATCTGAAGTTTAAATTTCAGATTGGATTTGTTTATAGATCTGAATTTTTGTTTCTCTCCTCTCGATTTCTGGTTTGATTTAGGATCTGGGAAATTGATGTTTGTGATTTAGGTTTGCAGAGGAGTGTTTGGTTGGAGGAGGGTTGGATTTGAGTTTGTTGGTTGATGTTGGGAAGATGATGAACTTGGGAACGATTGTGGAAGACGATGGGTAACAGGATTCAGGAAATAGTTGCTATAGGGTCTTTTTTTTTGCAGGGATGAAGACACTGCCTTAAGAAGCTAATTAGTCGTAGACAATTTTAATTTGTTAGTTGTTGGAATATGATGGATTTAATTGATGTTTGTTGACTAATAATCAAGGGGTATGTATCTGGTTAACTAACGTGATGCACTTCTCCTCCAAAAATTTGAAACGTGTGTGTGAAGGAAGAGGAATTAATTAATTAATTAAGTTATAAAATGTAATTATCAAATTAACGGTTGTAATTAGTAAAAAAAATAACAAGATGATTAACAAGATAATTAAATTAAAGTTTTTAATTAAACGTGATAATTAATTAACGACGATACGGTAAATACGGAAATACAGAGTCGCATACGCGCAACACGAAACATACGGTTGAAAGTCAACCCGACGACTGAAGGAAAAATGCCGGTACACATGACTAAAGCACGGCTAAAAATACCGGCCGTTACATTCTACCCACCTTAAGAAAATTCCGTCCTCGGAATTCTTATCAACTAAGGATCAGGAAATAAATATGGATAACGCTCGCGTATCTCATCTTCCCGCTCCCAGGTAGATTCTCCTGGCGAGTCGCGACGCCACATCACTCTGACTAGATCAACAGTCTTGGTCCTGAAGACTTTCTGACGTCGATCTAAGATCTCCACTGGTTGCTGTTCGTACGTCAAATCTGGTCGAACTGTGATCTCTGAGTAGTCCACAGCGTGTGAGGGGTCGCTGATATAACGACGCAGCTGGGACACATGAAAGACATCATGTACTCCCACTAGGGACGGTGGTAGTGCTAAGCGATAAGCTACCTCTCCAACTCGCTCTAGCACATCGAAAGGTCCAATATATCTCGGACTAAGCTTGCCTCGCTTCCCAAATCGAATCACTCCTCGATTCGGGGATATCTTAAGAAACACATGATCTCCTGGCTGAAACTCCAGAGGACGCCGTTTAGCATCAGCCCAATGCTTATAACGGTCCTGAGCAATCCGAAGCTTGTCTCTGATATCACGCACAACATCCACAGCCTCAACTATCATCTTTGGTCCCAACAGTTCTCTATCACCAACGTCATCCCAACTCAGCGGGGATCGACATTTCCTTCCATAAAGAGCAGCAAATGGCGCCATGCCAATGCTCGCCTGGTAGCTGTTGTTGTAGGAGAACTCCACCAGATGCAGATGATCCTCCCACGAACCCTTGAGATCCAACATGCAAGCTCTCAACATGTCCTCCAATATCTGGATAGTGCGCTCCGACTGTCCATCAGTTTGCGGGTGATACGCAGTACTGAATTTCAGACTGGTACCCAAATTGGTCTGCAAACTCTTCCAGAATTGAGACGTGAATCTCGTGTCCCGGTCGGAGACGATACTCACAGGAACTCCATGTAATCGCACAATCTCCTGCACGATTATCGTTCACATCACGACGTATACTAGAAAGAAGCTATAAAGGTATAAGAAAGATATTTACCTCCATATACTTCTTCGCAAGTATCTCCGTAGCTTGTCCTACTCGGAAAGGTATGAAATGTGCAGACTTGGTTAATCGATCAACGATAACCCAAATCGCGTCATTCTGCTTGGTGCTCCGAGGTAGTCCAGTTACGAAATCCATGGTGATGTGCTGCCACTTCCACTCCGGAATCGGCAGAGGTTGAAGTAATCCGGCAACGCGATGGTGTTCAGCCTTCACCTGCTGACACACAAGACATTTGGCGACGCTACGAGCTACGCTCCTCTTCATACCGTGCCACCAAAAATTCAGACGGAGATCCTTGTACATCTTGGTACCGCCAGGATGAATGGAATAGGGTGAGCTATGAGCTTCATTCATCAGCTCATCTCTGATATCACCAGAAGGTACGCAGATCCTACTGCCGTATCTCAAGGAACCATCGTCATGAATGATAAAGTCCGTCCGAAGTCCAGCTTCAACTTGCTCTCGGATCTTCCGCAGTTTAGCATCTCCAGACTGTGCAGCTTTGATCCGATCCACTATCGTCGACTGAATCTGCATATTCATCAACGATGATGTGACTCCAGGTAACACAACCTCTGTGTTCATCTCACACAGATCCTGCTGTAACCTCCACTGAACTGTGAGAGTCATAACCGCTGGAAGTCTGCTCAAAGCATCAGGTACAACATTAACCTTTCCCGGATGATACTGAAGGTCGATGTCGTAATCAGCCATCAGTTCTAACCATCTGCGCTGTCTCATATTCAACTCCTTCTGAGTGAAAATATATTTCAAACTTTTGTGATCAGTGAAAATCTTCACTTTCTCACTCAGCAAGAAATGTCTCCAAATCTTCAAAGCGAAGATAACAGCGGCTAATTCCAAGTCGTGAGTCGGGTAATTCTTCTCGTGAATCTTCAATTGCCGAGAAGCATACGCGACTACATGACCGTGCTGATGTAGAACACATCCAAGACCTTTGCCAGAGGCATCACAAAATATCTCGAATCCTCCAGTCCTATCTGGTATAGCCAGAACTGGTGCAGATGTCAACTTTTCCTTCAAAGTCCCAAATGCTTGCTCGCAAGTGTCTGACCAAACATACTTGACGTCCTTCCTCGTCAGTCGAGTCATGGGCTCTGCTATCCTCGAGAAATCCTGAATGAATCGACGGTAGTATCCCGCCAATCCTAGGAAACTCCGGATATCTGATGCTGACCGAGGGGTAGGCCAATTCCTGACCGATGTAACCTTCTCTGGATCAACTGAGATACCGTCGCCTGATACCACATGTCCAAGAAATGCAATCCGGTCTAACCAGAACTCGCACTTGCTGTACTTGGCATACAACTGATGACGGCGAAGTGTCTCCAAAACCATCCGTAGATGCTTGGCATGCTCTTCCTCGCTTTTCGAATAGACTAATATGTCATCAATGAATATCACTATGAATTTATCCAGAAAATCATAGAATATGAGATTCATGAGATTCATGAATACTGCAGGAGCGTTGGTCACACCGAATGGCATGACAACGAACTCGTAGTGTCCATACTTGGTCCGAAAAGCTGTCTTGTAGACATCTTCATTCTTGACCTTCAACTGATGATATCCACTCCTGAGGTCTAACTTCGAGAAAACTCGTGATCCACCGAGTTGATCGAAGATGTCATCTATGTGAGGTAACGGGTACTTATTCTTCACAGTGACATTGTTCAGTTCCCGATAATCCACGCACATCCTTCTCGATCCGTCCTTCTTCTTGACCAGCAATACAAGTGCACCCCAGGGAGACACACTTGGATGGATGAATCCTTTCTGCAACAGATCATCCAAAATCTTCCGTAGCTCTTCAAGTTCTGCTGGAGCCATACGGTAAGGCGCTTTCGAGATTGGTTGAGTATTTGGCATCAGATCAATACTGAACTCCAAAGCTCGATCAGGCGGCAATCCAGAAATATCTTCTGGAAATACATCTTCGAAGTCTCGAACCACTGCAGGCTTCTCCGGTTCGACTTGTATAGATGCGAGGATCGCTTCGTTCGGCTGAGCCCGAAATCTGATAGGCTCGAGCAAACGACTACCACTAATGAACTCGAACACCGGATGGTCTGGAATTTCGAATACTACTTTCTTTTTGTGACAGTCGATAGTAGCATAGAAAGTCCCTAACCAGTCCATGCCGAGAATAGCATCAAAGTTGGGTGTGTCCAAGACTATGAAGTCTGCATAAAGTTCATGTCCGTAAATCACTAAGGGGCAGGATTTGCATCCCAAAGTAACACTCACTACGCCACCTCCGGTTGTGATATTCCATCTCTTGGGAAGTGTGTAGGTAGGAATCGAATGTTTTTCTACAAACTTCTGGGATATAACACACAGGGAAGCTCCGGAATCAAATAAAGTCAGAGCCGGATGGGAGGCCACTAAGATAATACCTAAGACGAAAATAATATACTTAGCAAGAGAACCTAACCAACAAGAATTAATATCTGGTAAAAGATAAATACTAGGTATAAACGTTACCTGTGATCACGTCATCCTCAGTCTCAGCTTCCACAGCTGTCATCGTGAACGCCTGGCGCTTCGGCGGATGGACCTGCTGATAAGCTCGATCCTGAGGGATCAGAGGTGGTCCACGCTGAGCAGGTCCGGGTGCTCCTCGCTGAACAGGTGCAGGTACTCCAGTGGGTGGTCGACGGTCCTTGCCGTGAGGGCAGTCTCTCGCAGCATGTGCGGGTGATCTGCATACCAGACACTGGTTCAGCATCCTCCTGCAATCTTTCTTCTGATGTCCAGTCCTGCCGCAGAAGTAGCAAGTCAGATGTGATCGATCGGCAGAAGTGGATGGCCTCTTGAATGGTGTGGTCTGCGGAGGTCGGAAGTTTCCTCTAGGCACCATCCTAGGCGGCTCCATGGGACGCTTGCCTCCTCCAGTTGAAGGTCCCTCGGGGAGTTTCTCTACAAGCTCATGTTCACGTGCACAATCCAGAACATCCTGAAGTGTCGTCGGTCTCGCCGAGGTCATCGACGCTTGGACCTTGCGATTCAGGCCCTTGCGAAACTGAAACGCACAATCTTCAGGGTCTTCTACCATATGAGGTGCAAAACGGCTAAGCATGGCAAACTCAGCCTCATACTCATCCACAGTCATATCTCCTTGGACCAAGTTAGCGAAACGTTGTTGAAGCTCTCTCTTGGCTGCCTTGGGAAAGTATTTAGCATCGAACCTTTCCCTAAACATGCCCCAAGAGATTGGTCTGATCAGACGTTTCTCTTCCAGTTGCCACCAGCTCCTGGCATTGTCGGCCAGTTGTAGTTTTGCCACGTCAACCCATCCAGCCTGTGGGATACGTGCAGCACTCAGCTTATCTTCGGTCGCTTGGACCCATTCATCAGCTCCTAGCGGCCCTTCTTTTCCAGAGAAGCTCTTGGGCTGCAACTCATGGAATTGTCTAACTCCTGGTTCAGCTCGAGGGGGTGGCGGTGGTGCATTCTGAGCAGGTTGTTGTCCTTGCTGAATCAGCTGTTGCTGGACTTCCAGCATTCCCCTGATAACTCCGAGGACTACATTGATATCAGCACTTCCGTTAGCTGCATTATCGGTCCCATTCCCATTCCTGGTGTGGTGTCCTCCTGCCATGCTGAGAAACGAACTTGGTTAAGTTGTGTACGAGATAAATCTAGATGTTTTTGGCCATTGATAGTATTTCCATTGTACTGAAGTTTCGCAGGTTCAAGACCTGCATGGGCCACCACAAAAACCTGTCACGCCCCGCTTCCCATTATACTTGGGGCGAGGACGCGAGCGGGCCCGCTTAGGTTGGAGCGGTGAAGCTCGAACCTAATAAGCGTCTGTGAAAACACCTTTCGCAGGAACTTGCATGCAACTCAGAACAACAGAAATATTAAAGCCACCATCCAGATAAAGTACACAATAATAAGAGGGCCCCAAGCATGGCCTACAACGATAGCGATACAGATAAAGTGGGTACACACCCTACAAACAACAGCGATGAAAGTAAATAGCTGCAGCGGTGATAATCAGCACTAGTCCACAGTGGGGTGGACTTCAGGATCAGCAGAATCCTGGTCTATTGGATCACTCTGATCCAGCAACTCGTCCTCCAGATAACCTGTCTCGTAACCTGACATACATTCAAACAACATGAATGTATGTCAGCAAGGGTCTGCAAGTAGATGTCAGACGACCCAAGGCATGATATATATAACAAGTTATATATATGGCAGTTTTACAGCAGTTAAAAGAATTTACACTAGCATGTATTTCAATGAACTGAAGCAGTTAAAACAATTATGAACGTTACACTAGCATGGTAGTTAAAGCAACAAGTTACATTAGCATGGTAGTTCAGTAATAAAAATTGACATGGCAGTTGAGTAATGTAACATCAGTCTGTAATTAACTTCCATTTTCAATTATTTAACTGTGTGTGCAAATCCGTGACTAAGATTCCCGCCGTTAGACGAATAGTAAATAAATACACCTTCAAGTGCCCCCGAAGGCGACTCGTTTACTACCGGCTAGTGCCCGGGAACCAACCCCACCCAAGTGTATTTCCTGAATCACGTGCCAGGATGCTAATCCGTCATATACTGAAACACGAGTCCAGACTAGTCGCATGTGACGTAATCACATGTGACCGACGAGATTAACTAATAGCCAACGGCAGTAACATCTGGTAGCCAACGGCAACTGGTAGCCAACGGCATGTAACATCGGTAGCCAACGGCATGTAACATCGGTAGCCAACGGCATTTAACTACGGGAGCCAACGGTATTTAACTACGGGAGCCAACGGCATTTAACATTCTATAAGTATCAACAGTTCTAAAATTAACCGTACATGTCCAAAAACATTACCATTCACAAAGTGCGTTCATTTTGATTATTAAGGGGTCCACACACACGCACACGAGTTTAAGTCTAGCAGTTCTAAAAAGTGTGTTTGTGTCAGCAATTAAATGTACAACATCAAATCTCACAAAACATAAAATAACTGCACGCTTGCCTGACTGGGACAGTTTAGGTTGTCCGAGTAACGACAGGAAAGTTCGTGACGTATCTGCGTCATTAATAATAACATTTATAATAATTAGTAAAAGTGCTGAATTGGGAATTAACGAAATTTGATCAGAAAGTTAATTATTCTTGTTATTGTTCTAAGAAAAGGTATATCGAATTATATGTTGTTTGGGTTCGTTTTGATGGGTACTACGTAATGGTGACACTGGTTCTCTATTTTGGTTATACATATTAAGGAATTAAATTTATTGCGAGTTAACAACAAAATTAAGTTGAGCCCTAAATTGGGTTCGTCTAATTTTACGGGGTTCACTGACTAGGGTGGCGGTTATATGGTGTTATACTAACCTGGTACATCTTAATTTACTCTAGTTTTATTACACTAACAGATTTCACAATTATAACATGTTGAAATAAACATTAATATATAAATAGCACTAATTAACAACTAACCAATTATTAACAATTAATTAATTAAGTAGGGTAATCACAGGATTAAACATAATATTTAAATATTCCACCTCTTATCCTTTATTTCAACCTGCCACCTCTTCTCCTTTATTAAATATTAAATATTCCACTTCTTATACAACCTGCCACCTCTTCTCCTTTATTTCAATTCTTTATTAAAGGGTATCTTTTTGTTTCCTTCAATGTCGTTCTTCTCCATATCCTGTCTTCTTGTTTTCATTTACGTTTTCTTTCTTTTTTTTCTCTGATTTCATTTTGCATCAAGGAAACAACAAAAAGGGGGGATCACTCACCTCGCGCGACGGGAAGGAGAAGCCTCACGGCCGGCGGCTCCAGGCGGCAGGGCGGCGGCGGGTCGGCGGTCCGGCGGTCCGGCGGGCGGCGCGCGCTGGCGGGCGGTGGCTGTGCGTGGGTGGATGAGGGGGGGCCGGCCTTTGGAGAGAGGAGGAAGAAGATGAGGGAATAAGAGGGTTTAGTTTTGATTGAGTTTTAATTTCTGGAATAAGGGGTTTGAATCTGAAATGAGGTGATTTGAATCTGAAGTTTAAATTTCAGATTGGATTTGTTTATAGATCTGAATTTTTGTTTCTCTCCTCTCGATTTCTGGTTTGATTTAGGATCTGGGAAATTGATGTTTGTGATTTAGGTTTGCAGAGGAGTGTTTGGTTGGAGGAGGGTTGGATTTGAGTTTGTTGGTTGATGTTGGGAAGATGATGAACTTGGGAACGATTGTGGAAGACGATGGGTAACAGGATTCAGGAAATAGTTGATATAGGGTCTTTTTTTTTGCAGGGATGAAGACACTGCCTTAAGAAGCTAATTAGTCGTAGACAATTTTAATTTGTTAGTTGTTGGAATATGATGGATTTAATTGATGTTTGTTGACTAATAATCAAGGGGTATGTATCTGGTTAACTAACGTGATGCACTTCTCCTCCAAAAATTTGAAACGTGTGTGTGAAGGAAGAGGAATTAATTAATTAATTAAGTTATAAAATGTAATTATCAAATTAACGGTTGTAATTAGTAAAAAAAATAACAAGATGATTAACAAGATAATTAAATTAAAGTTTTTAATTAAACGTGATAATTAATTAACGACGATACGGTAAATACGGAAATACAGAGTCGCATACGCGCAACACGAAACATACGGTTGAAAGTCAACCCGACGACTGAAGGAAAAATGCCGGTACACATGACTAAAGCACGGCTAAAAATACCGGCCGTTACACAAAGAAATAATGTCGGCGCCTCTTTGAAATAATGTCGCAGCCAAAGAAAAAAAATCTTTTGCGGCGCCTCTTTGAAACCCTTAATATCTAATGTCGGCGCCCTCTCTAAAAACAACAGAAGAACAAAAAAACCTTTATAATAAGCGGCCGGCTGCTACTTCATTTTTCCCTAGGTCAACCCAAAGATACGGCTCTTAGGCTGAGAGGAGATATTTTTTGGATTCAGCCTTTGGAATGCTCCTTTCATGAGAGGTCAAATATATCGGCTGATCTCTTGGAATTCTTTGGCTTAGATTCATGAGGTTACAGCATCTAAGTTTTTTGGCTTATTTTTCTTTTTTCTATGTATTTTTATATTGGCCGCTTGTGTTTTTGGTATCCCCTAGCTTGATGGTTTTTATATTGAGATTACTAGGGTTTTACTCCAAAAGATGTGGGTCAACTCAAGTTAGGTTATCTCCCTTTCTCCTTTGCACTTTGACCAAATCCTTCCGTGAATTAATCGCACGTTCGCTGTTCCTGAAACACTTAACACACTCGTTAAAAACGTTCACACACGTTTGTTATCATCAAACACGAAGTTCATAGATCGTTGCTACCAACAATCTCCCCCTTTTGATGATAACAGACTAAGTATAAGATTTGAGCATTAAGTTTCCAGATAGTGTGTGTGAAAGTGTGACGATAGCAGGTGACATGCAATGAGATGAAATGATGTGCGAACAATAATGTCAATAATGTGTAAAGTTTAACAATAAGCATTCTCCCCCTATTTTTGTGCTTCCCCGATATTCATTCATGCTCCCCCTTAATCAAGCAATCATACTTTCACAAGCATTACAAAGATAGAACCAAATGCTAAATACCAAGCACACCAAGTAAATACCAAATCTTCACAAATTTTTTCTCCCCCTTTGTTATCATCAAAAGTCATACCACGAAGTCAAACTCATATATCATGCAAAAAGAGAGTATTATTAACCATTACCTACAATTGCATGCATACACTCATAGAATAATCAAGTCAAAATCCAATGAAATTAAACAACTAAGACTTCAACACCAAGTGTAAAGTGTGATGATTAAAATTGAAGCACATGTGGAGAATCATTAAGAAAGTCAACCAGAACCAATCCACATTTTCCAAATAACGTTCTATCACCTAGGATTGATTTTTCCCACCTCATTAAAAATGAGTTCAAGGTACCACACCCCCAAAACATAGCCTATAAGGACTCTTAGATGTGGGGATGGCAGTGCTTGACGAGTAAATACACCAACGCTAAAGTTTACCCATAAAGATTATGTTGGATACTCGTGGGTAATACCGTTGCCAAGGATTGTATCCATTTTTCATACGGAGAAATTAACTTTTGTTTTCACATTTTATTTTTAAATACTTATACCAACAATTTCTTTTGCTCAATTTTTATCCATGGCAAGGTATATCATATCCCTTAGATTTTCAGTTAAGTTTTCCTCCTACATTCACATTCCATACTTCATAAACGATATCTCCAAATGTGCAACAATAATAATACATGTGGAAGTGAAGTAGGTGGTGTAGAAATCAAGTTATTTTCAGTCATTAAACATGCCATGAATATTTAGAAAGATGAACATGCGCATGTGGCAAAAGAAATAATACACCAATTTCTACATACATATGAAAATCATTCATGAATTCCTTTTAATGAATTAAAGTGGAAGATACGCATTTAAGCACCAAATTTTTTTTTCAGTTTTTTTAATGCATGAAGTACTAAAGCAAACATGAGATGCTGTCACACAAAACAAAGAAAATCATGCACATATAACCATGCAACAACTAGCACACAAGAGAAAAAAAAGTTCAATCACACACAAAAAAAGCGAACAAAAAAATGCTATAAAGGTATGCATTAAGTTCAAAGAATGAGATATACCTTCGCGTCTCCGTTTGACTAAGGAGCTAAAAAATAATGAGACATTCAATTTATCGCTCCTCGTCAAATTTCCATCCACCTACAAAAGAAGTGTCGTGTGTGACCTTGAAATCCAACAAGGTCCACTCACGTTAGTCATCAAAGATTTAGGAACCCATATTTGTTTGAACTTAATATTTTTGTTCATATATTTCCAATGATATGAAGTATGACCAACGCATCCACATGTAAAGCACTTAGCATGAAAATTTCCAACCTTTGTTGATTCAATGTGAACTTTTCTATATTTTGATTTTTCAACATTTTTAAGACCATTCCTAGTCCTCGCCTATTATTGTCATAAATTTGATTTCCAAGAATAATGTCCAAATTTTGTTTTCCAATGGAAAATCTCTTTATTGACAATTCTAGGGTGGTGACTTTGGATTTCAAGATATCGTTTTCATTCACAAGCAAAGTGCATTTACTAATGAAAGCTTGCTTGTTTTCCTCTTCTTTCTTTTCAAAAACCCTCATTTTTTCTTTAAGTTCAAGATTTAGCATGTTAATCTTTTCAGAGAGCAATTCATTTTCAACTTCAAGCTTTACCTTATCAAGCTTATACATGCTAATATCCTTTAATAAAGAGGGACATGAAAGACAATCAGTTTTTTCAGACAAGCTAGCTTTCTCTTTTTATAGCATAGTAATGGTAGATTTGCATGCAACAAGCTCTTGTTTAATATTTTTCATTTCTATAGACATGTCATACTCAGTTTGTTGCATATCAAAATTATCATTCCTATAACATTCCACATCAACTTCTAGCTCATCAATTCTATGTTGCATTCCTTTACATATTTCTAAGAATTCAGCTTTAGTGGGAGATTCTACCTCATTGTGTTTGGCCATTAATGCCATGCAGGAGTGGGCTTCATGTTCATCCTCCTCATCCTCAGCTTCGCTATCCATGTCCCACGTCAGCACTTTCGTTTTTCCTTTTGCAACTTGAGCTGTGTGTTGTTGTGGGCAATCTTTTATGTGGTGCCCTTTCTTCCTGCATTTAAAACATTCACTTCTATTAATAGATTTCTGATCATAGAAATTTCTACCAAAATTAGAATTATTAGAACGAATGAACCTTTTTTCCATCTCAGCTCTTCCTTGATCAGTCTGAATGTATCTCCTGAAGTTTCTGACCATTAGGGCTTGCTCTTCATCAAGATCGTCGTCGTTAGCTTGAAGAGCTAATGGTGTGGAAGCTTTGGTCTTCTCTTCAGGTTTCTCTCTGGCTTCTATACTCTGCAACTCAAGCTCGTGTGACATCAGGTTGCCTATCAAGTCCTCCACTTTCATTGTTGATAAGTCATTAGCTTCTTGAATAGCGGTGACTTTAGGCCTGAACGAGCTTGGTAGCGCCCTTAAGATCGTTCGTACCTATTCATGGCTAGAGTATGGCTTACCGAGGGAACTGGATTTGTAGACGATGTCCGTGAACCTCGCAAACATCTCTTTCACAGATACTGTTGGTAGCATGCGGAAGCTCTCATATTCTGTACAAAGCAACGCAAGTCTGGATTCCCTCACTATCGATGTTCCCTCGTGTGTCACCTCCAGAGTATGCCAGATTTTCTGTGCAGTTAGTGTTGAGTATTGGAATTCTCCCTATTTGGTGTTAATGATGAGCAAACATAAATACTTGTGACTAATCCCCTATTTTGCAGTTAATCCATTGCCTAAGCTTATTATGAAGATCAACTAGCAATGGATGACTCACAAACGTCATTGAAGGCAAATGATATGAATTGGATGATCGTAGATTGATGATTGAAGCTCCGTAAAGACTTCAAGCTCATACGATGGAAAGAAGAGATTATTCGTCAATGTAATTTTTCCTTTTATCTCTTCTAGTATGTAGCTTAGAAGTAGAACTTTGATGGAGCACTCCCACACATCTACATTCTGTCATAGGACATCTTTAGACTTTTGTCCTTTGATCCCAATTCAATCCTCTTGTGTTTGTGCTAGGATTGTTTATAACAGCCGACTGCTTAACAGTTTACAGTCGCCTGTCTCAACAACAGTCGACT
The DNA here is from genome assembly GCA_030789695.1 of Scilla litardierei. Classification (NCBI taxonomy): domain Eukaryota; kingdom Viridiplantae; phylum Streptophyta; class Magnoliopsida; order Asparagales; family Asparagaceae; genus Scilla; species Scilla litardierei. The sequence goes on along the minus strand of CM061142.1, from coordinate 302,547,855 downwards.
GTGTTTTGTTCTACAGTCGCCTGTTATGCACAGACTATTACAATGTAGTTTTTGGGCCTTCTCTGATTATTTCGCACAGGCTACTGTTGAACGATTCACAGGCACCTGTCCTTGTGACAGTCGACTGTGTATTGTAAATCAGTCGCCTGTCTCTCCTTGCCCAAACTCTGTTTTGATCTAACTTCTACGGCCAGTCGACTTATGCTGTATATACAGTTGACTGTCTATTAGATCAGTCGACTGTCTATGCTGCAACAGTCACCTGTCTGTAAATCAATTCTTTGATTCAGCTCTCTGGAAATTTATCATGATTGTGACAGTCATCTGTTTAAGGTTATACAGTCGCCTGTTCTGATTAACAGTCGACTGTGTTCCTTGCATCAGTCGTCTGTCCTGTATCTTGTGGGATTTCAAGTATTTTACTAACTTACTCATCTCTCGGCCAGTCGCCTGTTGAAGAATGTACAGTCGCCTGTTGGTTTAACAGACGACTGTCTCTGATTCATCAGTCGACTGTCCACGTGGTAAGTTACCGTTATAAATTCTCACCTACCCTTGCTGACTGTGCAACAGTCGACTGTGGATTGTTCAACAGTCGACTGTCGCGAGTTCAGATTATATCCGTTGAGATTTTTCTCACGGATTTCGATTGGTTTTTTGCCTAAACTGTTTTGTGGATTTGAGAAAGCTATAAATAGAGCTTCTACTGTTTCATTGGAAGGTTACTCATTCATTGCAAAATCCTTCAAGCTTTCATTTCCAAAGATCAAAGCTCTCAAATCCAAAGCCCTAAGTATTTCCAAATCTTGTTCTCTTACTCTGCAACCTAGAACCAAAGATTGATCTTCTAGGCATTTGGTGTAGTCAAGAGAAAGGGCTTTCACCTCTCTTCCAAGAGAGTTCTTCAACACACATCACACTTCTCCTTCAAGTTCTACTTCAAGGCATAGGTGATTGTAAGCGTTGCTTTCAGATTTCATAACTTCTTTATTTGAATTTTGCTCTCGGTTGTGAGAGTGGTTTTTGCTTTCTCCCAAGTTGTGGGAGTCAAGGACATCGATTGTATTCGATTGCACTTGTAGGGTTGCTACTAGTGGGTTTTAAGGAAACCTCAAGTTAGGGTTCTAACTTGAGTATCCGGTGGTATCCGGGTGGTAGGGACGTAGGATTACCGGGAACAAGTCGGGAGTTGACTTGGATAATCCGAACCCTTGAAACATATCTGCGTTTGCTTGTGTTTCTCTTTGGGTTGTTTTTCTATTCCGCACTATTTGTTGGATTGCATTTTATTTGGCGTAAATTCCTTTTAAATTTGCATAAACACTATTCAACCCCCCTTCTAGTGTTCTCCCCATAGACAGGGACCTTACAATTGGTATCAGAGCGCAAGTTTTTATCTATGGCATCCACCAACAACAACGTTCCTCCGCCGCCTACGTACAACAATCACGACCGTGATGGAGCGTCCACACTTTTCGAAGGTCAATCTACGGTACGTCCTCCACGTTTCAATGGTACTAATTTTGGTTATTGGAAGTGTAGGATGGAGACATTCCTTAGGAGTGCTTCTCTTTGGAGAACTCTCCACAAGGAGTACGTCGAGCCCTCCGAAGAGGATTTCGAGAAATGGACGACTTCCGAGAAGTCCGCCGAAGTCAACAACGCTAAAGCAATGAACGCTCTTCATTGTGCGTTGGACCCGAATGAGTTCAACAAGATATGCACATGTAAGAGTGCATATCAAATTTGGAACCATCTCATCGTTACCCACGAGGGAATGAATAAGGTAAAGCTTTCAAAGTTATATGTTGCCGTGCAAAACTTCGACTTGTTTCATATGCAGAAAAATGAGAGCATTGCGTCGATGTACGGACGCTTTACCGACATCACAAACGAATTGGAAGCCCTTGGCCAAATATACAATGAACCTGAAAAGGTAAGGAAGATCATCATGGGGATGACCTCCAAATGGGAAAGACGAGCAATCGCCATTGAGGAGGTCAATGACTTGAAGAACTACACCGTGGTGAATCTCATCGGGACTCTTATGTCTTACGAAGTAAGACGGGATAACCGATTGAAGATTCGAGCCATGATGAATCCCTCGGAGGCCAAGAAGAAAGCTTTAGCATTCAACGCCAATTCGTCATCCTCCGAAAGTGATGAATCCGAGAACGAGATGGATTTGGGTGAAATGGCCCAAATGGCGAAGAAGTTCCAACGCTTCTTCCGCAAAGGTAAATTAGGTAAATTTCCCTCCAACAAACGTTTTGAGTCTACTAATACTACTTCCTCTCTTTGTTATAAATGTAATAAGCCATGGCACATCAAGAGAGATTGCCCAATGCTAAACAACAAAGAAAAGTGGAAGGCACCAAAGTGCCACAAGTCCAACAAGAACAAGAAAGACAAGAAGAAAGGACTCGTCGGTACCTTTGATGACTCAAGTGATGACTCATCAAGCGATTCCGATGATGAGAAGGGTGAGAGCGCCCACATGTGCTTCATGGCACTTGAAGACCCACTCTCGGATGAGAGTGATTCCGATACGGATAACACCGAGGTAACAATGGATGAACTTCGTATAGCTAATGAAGAACTATTTGCTAAATACCAATCTTTAATGCTTAGATACTCTAGCTTAAATAAATCAAAAGTTAGCAAGTCATTCATTCCATGCATTATCAACAATGACACCATTGTTGATACTTTAACCCTTGAGAAAGCAAACTTAGCTTCTCAAAATGTCACATTGAGAGATGAGGTGAATTCCCTCAAATCTCAACTAGATCAAACACATCCCATGGATAATAGTGATTTAGTTACACGTCACACACAATTGGAATTAGAGAATGATTCTCTTAAAACCCAAGTGCACGAGCTCAAAGCACGGGTGTCCACCTTGGATACCAACATTTCTTCTTTGAAGGAGAAATATGAGCTCATGCCCTCCCGTAGTGTGAGATTAAATAAGGGACAAGGACAATTGGATGATTTGATTGCAAACCAATTTCCGGCCACACATCGTGTTGGCCTTGGATTTGTAAAAGCAAATGCATCTAATGCTCGAACCTCCTATAGTGGTGTCACTATAGATTTTGTGAGGCCTTCCTCCGGTGCATCCACAAGTGGTGTCAAAGACACTATAGGTAGCAATCCTACCAAGAATGTCACCACTTCACTTTCTCTTCCCTTTGGCAAGAAACCCACTAAGGGTGGAAACCAAAAGCAAGGCCATGCTTATATGTACACTAATACTCATCCACGTAGGAAACAACCTACTTCACAAGTGGATAATCATGACACGTTTTATGCTCCGCACCCACGGACACGTACACAACCACACATGAGAAATACTCATGTACGTGCTCCCACACACCCATATGCTCATACGCATCATTCTTTCATGTATGCTAATTCTCCACATGTCATGCATGATCAATATGCTTCATATAATATGCATGTTCCCAAGAATACATATCATTCAAGATTGTACAATGCATATCCTCCACCACATCTCTATACTAGAAATCATGTTCCTAAGAAGCATGCACCATATAGAAATCCAACTCATATGCATTCAACTAGGAATAGGACTCCCAAGATGTACACTATTTGGGGTCATAAGAACACTAGTCTAAATGTTAGGAATGCTTATGTTGATTCCTACTTTCATGATGTAATTAGAAATAGTAACTATGTTGGGAAGCGGAAGTCCACTTGGACTTGGCTTCCAAAGGGCTAATCCCCTTGGACCCAACAAACATTGGGTACCATAAGCTTATGGTATATTATATAGGTACCCAAGAGAAAGAAGAAGAGTAATATATGCCTTATTAGCTCTAAAGAAAAAGGATGGATTCTTGACAGCGGTTGCTCCAAACACATGACGGGAGATCCATCATTGCTCTTCGAAGTGATTAGCATCAAAGATGGTGCAACGGTCACTTTTGGAGGTAATCAAAAGGGAACCATCATTGGAGTAGGAATCGTTGGTAATCCTTCCAAACCCCTAATTACTAATGTTTATCTTGTTAAAGGTTTATGTCACAATCTCATTTCCATTAGTCAACTTTGTGACAAAGGTTACAAGGTTAACTTTGGAGAAGGATTGTGTACTATTGTCGATTGTGATTCAAATGTTTTATTTTCCGGTATTAGGCGTAAAAATATTTATTATTTGAGCTTGCCTAAAACCGTAGAACATTGCTTAGTTTCTAACAAAAGTGAACAACTATTATGGCATCGCCGTTTGTGTCATGTTCACTTCAAGCACTTATATAAGTTAGCTAAGCATGATCTAGTCAACGATTTTCCAAAGATTGTTTTTAATAAGAAAAACTTTTGTGATTCATGTCAAAGAGGTAAACTAAGTAAATCTTCATTTAAGCTTAAAGAAGAGATTACTTCTAAGAGGCCCCTAGAACTTCTTCATCTAGATTTATTTGGGCCAACTAGAACCGCTTCTTTAGGTAATGCTCATTATAGACTAGTTGTCGTTGACGACTTTTCTAGATTTAATTGGGTTTCATTCTTAACTAATAAGAATGAAGCTCATGAAGAGTTTACCAAATTTGCAAAGAAGATTCAGAATCTTTTAGGATCCACCATTATCACTATTCGTAGTGATCATGGAGGAGAATTTGAGAATGAGTCTTTTACTAAGTTTTGTGATGACTCCGGGATAACTCATAACTTTTCCTTTCCTCGTGCACCACCACAAAATGGTGTTGTAGAAAGAAAGAATAGGACTCTTATTGAATGTGCTTGCACTATGCTCTATGATAGTCATTTAGGACTACAATTTTGGGCAGAAGCGGTGCACACGGCATGTTATGTGCTCAATAGGATCCTAGTGAGACCCCGAACAAACAAAACTTGTTTTGAGTTGTTTTATGATAAAAAGCCTCAAGTGAAATATTTTCGTGTCTTTGGTTCAAAATGTTTTATAAAGAACACCTTTGGTAATCTAGACAAATTCGAGCCAAGATCCGATGAAGGAATTTTTGTTGGATATTCCATACATAGCAAAGCCTACCGGATATACAACAAAACTTCTTCAACGATTGAGGAATCACTTCACGTATCGTTTTATGAAGATTTTGATTTTCCTCATGTTGATGATGATAATGTAGAGATTCTTTGTGACTCTCTTAATAATGTTAAGATTAATGATAATATTGTTGAGACTAACACTTCTAACGAAGTTGTTGAAGTTGTTCCTAGTGATCCAGGTTTACCCAAAGCTTACCCGACCGTTCGCAACCATCCCCATAACCAAATTATTGGAGATATTGGTGTGGGTGTTCAAACGAGATCAAGAATTGAAGAATTCTCCCATTGCGCATTCGTCTCTACCATTGAGCCAAAGAACATTCAAGAAGCTTGTGAGGATAGCTCTTGAATAGTGGCAATGGAAGAAGAACTAGCGCAATTCGAGAGAAACGAAGTTTGGGAACTTGTACCTCTTTCAAGTGGTCTCCAAGTTATTGGGACCAAATGGATCTTCAAGAACAAGACGGATGAAAACGAGGTAATCACACGGAACAAAGCAAGGTTAATAGCTCAAGGCTACCGGCAAGAGGAAGGTATTGATTTCGAAGAATCTTTTGCCCCCGTAGCTAGATTAGAAGCTATTAGGTTGCTTTTATCTTTTGCATCCCATAAGAATTTTAAATTATTTCAAATGGATGTTAAAAGTGCATTTTTAAATGGGTTTGTCAATGAAGAAGTCTATGTTTCTCAACCTCCCGGTTTTATTCATGAGAAATTTCCAAACCATGTTTTCAAACTTAAGAAAGCGTTGTATGGATTGAGACAAGCTCCTAGAGCTTGGTATGATGTCCTTAAGACCTTTCTTTTGAATTTAGGTTTTAAAATGGGAGAAGTTGATTCTACACTCTTCATTAAAGTTTATGAAAATGGCATTCTTTTGATTCAAGTTTATGTAGATGATATTATTTTTGGTTCTACTAACTTTAATCTTTGTCAAGAATTTTCCAAGTCTATGAAGGATGAGTTTGAGATGAGCCACATGGGAGAGCTCACCTACTTCCTTGGATTGCAAATTCGACAAATGGAGAATGGCACTTTCATACATCAGACAAAGTACATAGGGGAGCTTATTAAGCGATTCGGGATGGAATCATCTTCGAGCAAAAGGACTCCCATGAGTACTACTACTCATCTACACAAAGATGAAAGCGGAAAAGATGTAGACGTTCGTCTATATCGAGGTATGATCGGTAACTTACTTTACTTAACCGCTAGTAGGCCCGATATCATGTTTTCCGTATGTATTTGTGCTAGATATCAAGCAAGACCTAAGGAGTCACACTTGATTGCGGTTAAACAAATATTTCGTTATCTCAATCAATCTCTAGATTATGGGTTACATTACCCTAAGTCTAGCACATATGAGTTAATCTCATATAGTGATGCCGACTTTGCTGGATGCAAGTCCGACAGGAAAAGTACTAGTGGCACATGCCATTTCTTAGGAAATTCCTTAGTTTCTTGGTTTTCTAAGAAACAGAATTCGGTGTCATTGTCCACGACTGAAGCGGAATATATTGCCGCGGGTCTTGCATGTGCACAAGTTCTTTGGATGAGACACACACTTAGTGACTAGGGTGTCAATTGTGATACTTGTCATATCATGGTTGATAATCAAAGTGCTATTTGTCTTTCCAAGAATCCGGTACACCACTCCCGTACCAAACACACAGACGTGAGACACCATTTTATAAATGATCATATAGCTAAGAAGGACATCATCTTAGAGTATATTGAAACCCAAAAACAAATTGCCGATATCTTCACTAAACCTCTTAAAGAAGATTCATTTGTGAGGTTGCGTGGAGAATTGGGAATTATGGGTGAATCTGAAATCTAGAAGCTCAATTTTCATGCTATAACTCCTTATTGAGCTCATATCTTTTTGATTGTCTTTCTTCATGTGCTGTATTGTTTTATGCGATTAAGAAAGACAATTGTGACTTATTTGATTTCATGAGTTTTTGAACTTGATTGGAGTAATTTGTGTTACAATGGATTTACTGTTTTCATAATGATTTTACGATGTATTTGTGATTAGAGTATAGGTCCTAGGGTGAGTGTTCTTATTCTCTGGAATTCTATCTCACTGTGCTCTTTTGGACCAGGACAGACGATTGTCTTTCCTTCGACAGTCGACTGCCCTACTCTATCTCCTCAGTATGAGAATTTGTATCTTTCGCACAGCCGACTGATGACTGTTTTACAGTCAACTGTTAACTTAACAGGTGACTGCATTTTAGTCATCAGGCGACTGTACTCTCTGTCGAATTTTTACAGTACTCTCTGTTCTTCATGTGAACTGTATTAATTCTCGGCCAGCCGACTGTTGAGTATATGTCAGTCGACTGTCCAGTGGACAGGCGACTGTATATTACTTGTCAGTCGACTGCCCATCTTTCTGAGCTTTAATTTTATCACTTCATCCAGTCGACTGACTTTTGTTCATCAGTCGACTGTCTTATACTGTGTCGGTTCTTGTGATTTGATCCGAGCCGTCGATTCCTTAATCCAACGGCTCAGATTGATTTCCCCAATTATATATTCAGTTTTCGCAACCACTCCCCACGTCGACTTTCTCTCTCCTCCACTTAGACTGTTCAACTTCCCGCTCGTTTTCCTCTCCGAAAACGGTCGATCTCGTTTCCTTAACTGTCGAACTGCTCCTATTTGTCGTCATCGCTCGTGTTCTGACGTTGCAATCGATCTCCTTCTTCGCGATCGTCATTGCTTCCTCTTGGTTTGCTTTTCTCGTGCTCTTTGTCGTTTCGTTTTCTTTGCTTTAGTTTCTACTTCTCTTGTTTCCATGGCTCCTAAAACTAAGGGAAAACAGAAGATCGATGTCCCTAAACGTTCTAGGGCACCTAAGAAACTCATTGCTAAGAGAAAGAAACCCTATAAAGCCCGAACCAAGCATGCCCTGTCACCCGTGCGTTCATCTTCACCGGGTTACTCTCCTTCTTCTTCTTCTAGCGATGCTCAGCCGTTGATTCATCGTCGACGCAAGCCTACTGGTGTTCACATCAGTGAGCCTATTGCTGAGAACCCTCATGTGTCTCCTTCTGTATCCAGTTCCTCTGAAGAGACTCCGGCTGTACCCCCTCTGATCCCCTGGTTCTCGTTTGTCGAGACGATCTTTGTCTGGCAAAGTTTCACTCTCTCATAGGGATCAACCTACTTAGGGAGCGATACATTGCTTTCCTCGTCTTCACTGATGAGAGACTATCTGACATTCTTTCCGCTACTCACCTGGCCGATCTTTTTCGCTTCTCTCAGAGCGAGTCCCCCCAGAGCCTACCCATTTCTGGTGAAGCTCTTCTATGCGAACCGCGTTCGTGGTGAGTATTCGTCTACAGGGATTCTCGATACTGTCGTTCAGGGAACCCACATTCAGATCTCTCCCTCTCTCTTATGGACTATTCTTAGGATTCCTTCTGTCGGTTCCCTTCCCACTGATATCTGCATCTCTATGATTGACGATCTTGACCAGTCTGTTCTCCGGGATATGTTTTGAGAGGTACCTTTAGCTCTTGATTCGAGTGTCAGATCATCTATGTTCTCTGAATGAGGTTGGGCTGTTCACCTAGTGGTGAATTCCAACATCCTGTCGAGATATGGATCATCTGACCAGCCGTCTCAGGATATACTAAAGTGTATGTATGCTATTTTCTCTGGCATGCCCATGAATTGGGCCGGTGTCCTCCTTGATAGGATGGACAAGGTTGAGTTCACGTCCTCCTCGTCTCACATTCCTTATGGTGGTCTTTTGACTCGTGTCTTCCGGTATTTTGGTGTTGATTTGACTCGTTATGAGCCCATGCCCTTTGGCCCTCTCCTCGATGCTTCTGCAAAGTCTAAGTCCTCTTCGGCTCTGCAGACTGCCTCGAAGAAGAGGAAGTCTACTTCAGCTCCATCCTCATCCACTGTGCCTCCAGCTGATTTGCCTTCATCATCATCTACTCCACCGTCTCAGGATACTCTTTTGGCGATGATCTCTGGTATTTACAGATTGCTGTCTCTCTCACTCCTCCATCAGGGAATTCCCTTCCCTGAGGATTTGAGACAGTATCTTCCTCAGCCTTCTGGTGTCGTTGAGCCTCCTGGTGTTGCTTCTACACAGGATGTTGCTGCTGCTGCTTCTGTTGCTCCTTCTGACCCTCCTCCAGAGGATACTACTGCTGCTACAGAGCCTGCTTCCTTGTCTGCAGCCCCTGGAGACGCTCACCCTTAGATCGATGTTCTGAGTGATTCTGATATATGTTCTGTCTGTGTATGATGGATGATGTTGTCTGCGACACTTTTATATATGTATGATGATATACTTTGATGTCGTCATGATGATGTATTTTTTGTTGATCATGATGTACCTTTTTGGGATGGCCATGTAGATGACCATCCGTTGATGTACTCAGCTGCCTTATATCTATATATATGATGTTGCACCCCTCTCTTGTGTCACACTATGCTATATTGTTTAACTTCTGTGTGATGTATGTTATGTTGTCTCCATGTATGCTTCACTCTCCTTGATGTGCTTTTGAGACAATATATGGATTTGATATTGGTTAATTCATGCTCTTTCGTTGATGTGATGAATTTGTGAAAATTATTTTCATTTCGAATATCTAAAATGTTGATATTGGATTTCAATTCCATTACTCACATGTGTATAAGATGAGATTTTATGAGTTTTTGATTCGATATATCTTTATACTCCTTGATTGTTAGTTCGTATTTAGCACTATTATTGTTGTTATTTGCTCCCACCTTTTTGGATAATGCCATAGGGGGAGAGAAATAAACATACAAGATTCATAATGGATGTGCTAAGTATGTTCTAACGCTTGAATCTAAGATTTTCGTTGCCTTAGATTCAGGGGGAGTAAGATTACAATGAATAGGGATTTTATTTCCTAGATTTCTTGAATTAAATTCATTCATATCTCACTCATTTGCTTCAATTGCTATGTAGATGCTCTAATATTTGTTGACTAACTTGATTGGCATCTATGTAGGGGGAGTAAGTTTTCATTGCGCACAATTATTTATCTTTTTATTTATGTTTGTTTGTCATCATCAAAAAGGGGGAGAATGTTGAGTATTGGAATTCTCCCTACTTGGTGTTAATGATGAGCAAACATAAATACTTGTGACTAATCCCCTATTTTGCAGTTAATCCATTGCCTAAGCTTATTATAAAGATCAACTAGTAATGGATGACTCACAAACATCATTGAAGGCAAATGATATGAATTGGATGATCGTAGATTGATGATTGAAGCTCCGTAAAGACTTCAAGCTCATACGATGGAAAGAAGAGATTATTTGTCAATGTAATTTTTCCTTTTATCTCTTCTAGTATGTAGCTTAGAAGTAGAACTTTGATGGAGCACTCCCACACATCTACATTCTGTCATAGGACATCTTTAGACTTTTGTCCTTTGATCCCAATTCAATCCTCTTGTGTTTGTGCTAGGATTGTTTATAACAGCCGACTGCTTAACAGTTTACAGTCGCCTGTCTCAACAACAGTCGACTGTGTTTTGTTCTACAGTCGTCTGTTATGCACATACTATTACAATGTAGTTTTTGGGCCTTCTCTAATTATTTCGCACAGGCTACTGTTAAACGATTCACAGGCGCCTTTCCTTGTGACAGTCGACTGTGTATTGTAAATCAGTCGCCTGTCTCTCCTTGCCCAAACTTTGTTTTGATCTAACTTCTACGGCCAGTCGACTTATGCTGTATATATAGTTGACTGTCTATTAGATCAGTCGACTGTCTATGCTGCAACAGTCGCCTGTCTGTAAATCAATTCTTTGATTCAGCTCTCTGGAAATTTATCATGATTGTGACAGTCGTCTGTTTAAGGTTATACAGTCGCCTGTTCTGATTAACAGTCGACTGTGTTCCTTGCATCAGTCGTCTGTCCTGTATCTTGTGGGATTTCCAGTATTTGTCTAACTTACTCATCTCTCGGCCAGTCGCCTGTCGAAGAATGTACAGTCGCCTGTTGGTTTAACAAACGACTGTCTCTGATTCATCAGTCAACTGTCCACGTGGTAAGTTACCGTTATGAATTCTCACCTACTCTTGCTGACTGTGCAACAGTCGACTGTGGATTGTTCAACAGTCGACTGTCGCGAGTTCAGATTATATCCGTTGAGATTTTTCTTACGGATTTCGATTGGTTTTTTGCCTAAACTATTTTGTGGATTTGAGAAAGCTATAAATAGATCTTCTACTGTTTCATTGGAAGGTTACTCATTCATTGCAAAATCCTTCAAGCTTTCATTTCCAAAGATCAAAGCTCTCAAATCCAAAGCCCTAAGTATTTCCAAATCTTGTTCTCTTGCTCTCCAACCTAGAACCAAAGATTGATCTTCTAGGCATTTGGTGCAGTCAAGAGAAAGGGCTTTCACCTCTCTTCCAAGAGAGTTCTTCAACACACATCACACTTCTCCTTCAAGTTCTACTTCAAGGCATAGGTGATTGTAAGTGTTGCTTTTAGATTTCATAACTTCTTTATTTGAATTGTGCTCTCGGTTGTGAGAGTGGTTTTTGCTTGCTCCCAAGTTGTGGGAGTCAAGGACATCGATTGTATTCGATTGCACTTGTAGGGTTGCTACAAGTGGGTTTTAAGGAAACCTCAAGTTAGGGTTCTAACTTGAGTATCCGGTGGTATCCGGGTGGTAGGGACGTAGGATTACCGGGAACAAGTCGGGAGTTGACTTGGGTAATCCGAACCCTTGAAACATATCTGCGTTTGCTTTTGTTTCTCTTTGGGTTGTTTTTCTATTCCGCACTATTTGTTGGATTGCATTTTATTTGGCGTAAATACCTTTTAAATTTGCATAAACACTATTCAACCCCCCCTTCTAGTGTTTTTCCCATAGACAGGGTCCTTACAGTTAGACAATGTGAGATACGATTAAACTCAGATTTATCAAGAGAACATATAAGCGCATTCATAGCTTTTCCATTAAGAGTATAAAGTTTCTTATCAGCTAAGTCCCACTTGTCTTTAGGATTAATCATAACAGTGTCTTCAATTTTAATATTGGGTAAACTATAACCATTTTCAACAATATCCCACACATCATAATCTACAGACACTAAATAGATTTTCATCATAGCCTTCCAATAAGCAAAGTCTACACCGTTAAACTTAGGGGGATGGGCTATAGACTGACCTTCAGCAAATGCACAATTAGATATATTCATGGTTATAAAAAAATCTAGACTAGATCCTCTAAACTGGCTCTGATACCACTTGTTGGATCTGGATCGTAGCCTAGGGGGTGAATAGGCTAATAAAAATATTCGTGCAACCCACGAACAATCCCACACAGGTATAGGCACAGACAGGGCAATAAAATAGCAATCACAGAATACACACAGATATACCCTGGTTCGGTCGTCCCCACGACCTACTCCAGCCCCCGAAAGCAACTACTAGATAGATATGTAATCAAGTACAGCTACAATGAGTCAAGATCCCAAATCTACTCTCACCTAGCTCGTACGTACACCACGTGCTCTACACTATCAATCTAGTCAGATGCTCTCCCTCCGTGACGACTCCCAAGTCGTCAGGTCCCCAAAAGTAACACAAACAGGTAAAGCTTCCTCTACGAAGAACTAACACAAATACTACACAATATAATAAACAAGAGAGTTTAGAATGCTCAGATCGTGTAGCGATGTTGTCTTCGTCAATCAGCCCAGGCCAGATGTCGTCTGGCAAGTAGTAGTAGTCTCTCGGTAACGGCAACTCAAGTTGCGGAAATTGAACTCCACAATGAGACTTGCGACAGTTGTGGATCTTAAAATTGCGCCTCCTCCTATTCCCAAAGCTTGCGGGCTTATGTGCTTGATGACCCTGCAAAAACAAGTAGTAAAAGATTTATGTTAGTCAAAGAAGTGGCCGGTTCTTTATGTTTGTTTTTTGCAAGAGAGAACAAATAAAATTCGGCCTAGGGATCTTGTCCCTCCAAAAGTGCACAGGTTTTAATTTTGCAAAGCCAAGAAAATAATCCAATCTGCACAAAATGATGAGAGAGTAATTATTAGATAAAAAGACTTAGCTTTGCATTACAGTGGCCGGCCTTGGGAATTTTTGTGATGAAGCACAAAAATAAAAACCCCATGAAAGATATCCTGCTCTTTTTGAGATGTGCATGTGCCCTCCTCTCTTTTAATTCTTCAAGGTGCGGGCGGCTCTCTCTCTTCAAAATATGTATAATTGTTTGTGAAGTGCTCTTGAGAATTCTTCCCAGCACCTTGAATCTTGCAGCTCCCAATCAAAATGGCAAAACAAATGGTGCGCAGGCTTGGGGATTGGCTAAAGGAAAATTTTCGGCAGCCCTCTCAATTTGTGGCCGCAAAAAGATGAAGACCCCCAATTATTTTTGTGCTCCTTTTGCTCATGGGAATTCAAAGTTTCGGCTGGCAATTAAAACAAAAGAGCACACAATTGAAGAAGCTGGGCTCTCCAAGAATTTCGTGTGAAAATGGTGTGGCTCCTTGTATCAAATGATTTGCACTGGGGATTATTTTCGCAGCCAAAGAAATAATGTCGGTGCCTCTTTGAAATAATGTCGCAGCCAAAGAAAAAAAAATCTTTTGCGGCACCTCTTTAAAACCCTTAATATCTAATGTCGGCGCCCTCTCTAAAAACAACAGAAGAACAAAAAAACCTTTATAATAAGCGGCCGGCTGCTACTTCATTTTTCCCTAGGTCAACCCAAAGATACGGCTCTTAGGCTGAGAGGAGATATTTTTTTGATTCAGCCTTTGGAATGCTCCTTTCATGAGAGGTCAAATATATCGGCTGATCTCTTGGAATTCTTTGGCGTAGATTCATGAGGTTACAGCATCTAGGTTTTTTGGCTTATTTTTCTTTTTGCTATGTATTTTTATATTGGCCGCTTGTGTTTTTGGTATCCCTTAGCTTGATGGTTTTTATATTGATATGACTAGGGTTTACTCCAAAAGATGTGGGTCAACTCAAGTTAGGTTATCTCCCTTTCTCCTTTGCACTTTGACCAAATCCTTCTGTGAATTAATCGCACGTTCACCGTTCCTGAAACACTTAACACACTCGTTAAAAACGTTCACACACGTTTATTATCATCAAACACGAAGTTCATAGATCGTTGCTACCAACAGAGGGGCCAGGAGCTGGAGAACTAGGGTCGGGCGGCGCTCCGTGGAACGGCCCTTAAGGAGGCGAATGGGCGGACCAGTAGGGCATCCTGTTAAGGAACTTGACCTTGTTGTATTTCCTTTTACAATAGGTAGGGGGATCTGGAGGGTGGCCAGTCTTGTCGAGTCGCCTCGCTATATTTGTAGGACATCTTACTTTCTAATATAACGCGGATTTTTGTCCTGCCATGTGTGAATTTTTGTTGTCTTTATATAATTCAAGTATAATTCAAAGGTGGCGCTACATATTGAGTCGCGTGAGTGGGGGTGGGCGAGCGCGTCGCTCGGCCCGTTCCCTAGTCAGGTCTAGGTGGATGCTTGCGAGCTCGCCATGGGAGCCGGCCAGGGTCGCTCCTGAGTTAGGACGTGCTTGGATGGTGCTTGGGTGTTGAACAATTGTTTCGTGAGCAACTTTTTCATTGATCCTTATAGGAATTTAAACTTAGCTATTACATGAAGTCTTGATAATGTCTGCGTTATTTAGGTAAGTATGACCCGAACCGTTGGCAGGCTGGGAAGTCGTTCCCTCCTATTGTAAACTGCATCAGGATGGGCGGACTACTGTCTGCAGGGCGGCTTTCCTTTTCTTCCGTTGCTCGTCACGTCCCTCTGCACGTCCCCTATGCTGAAGGGTTACAAGGTCTCCTCAGCTGCTTGGGTTCGCCAAGGAAGCTGTCTTGCTGTTGTCCTCCATCAGATCGCTCTTACAAGGTGTTCTCGATAGGAGGTCGGAGGGAAACCCTGGAGGAGCACGAGATGGCGGTGGCGCACTGCCTCGTCTCTCGCCTTCTTGCCCATGAAGGGTCGTAAGGTCTCTTTGGGGAGTCCTTACATCGAAGGAAAACCCTGGATGAGGTGGGGGACGATGCGGAGGTGGCGGCGGGGGTCGGGGTGGAGCGGATGCGGGTTGGGGGGAGCGAGCCGCTGCAAGTCCTCCGATTCGACTGTTTCATCTGGTCCAGAGCAGTCGGAGGAGTGGAAGGCGGGGCTCCCCTTGTGTAAGAGGAATAGCCCATTGGTGATCCGTATGTAAAAGGAATAGTCCATCGGCGGCCGCCGTGTGGAAGCGATCGCCTGTGGGTGTGGGATCCATTGATGGTCGGGCGCCTCCCTTTTGTTCGGGCGGGGTGTCTTGAAGCTTTTCATACTTGGTAGAGGGGATTGAGATCAGTCCTCATATTTTCCTTTTCTTTTTCTTTTTCTCCTTCGGAAGGGTAAGGGGGAATTTAAAGGGGGATTCTGTTGACGGTTTCCCTGGAGTTAATGCGATGAGCTGGCATCATCAATGGGTTTCTCAGAATCACGTCCTTTGGGAACCGCCTTTGCCAGGTGGCGCTGGACGCGATTCGTCAGCCCATGCCTCTCGGGGGTTGTGTTGTCATTAATGGCGCGTTTCCCGAGCATCCTTTCGTTTCGACGAGTCGCATCGGGGCCTACTTTATTGGGACCCGGTGTTGTCCGGTGGTTCTTGACCTACGTGAGGCCTGCCTCGACCCGCGTGTCATTGTCCTTTTCTCGAGGTCCGAGTGCTCGAGGATCATGGGTCTGCTTGGGAGGATGGTGATCGAGTAGATATCTCGGTCTGTGCTTCTCATCGGCCCCAGAATTCTTGAAGGGGGAGCGAGCATGTGGCTCGGCCCGTGCCCTTCTCTGGTTTGGGTGGCGAGGGTTGGCACTGCCCCAGAGCTCTTGAGGGGAGAACGAGCGTGTGTCTTAGCCCGTGCCCTTCTCATTTTGGGTGGCGAGGGTTGGCCCTGCCCCAGAGCTCTTGAGGGGGAGCGAGCACGTAGCTTGGCCCATGCTCTTCTCTGGTTTGGGTGGCGAGGGTTAGCCCTGCCCCAGAGTTCTGGAGGGGGGAGCGAGCGTGTGGCTCGGTCTGTGCCCTTCTCTGGTTTGGGTGGCGAGGGTTGGCCCTGTCCCAGAGTTCTTGAGGGGGGAGCGAGCGCGTGGCTCGGCCTGTGTCCTTCTCTGGTTTGGGTGACGAGGGTTGGCCCTGCCCCAGAGTCTGGAGGGGGAGCGAGCACGTGGCTCGACCCGAGCTCTTCTTTGGTTTAGGTGACGAGGGTTGGCCCTGCCACAGAGTTCTTGAGGGGGGAGCGAGCGCGTGGCTCGGCCCGTGCCCTTCTCTGGTTTGGGTGGCGTGGGTTGGCCCTGCCCCAGAGTCTATGTCACGACCCGCTTCCCTAAAATGGAGGCGAGACGTGAAAAGGTCCGCACGGGAGTGGAGCGGTGAAGCCCCAAACCCGATAAGCGTCAATTTAGTATAAACAGGTCCCTGTAATTGCAATCGAAACAACAATAATAATAATATGAGACGGAAAAGAAACACCAATCCCAAGGGTTGTCCACAAATATTCAACATCACAGAAAAGCCACCAGGCTAAAAGGAAAGAGTCTAAGGCCCAGAACAAGGCCAAACAAAAGCAACGACGTAAATAAGTATAGGTGCCACGCACCGATAACAAAACAACTGTTAACAAAATTTAAAACACAACGGAGACACTAGGACTGGTCCCCAGTGTCCACGTACTCCCCGTCCAACACGGGCTCAAGCTCGGCGTCCGCAACACCTCACCCTCAGCAAGCAACTCAGGCTCAGGGTCTAACATGCGTCACCCAAAAGAGAAAGGGGCACATGTCAGCAAGTCTAAAAGACTTGAGCAAGGAAACTGAAAGTGACTAACAACCTAGCATTTGAATGTTAAACAATGGCATGGCAGTTGAATATGATGCAACAGTTTAAAAGAGAGACAAGCATGCACAATGTAACCAAAGCTACCAACTCACTAGTTCACGAATCACTTATCACTGTTTTCACTCATCACTGTTAATCACTTAAACACTAGAGATTTCGCCTGCAGGCTGGAGTGGCGGATCAGGCCATCTCGTGCTCTGGTGACGCATATCTCCTACTCACTTAAACACTAGAGATTTCGCCTGCAGGCTGGAGTGGCGGATCAGGCCATCTCGTGCTCTGGTGACGCATATCTCTTACCCCACCCCTACGTGTATCGAGCATTTGCTCGCTTCTGGATCACGGGCCAGGAAGTGTATTTGGCATAGGGTTGTGCCCACGAAAAGTGGGTGCCTAGCCGGTATCCGAGCGTTGGGGTTTCCAACTACAGGGCTCGCTTCTGAAACACGAGCCAGGAATATAATGTCGTAGCGTGTGCTACACAATCACAATAATTTATTACTATGCAATGACATGAACAAATGATTGCGTACCGTTAATTGAATTTAAACGTGACATACAAGCATGATGAGGGTGACGGACCAAGCTTCGTTGTCAAGCTAGGTCAATGGCGTCTAAACGGCTATCCTTTCACCGTTTAGTCTCTTTTACGCTAAAACAAGGTAATGGCCTAAGACATGGCCCAAATCAAGAGATGCAAGTTTCACTTGCCTATCACCGGGGATGACGGTTACGAAAGTTCGTTTCCGCGAATGCTAGGCTACGGGGAATCGCTGTTATGGGGAACAATCATCAAAACACAAGTATTTTATTAGGGTTTCATAAAAATTACAATAAGATAAGAAAACAACGGTGGATCGATTTCTTACCGAGAGGAGGCGGAAGAAACACTCCGGGGAACCCTAGGACCAGATCTGGAAACTAATGGAGAAGTTTGAGGAAACTAGGGTTTTGGGGGATTTTGGGGATTTGATGGATTTTGGTGAGATTTTGGGGAAGATGAGTGGTAGATAGAGTGAATGGATGGATTGGATGATGGATTTAGGGTTTGAAATGAAGGATTGAAGCTTGGAGGAAGATGGGGGCTTGGAGGGGAAGAAACTAGGGCTTAGGGTCGTGTTGGAGAAGAAGAAACGATTGGGTTGGGTATTTATAGGTTGAGCTGGCGGCTAGGGCAAAACTAGGGTTTACAGCACTAGTTAGTCGGTCAAAGAACAACCACTGACCGACTAGTTTGACAACTAGTCGGTCGGTCGACCAACGCAGACCGACTAAGTGTAAACAGTAGCTACAGGTGAAATTAGGATTTTAGAGTTAGTCGGTCCATGAACAAATACTGACCGACTAGTTTGGCAACTAGTCGGTCGATGAACGTTCTTAGACCGACTAAGAGTAAACAGTAACTGATACAAAAATAATTTGATGAGTTAGTCGGTTCAAGAAGCATTGCTGACCGACTAGTTTGCAACCTAGTCGGTCAACCAATGTTCTTAGACCGACTAACGATAAACAGTAACTCCTGAGAAATTTAGAAAGCTAACTAGTCGGTCCAAGAAGGATTGCCGACCGACTGGATCGTCATCTAGTCGGTCGGTGGCCCTTCTTACACCGGCTAATTAGCACAGAAAAGTACCGATACGGAGCGCGGGGCCCCGGGATCGATTCCTAAGACTCCTAGGCTTGATCTAATAGTTAGATACGACCGTTATGAAGCCCGTCACGAGTGACAAACTTCGAAATCGACAATCCTAAGAAAGAAGCGAGAAAATACGACGAATCGATCGAAAATGAAAACTACGGAGACGAAAACCACACAAGAGGAGAAAATCCACCAAAACATATATTATGATATATGAAATCCAGATACATGAAAAGCAGTCGTTACAGTCTAGAGGGGGAGCGAGCACGTGGCTCGGCCCGTGCCCTTCTCTGGTTTGGGTGGCAAGGGTTGGCCCTACCCCAGAGTTCTTGAGGGGGGAGCGAGCGCGTGGCTGTGCTCGTGCCCTTCTTTGGTTTGGATGGTGAGGGTTGGCCCTACCCCAGAGTTCTTGATGGGGGGAGCGAGCGCATCGCTTGGCCCGTGCCCTTCTCTGGTTTGGGTGGCGAGGGTTGGCCCTGCCCCAGAGTTCTTGAGGGGGGAGCGAGCGCATGGCTCGGCCCATGCCCTTCTCTGGTTTGGGTGGCAAGGGTTGGCCCTGCCCCAGAGTCTAGAGGGGGGAGCGAGCGCGTGGCTTGGCCTGAGCCCTTCTCTGGTTTGGGTGGCGAGGGTTGGCTCTGCCCGAGATTTCTTAAGGGGGGAGCGAGCGCGTGGCTCGGACCGTGCCCTTTTCTGGTTTGGGTGACGAGGGTTGGCCCTGCCCCAGAGTTCTTGAGGGGGGAGCAAGCACGTGGCTCGGCCCGTGCCCTTCTCTGGTTTGGGTGGCTAGGGTTGGCCCTGCCCCAGAGTCTGGAGGGAGGAGCGAGCACGTGGCTCGGCCCGTGCCCTTTTCTGGTTTGGGTGGCAAGGGTTGGCCCTGCCCCAGGTTCTTGAGGGGGGAACGAGCGCGTGGCTTGGCCCGTGCCCTTCTCTGGTTTCGGTGGCGAGGGTTGGCCTTGCCACAGAGTTCCTGAGGGGGAGAGAGCGTGTAGCTCGGCCCGTGCCCTTCTCTGATTTGGATGGCAAGGGTTGGCCCTGCCCCAGAGTTCTTGAGGGGGGAGCGAGCGCGTGGCTCGGCCCGTGCCCTTCTCTGGTTTAGGTGACGAGGGTTGGCCTTGCCCCAGAGTCTGGAAGGGGGAGCAAGCGCGTGGCTCGGCACGTGCCCTTCTCTGGTTTGGGTGGCGAGGGTTGGCCCTACCCCATAGTTCTTGAGGGGGGAGCGAGCGCGTGGCTCGGCCCATGCCCTTCTCTGGTTTGGGTGGTGAGGGTTGGCCCTACCCCAGAGTTCTTGAGGGGGGAGCGAGCGCGTGGCTCGGCCCGTGCCCTTCTCTGGTTTGGGTGGCGAGGGTTGGCCCTGCCCCAGAGTTCTTGAGGGGGGAGCGAGCACGTGGCTCGGCCCGTGCCCTTCTCTGGTTTGGGTGGCGATGGTTGGCCCTGCCCCAGAGTCTGGAGGGAGGAGCGACGCGTGGCTCAGCCTGTACCCTTCTCTGGTTTGGGTGGCGAGGGTTGGCCATGCCCTAGAGTTCTTGAGGGGGGAGCGAGCGCGTGGCTCGGCACGTGCCCTTCTCTAGTTTGGGTGGAGAGGGTTTGCCGTGCCCCAGAGTTCTTGAGGGGGAGCGAGCACATAGCTCAGCCCGTGCCCTTCTCTGGTTTGGGTGGCGAGGGTTGGCCCTGCCCCAGAGTTCTGGAGGGGGTAGCGAGCGCGTGGCTCGGCCCGTGCCCTTCTCTGGTTTGGGTGGCGAGGGTTGGCCCTGCCCCAGAGTCTGGAGGGGGAAGCGAGCGCGTGGCTCGGCCCGTGCCCTTCTCTGGTTTGGGTGGCAAGGGTTGGCCCTGCCCCAGAGTTCTTGAGGGGGGAGCAAGCGCGTAGCTCGGCCCGTGCCCTTCTCTGGTTTGGGTGGTGAGGGTTGGCCCTACCCCAGAGTTCTTGTGGGGGGGAGCGAGCGCGTAGCTCGGCCCGTGCCCTTCTCTTATTTAGGTGGCAAGGGTTGGCCATGTCCCAGAGTTCTTGAGGGAGGAGCGAGCACGTGGCTCGGCCCGTGCCCTTCTCTGGTTTGGGTGGCGAGGGTTGGCCCTGCCCCAGAGTCTGGAGGGGGAAGCGAGCGCGCGGCTCGGCCCGTGCCCTTCTTTGGTTTGGGTGGCGAGGGTCGGCCCTGTCCCAGAGTTCTTGAGGGAGGGAGCGAGCGCGTGGCTCGGCACATGCCCTTCTCTGGTTTGGGTGGCGAGGGTTGGTGACGTGTGTGTATATTTTATATTTTCATGCACGTCTTCTTTGTGTTTTTCTGTTATTTTCCGTCGTCCCGTATCTGTTTTCTCGTATTTTCTAGTTTTCTTTCACTTCTCCTTGTTTTTGTGTATTTGCAGGAGTTTGCCAGCATAGGGGACACATAACGAAGATATCATAAGTCTCCGGAGCAACGGGAGGAGTCACGCGCGATCCAGGGGGTCAAACGACCAAGATTACTATCTTTCATCTCCCGCCCGATCGGTTGGATACAGCCAACCAATCGGGCGATGCACGCGTGCATGACCCAGACAGCCGCTGAAGCAAGGGAGCATCAACCGACCAGGTCGACGGTCGGTTCAGCCCAGCAGACTTCTCGGGAAATTGAAGCTGAATTCCAACCGATCGGGTGACCTTCATCCGATCGGTTCTTCTGTAGCCGATTCCCCCAAAACACGGCCCAGAGAGCTCACCCGACGGCTAGCTGACCGTGCCAAAACATCGCAAGTCTCTGTCTTTTGGATGACGTTATCCAACCGATCGGTTGATTTATCAACGATCGGTTTACCCGATGACCGCAAGATCCAAACGACGAGCCGCTTGTGCCAACCGACCGTGTCGAGTGACCGGGTGAAGTTTCTGAAGATCGCTGCCGAAGAACGAAGCAGGTCACCGGATTAGTTGATACTTAAACCGATCGGGTGACGTCGTTTTCTATATATATAAGCCTTAGGTTTTCAGAAACGGTGAGCTGATTATTTTTCTGTCTTTTTTCCCTATTGTGATGGCTGGAATTTTTTGGTTATTTGTAAGTGTTCAGATCTTTATGAAATTTTAATATAGTGTTAATTGCATTGCTATTACTTCGTTTCAATTGCCTGATTATGTTTTTAACGGTCGATTTTCATTTAGATTGCTTTTTAGATAAAATGTGTGAGTAGTTCCCAAATCTGGGATTTTGGTGGAAACCCCCTCATGGGTTCTCTCTAATGCATCCATAGGACTAGGATATCGATAGGGAATATGAATTTATTGGTTACGCGGGGTGTTTTATTGTCATCGGTGGGAAAAAGACCGCCTTTGACCGTTGGACCAAGGGGGAATAAACTTGGCGGTTGACTCCCTAGCCATAGCTCACGCCCTTAGCGTTGACATCGAATCCTTGCGCGCGGGAGCGGTCGGACGAGATGTTAGGAGTTATCGTTGCGAGCTTAGTGCTCCCAGAGTCGGTCAGTGTTAATGGACATGGGAATGCCCACTGACCGAACCCGGGTATTCCGGTGTATCATCCTAGGCATCGACTGGAATATCAGGCCTATGGGACACTAGTATCACTCTTAGAGGCAACGTCTCACCACTAAACCCTAATTCCAATAGTTGTCCTATCCACCGGTCGTAATAGTGAGAACACATGATAGGGTGGAAACTGAAGTCCCAGGTTTCCTTTTATATTGTCTAACCTCATATCTACATTTCGTGACAACCCATCCATCGATTCGGGCTAGCTCACCCCTATGGTGAATTGGTTCCTTTCTGACACAAGCACAACCACGCCTCCATGTGTTCGACCCCTAAGCCACACTACAACATCGTGCGCTTGCGGTATAAATATTTTAAATCTGGTATCCCCCATCATATTGCACACTTGCATGATCACACGCGCAAACCGGGGGGACGTCAAGCTTTATGGCGCCATTGCCGGGGAGGCAACGTGCTTGTTATTTTTGGATCTTTTGAACCCTTGAGTCTAGCTCACATCACTATCTCGCGATAATTTTCGCATTCTTCTTTTTCACTTTTATTTTCTTATTTTTATTTTTATTTTTATTTTCTATTTTTATCTGTTTCTTTCCCACTTTTGCTTCACGGGTGTTTGTTGCTATTAATTCACAGGAACACAAGGAGTCTTGACGACTTGATTCCTGTTGATCCTGAGATAAACGCCACCCTAAGGCGTCTGGCAGCAGAGAAGAAAAGAAGAGAAGAGTCTGAAGCCATGGGGGAGAATACCCCACCTCATAAGTCCTGCTAGAGTACTCGATGCCATCCATCGAGTCCACCTCCGCCATCCAACCTCCTGCTATTACGACACAGAGCTTTGAGCTCAAGCCATCCTTAGTGACGTGGATCCAGCAGGATCAATTCTCTGGGACACTCATGGAGAGCCCTATCGAATATCTGGACTCCTTCCTAGAGAAGTGTGACACGTACCGGAAAATGGTGTCACAGCTGAAGCAATCCGTCTGAAGCTATTCCCCTTCTCTCTGCGGGATAAGGCCAAGCAGTGGCTTTGAGGAAAGGACCCGAACACCTTCAACGCTTGGGAGAAGCTCTCGAATGCATTCTTGACTAAGTTCTTCCCTCCGGGGAAAACAATGAAGCTAAGGAGTGAGATCTCCTCCTTCTCCCAGGCCAGCCACGAGTCCCTGCATGAAGCTTAGATGAGATACAAAGAAATGCAGCGGAGATGCCCTCATTCATCACGAGCTTCCTAAATGGCAGATTATAAATCTGTTTTATAATGGATTGAGGGACGACTTGAAGTCTTCGATGGACGCGGCGGCTGGAGGGTCCTTTATGTCTAGGAGTGAAGAAGATGCCGGACAAATTCTTGAAAACATGGCATCGAACGATGAGCGGTGGTGTGACGAGAGAGCCACACCTAGATTTGGGGGTATCCACAGGGTCGAGGACGTCGACAAATTATCCATCAAGTTTGACTTGCTGTCGACCCAGATCTCAGCGCTGATGGTAGGAGCCGGTGGTACCAGTACACAACATATTACGGCGGTGAAAGCAGAAGTCATGGGAGACTTCGAGGGTGGTGACATCTCACCACCGTTGGACCAAGCGAGCGCATTATTCTACAATCCAACGGGAAATGTGCTGTATCCACCACGGACTAGCTCCAATCCGGCCTACTCTCCAAATAACCGAAACCACCCCAATCTTAGCTACCGGACGCCTTATCAACAACCGCAACCACAAGTATATCAGCCGCCTAGGCAACAGCAACAGCAGTTTCAGCAGCAGCAGCCCCCACAATCATACCAGCAGTATCCACCAAGGAACTAACAGCCCATGCAGTAGCAGCAGCAGTAGCCGTACGGCCAGCAGCGTGCTATCTCCCCGGCTGAGTCCCTCTTGACTCAGTACATTTTGAACCATGAGAAGATAAATTTGAAGCTGGAAATGGGGCAGAGGGCCCTCAATGACCAAGTAACCCAGCTGGGGTTACAGGTGGCAAACCTTCAAATGTCACAAATTCAATTGCCGCCACAACCGAAAGTGAACCCGAGGGGAGCAAACCAGACTTTGGCACTAACGCACGTGCATGCGAATGTGTCCGCTATCGTCTTGAGAAGCGGAACACAAATCCCCACAAGAGTGCCCGCAAAGGAACCGAAAGCACCGTTGGTCGTAGAGCGACCAATTGAAAAAGCCAATGACAACGGTGCTTCGTTGCCAAATACCAAGACTCCGGAGGGAGTCCATGAAGAGGAGAAGAAGAAGGACGAGGAAGGGAGCCTCAAAGTATTCAAGCCTGTTGTGCCTTTTTCACAACGACTTGCCCAAGCAAAGATAGACGAAAAATACGGCAAGTTATTCGCTATGGTAAAGGATTTAAGCTTGCAAATCCCCTTCCTTGAAGCTATTGAGACAATTCCCTCCTACGCAAAATTTTTAAAGGATTTGGTGACAAGAGGGTCCAGGAAGGAAAAGGTCGTTCTAATGGTGGAATGCAGCGCTCTCATTCAGAGAGCGAATCTGCCCAAGCTAAAAGATCCGGGAAGTTTCTCC
>CM061142.1:302265352-302522740 GCA_030789695.1 Scilla litardierei | reverse complement strand
TCGACAAAAGCAGGATTATTGGCTTCTTCTACGATGGACTGCAGCCGCAGATGAAGCAATTTGTAGAGATGATGTGCAATGGAGGATTCTTTGACAAAGAGCCAGATGAAGCTTGGACATACTTGGAGGAGATAGCAGAAAATGCGCAGACATGGGACACTACTTCAGACTACGAGAGAGGAGGCCACTCTGCACCATCCCAGCCCACACGAGGAGTGGTATTCAATTTGAAGCAAGAGGATGCGTTGGAGGCAAATATGGAGGCCATGATCTCAAACAAGCTTCATGCCATGAACTTGAAAGAGGCCAAAGCAGTTGAGATAGAGCAGACTTGTGCACTTTGCGACGTTGGAGGCCATGACACCAGTGACTGCCCCACACTTCCAGCTTTGAAGAGCATGCTAGGCAATCCGACGGGGGTGAACCAAGTGTCCACCAACTACCAGGGCTTCAATTCCAACAACAAGGGGTGGCACAACAATCCTAATTTAAATTGGGGCCCCAATCAGTAATCTCAGCAGCAGGCTCCACCTCAGTTCAGACAGAATCAATATAACAACAACTATCAAGGTGGGAACCAAAGGAGGGACCATGAGCCAGTGCAACAACAGCAGATGCAACCATTTGGCGATGCGCTTCAGCAGCTTATTCAATTGCAACAAGCCCAAATGCAGCAACAACAGGCTCAATTTCAGGCTCAGCAGGCTCAGAATCAGCAGATGAGTGAAAGCTTGGCTAGGCTTACGGCGACACTGGAGAAAGGTAAGCTTCCATCTCAGTCAATTCCAAATCCTAATATGGGCTCATCTTCTTCTGCAGGTAACAATATGAAGCCATGCCAAGCTGTGTCCACTTTGAGGAGTGGAAAAGAGATTCAGAAGCCTGACCCACCAAGCAGAGAAGCTGAGAAAGAAGAGGGAATTTTGATCCAAGAAGAGGAAATTCAAGAGCAAGAGGAGGTGCAGGAAAAGAGCACGGAAGTGGGTTTCAGCAAAAATGTCATTAAAGAGAAGGAACCCGCAGCATATGTACCTGCAGCACCTTTCCCTCATCGGCTACTTCAGAAAAACAAAGATAAGTATCAAACTGAGATTCGTGAAATTTTTCAGAAGTGCCAGATAAATATTCCATTGCTTGATGCTATTAATCAGATACATGCATATGCTAAATTTCTGAAAGACTTGTGCACTGTTAAAAGAAAATTAAATGTGAAAAAGAAAGCATTTTTGACTGAACAGGTTAGCTCTATTGTGCAACAAAATACACCACCTAAATTTAGAGACCCTGGATCACCCACCATCACTTGCACCATTGGCACAAAAAAGATTGGAAATGCTTTATTGGATTTAGGTTCTAGTGTCAATATCTTGCCATATCCTATTTTTGTGCAGCTTGGGTTAGGACAGCTAAAGCCTACATCTGTTATATTGCAACTAGCTGATAGATCTATTAAAGTTCCAAAGGGATGCATTGAGGATGTCCTCGTTCAGGTGGACAAATTTTACTACCCCGCGGACTTTATAGTTCTAGACATCCAAGGACCCCAAACTGCCAATGCTACTCATATCATCCTAGGTAGACCATTCCTAGCGACATGCAATGCTTTAATAAATTGTAGGGATGGTCAACTGAAAATCACGTTTGGCAACATGACTTTGGATTTGAATATTTTTAATACTTGCAAGTTGCCACATGTGGATGATGAGGTTGAGAGGGTGCATATGATTGACTCATTGGTGGATGATTATATTTGATCTGAATTTTGTGATGATGCTTCTATTGTTGAGACTATTATTGGTGATTCTGATGACATATCTTTTGTGCAGGAGAACGTGAAGGAGCTGAACGCAGTATGGGAGCCTAGGTTCGAGGCTTTGCCACCTAATGCATCAATTCAAATTTCATCAGATATGGAGGATCCAAAGCCCGAGTTGAAGCCACTTCCTGAATATCTCAAGTATGCCTTCCTAGGAAACGAAAACAGCTTCCCTGTGGTAATATCTTCTAAACTCTCTTTAGAACAGGAAAGCTTTTTACTTGATGTGCTAAGAAAGCATAGAGGCGCTATTGGTTGGTCCATTGCTGACATAAAAGGTATTAGCCCTATTGTATGCATGCATCACATTTATTTGGAGGATGACGCCAAACCCACTAGAGAAATGCAACGTAGGTTAAATCCAACATTAAAAGAAGTGGTGAAAGGCGAGGTACTAAAATTATTGGATGCAGGTATTATTTATCCTATTTCTGACAGCAAGTGGGTCAGTCCTACACAGGTTGTTCCTAAAAAGTCTGGCCTCATCGTGGTTAAAAATGAGAATAATGAGCTTATCCCAATTAGAGCCACCACAGGTTGGAGGATGTGCATAGACTATAGGAAATTGAACTCCCGAACTAGAAAAGATCATTTCCCTCTTCCATTTCTTGACCAAATTTTAGAGAGGGTGGCTGGACATGAGTACTATTGCTTTCTAGACGGTTATTCAGGTTATTATCAGATTGAGATTGCACCTGAGGACCAGGAAAAGACCACCTTTACCTGTCCCTTTGGTACTTTTGCTTTTAAAAGAATGCCGTTTGGTTTATGTAATACTCCAGATACTTTCCAGCGATGCATGCTCAGTATTTTTGATGATATGGTTGAGAAAATTGTTGAGGTATTTATGGATGATTTTTCAGTATATGGTAGCTCTTTTCATGATTGTTTAGCTAACGTGGCTCTTGTTCTTGACAGGTGCATTGAAAAGAACCTCCTATTGAATTGGGAGAAGTGTCATTTTATGACCACAGAGGGACTTGTCCTAGGTCACCTGGTTTCTAAAGATGGTATACAGGTAGACAGAGCCAAGGTAGCAGTAATTGAGAAGCTACCAAGTCCTAAATGCGTGAAGGACATCAGATCATTTTTGGGACATGCATGATTCTATATGCGATTCATTAAAGATTTTAGCGCCATATCTCGCCCTCTTTGCAACTTACTAACTCTAAATGTGGATTTTATTTGGACACCTGAGTGTCAAATTTCTTTTGAAACTTTAAAGAAGTTGCTGATTTCTGCTCCCATTTTGTAGGTACCAGACTGGTCCCTACCTTTTGAAATAATGTGTGACGCGAGCAATTACGCAGTTGGTGCAGTCCTAGGCCAAAGAAAAGACAAAGTTCCAGTAGTGATTTACTACGCCAGCAAGACACTAAATGATGCTCAGAGGAATTATACGACCACAGAGAAGGAGTTGCTGGCTGTAGTATTCGCGTTGGAAAAATTCAGGAGCTATATTCTGGGATCACCTATTTTGATATATACTGATCACTCAGCTTTAAAATATTTATTGTCTAAAAAAGATGCTAAGCCTCGATTGATACGATGGATTTTATTGTTGCAGGAGTTCAATGTCATAATCAAGGACAAGAAAGGCGTGGAGAATCTAGTAGCTGGCCATTTATCACGATTGACAGTAGGCCTTGATTCAGCAGATGTGCCTTTGAAGGACTCCTTTCCCGACGAGCATCTTTTTAGCGTTTCCACCTCTCCATGGTATGCTGATATCGTTAATTATCTGGTAACTGGTAAGACTCCTGACACTTGGTCTCTTCAAGACTTTAAAAGGTTCAAGTACGAGGTAAAATATTTCTTCTTTGATGATCCGTACTTAAATAAATATTGTAGTGACCAAATTTTTAGGAGATGCATTCCTGATCATGAAATAACCAGTGTGATACAATTTTGCCATGATGGAGTATGTGGTGGACATTTTTCTGCGAACAAAACTGTGGCAAAAACCTCGCAATGTGGCTTTTATTGGCCAACTATGTTTAAAGATACATTTCATTATTGCAAGACTTGCGCTGCATGCCAACAATTAGGGGGTATTACTAGACGTAACATGATGCCTTTAAACCCCATTTTAGAAATTGAAATATTTGATTGTTGGGGTATAGACTTCATGGGACCTTTCCCACCTTCATTTGGATATGCTTATATTTTGGTTTGTATTGATTATGTTTCTAAATGGGTGGAAGCTATTCCTTGCAGGTCGAACGACACTTCCGTTATGCTTAAGTTCCTCAAAGAGAACATTTTCTCTAGATTTGGAGTGCCAAAGGCCTTGATCAGTGATGGAGGGTCTCATTTTTGTAACCGCATGTTCGCTACTTTAATGAAGAGGTTTGGGGCCACGCATAAAGTTTCTACGCCATATCACCCCCAAACCAATGGTCAAGCAGAGTTGGCAAATAGAGAGATCAAAGGAATTTTGCAGAAAACGGTGAATCCTTTAAGGAAAGATTGGAGTTTGCGCTTACCTGAAGCGTTGTGGGCCTACAGGACGGCCTACAAAACAATTTTGGGGATGTCACCTTACCGTCTAGTTTTTGGGAAGTCTTGTCACTTACCTGTTGAATTGGAACATAGATCTTATTGGGCTATAAAGAAGTTGAATTTTGATACTGATTCATCTTTTTCCTCTCGCAGGTTACAATTGTTGGAGCTAGAGGAGTTGAGGAGAAATGCGTACGATAATGCCAAAATATCAAAAGAGAGGATGAAAGTCGTCCACGACATGATGATCCTACGGAGGGAGTTCACCCCAGGCCAAAAAGTACTACTATACAATTCCAGGCTACACATCTTTCCCGGGAAGCTTCGCTCTAGGTGGTATGGGCCTTCACAGTTAAAGAAGTTTTCCCACATGGCGCAGTGCTATTATTGAATGAAAAAGATGGAAGTGAGTTCAAGATGAATGGCCAAAGATTGAAGCATTTTCACGAGCCTTGGACCAAGGAAGCGAGCACCATGGATCTCACAGACCCACCTTCGGGTGGGGACTAATCAGGTGTGTTCTTTCCATGATTCCATCTTCCTAACATTGAGGACAATGTCTATTTTAAGTTGGGGGGAGGGTATAACTTTTAGGATTTTCTTTATTTTCTTTTTTCTTTTTTCTTTTAGGATTTTATTTTTTATTTTTTTAGTTCCCTTTTTGCATTGAAATTTTTTTTTTGAGTTAAGATATATCACCAAAATCTATTTTACCTAGAGATGACCCTCATGTGATGAAATTTCTCGAAGTATACTCACCACCGTACACATATGATTTATTTTCCTCCACCACTATTGTTAAATATTTCAGTCTCATTTTACATGAATTTGAGTACTTGTGGTGAATTTCTTTTGATACATCTCAATGGCAAGATTACTTGATGACTTAATGAATCTAGAAATTATGGATTAGCAAGTAGTATGCTTTCATTGGAACACACCAAAGTTCGTGCAACAATAATTCATAAAATAACTGGAGCATTGTTTTTAATCTCTTATTCATTGCTATTTGCATGCTTGGTATGATTTTGGGTAGAAAAATGTACACCGTCTTTTGAAATGATTAGGATAACCCATTCTTGTGAAAGGTTAAAGAAAAGGAAGCTATCTTGTAAAGTTATTTATGCACGCACAAAAGAAGAAAAAAATGAGATGAATGAAGAGAAAGAAATGAATAAATGTGTCGTTAAAGAAATAACTTGGTTGGCTCGAGTAGTACAGTCCGAGGGGTCCGTCTTGGCCTAATGCCCTATTATCGTCCGATTTTGGAGCCATTGACTGGAACCTCAATCATTTGATGGAGCGATCCAAGTTATACATTTTTTCTGCAAATGTTGCTTGATGCGCGTTACGCAGAACTATTAAAAAAAGAGAACGCCGAAGGAAAAAGTGTGCATAATTAGCAAGGCAAGAGAACTTCCAAAGCTTAAAGAAAACACAAGATGTGGTGTGATTTCCTATGAATGAAGATTGACGTGTGTATGTCTTGATACCATCCTATTTTTGATGCTTGCCTTGCATGAAAAATCTACGCTCCAAGTTAAAATATTTGATTGAACGGTGTTGACCATTGATTTTGTATACTATGAGCCATGAAGTAATGGATAGTGAATTTAAGTCTATTTTATAACCATTTGAGATACTTGACACTCATGTTTGAAAACCCACAAGTACCATTACTTGATGAGCTTGAAAATTTTGATATTAGTGTGTGGTTATCTCTTTTGTCGTTGTAGTATGGTGGTGAATGATTTGAGATCTGATAAAGTGATCTAGGTGTATTTTTAATCGCTCTTTTTGCTAGAGACTAGCAAAACGCTAGTTGGGGGGTGTGATTCGGGTTCAATATTACATATTTAACCCCCCATTTAGCCCTATTTTGTGCTCATGTGATACTACAATGTTCTCTAACTCATACGTATTTTGTACACAATTATTTATTAGAGAAAACACTCAATTTGAGCACAAAACAGTAATTAATGAAGTATTTCTGCACTTTTTATATTTTTCCTAGCTTGGTCTCGATCTCACGATTCCAACGACTATTTATTTGTATTTTTCTGAGATCTGTGCTAATTTCTATGAATTTTTGAATGCAAAATACCAATTTAATGAAGAAATACGCAAGGAAATACGTATATACGGTCGGGTCGCGAATATTGGCGCACACGTGGCCTTCTCGTATCCGCACGATCGTAATCGAACGGCATCCGCAGCAGCGCCGATAGGCGGGCGACGTGGCTCAATATCGACCGTCGATCGCAGATCGAACGGTCACGATTCTCGGGAGTTAATGAGATGGGGCGGGCGACGTGGCCGAATCCAAGCCGTTGGATTCTAATCCAACGGTCCTCAGCGCGATGAAACCCAACGAACGAAGCGGAAATTTTGAGCGACGTGGCGAAATTTCGATCGCCCGATCGCGATCGAATGGCTGAGAGAATTCCCGCTCGAACTCGAAGAGCCCAGCTTATAGGGCGACGTGGCGCGACGGGGACCGGACGATCACACATCCAACGGCCAGAAGCTCTCCGATGCCGAAGTTGATTTCGAGCGGGCTTTGCACTCATCTCAGCGAACACGTGGCGCCACGAGGTCTGATCCCGCTCTGATGGACGGCCCACATATTTCAGCGGCTGTTGTGATCGGGTTCGGATGAAAATGAAGCGGGGTTTGAACCCGTTAAGCGCCCCAAACCCGCAATGCTTATTATTTAAGCGTATTCTAGGGTTTTGGGGCGTATTATTGGCGTATTGGAGCACCTAGGAGCCGATTTTCCCCTCTGAAAAATTCTGTAAATTTCCAGAGGCTGTTCTCCAGTTTTCCAGAGAGTTTGGAGGCTTATCTTGGAGTTTTGGTGATATTTTCTTAAACTCATACCCCGTATTTGGGTGTTTTCTATTGTATTTTGCTATGAACTTGAAGTATTTGGCTATGAAACTAGTTTATTCTTGCATTATGAGTAGCTAATTCTTATTTGTGCATGGTATGGAGTAGTTAGGGGATGTGAATCGTATTTGTTTGGGTGAATATCATCGTTCGTAAGCGTTTATGTCGCTAAGGTTGTAATTTTTACTATTAAATCCTCTTTTTCAACTTCCAAAAGAAGTGATTAGGTTGATGATCACCCCAAAAGGGTGAGCTTTGATCTCTCCAAAAGAGAGTTTCATACCGTATTCGTAAGATTATAATTTTAGTGACTATTTAATTCATATTGTGCTTGAATCACCAAAAGGGTATCTTCCGATGAATCGCTCCCAAAAGGAGGATTTATTGAGTTATATTTGATCAACCAACGTATACGAATCACTGATCCTAACGAACCCATACCATGTGCATACTTCTCATTGTTATTTTCACGAGTTTTCATTGTTCGTATCGTTCACGTATTCACAATTCACCATCAAACTCATTCACACCATCGCCATTTAAAGTGTTTAGTTTCTCTACGTATATTTTCTATTTGATTTAAGTTTGTGGTTTCAACAGATTTCTCCCGAGGATTCGACATCTGGACTTCCGGATTATACTACTTGTACGGACTCTTGCGCTTGAGAAGCACCTTTTTTGGTCCCACCAGGTTGCACGAATATTTTTATTAGCCTATTCATCCCCACTCTAGGCTACGATCCAGATCCAACACCCTCCACGTTCGCCTCGAGGTTTCCCTCCTCCTCATCGTCTTCCTCCTCCGAGGCTACCAACGCCTCGAAATCGACCTCTAAAGGAGGGTGAAGAGCGAGAGCTCTTTTCGTGACCCTCTGCAGACACGCGTTCCACCCTACCCCCTGGCTGATCTCCAACCCCTCCTTCCGGCCCGCCTCCCGCGCCTTCATCTTGGCTTGGGCAAGCTGGGGCACAAAGGTCTTCACCTGATACTCCCGGAACTCCTCCGTCCTTTTCGACAGCGCCTCCTCGGCGGCCTTCGCCTGCGACTCCATGTCGCCCATCCTGACCTGGCACTGCTCGGCCTCTCCTTCCAGCTCGGTCTGTCGAGAACGACCGTCAGCGATCTGCTCCTCGAGCTCCCCTACGCACAACCGGTACTCCTCGAGCGACGTCCGCTACTCTGTAAAAGACTTCTTCAGTGTGACACGCCTGGACTTCTCCTTATCGAGCTCCCCCTTCATCCTTGCCAACGCGAGCTCAGCCTTGATAAGGGCGGAAGCACGACGCTGCAAGGTAGCCATCGCCGTACTAGCCTGTACACATGAACATAGAAAAATTAGGCTCATCGGGGACAAACCCTGCAGTACCCCCAGCCTAGCCCGACAAGATACCTGCGCGAGATGCCACGTCACGGTGGCCCCTAGCCGCTCCGGGCCCACATGCGCCAGGGATTCCCTATCCCTAGGTATTTGGCAATTCTCGACGAGCCTCGCTGCCACACCGGCCTCGTTGAAGACCGACTCGCCCTTCCCGACCGGGTAGATGGACTTAAAAGATCCTCTTCCGGAAACCTCTCGATGTCGGCCTTCTTCGACCGAAACATCGCCAACTTCTCCTCACAGCCAGGGGGTACAAGCTCTCCAGAGCGTACCGGGGGAAGCTGTAAGGCCACGATTCCTCGGCTACCGACCCAACGCCAGAGCTCGACCCCACGGGCCCCCCTTGTGGAACGGACGTCGAATCAGGAGCTACCGACGACCCGGTCAGCCCCGGAGGCCCCCCTTCACCGACAGACACCTGCTTATCTGACGGACCGTCGTGCGTCTCCTCGGCTTCGAGTTCAATGGTGTGGGGAACGTCGATATGTCTGACACTTTTTGCAGACCCCCCCGCGCCTGCACTAGGGACGGTCGGCCTCTCCACTGTTCTCTTCTTCCTCTTCTATCCACTGAACCCCTCGACCTTCTTGGTCCCGTCCCCCTTACTCGGCCTCGGCCTCTTCTTGTGACCCTTAGCGCCCGATGGAGCGACCTGCTCCTCGGCAACAATCTCCTCGGCCATCATCTGCTTGTCGATCCTGTCCAGATCCTCGAAGGAGATGCTCATCGTCGGATCTGCAAAAAGGGAAGAGTTCAGGGTGAGTGAATTCGAAATAAAAACCACTCGGCTAAGGTTACCTTCGGGCCAGATGAGTCGAGCTATGATCTCTGGCCTAGCCTGGCGGACATACTGCCTGCCCTTAGGGGGTATCGCCTCCAATCGCACCGCCTGGTCCGCCTCGGCCTTGCTGAGCCTCACCCTCACCCTCGCTTGGGAACTGAGCACTCTCCAGCCTGACCAAAGGGTCAGATCTGTGGGCAGCGAGACAAACACAGACGACCTGCGCCACCCTTTGATCTTCCCCGGCAGGCCCCGGATAAGTGGTGACTCGTCCTCGCCGACAAATAAAAGTGTGACCTGAATTTCTTAACCGTGAAAAATGGCTAAACAAAGAAAGGGTCCGGCTGACTCGGGACGTCGCGCAGAGGACAAGAAACCTGACTATCACACTAACGAAATTCGGCATCAGCTGGCAGAACGACAGTCCCAAGAATTCCAGGACCTCGTGATACAACAGATGGAGCGGGAACCGTAAGCCCTGATCGAAGTACTCCACGTAGATCCCGACCTCGCCATCCTTCGTGAAACAGACACGCTCCGAGGTTATCGGCAGACGAACGTCATACGGTAGCCTGATATACTTCACACGCACCCTGGGCACGACCTCTGTCCGCGCCTCTGACCTCTGAATCAGTACCTCGACGGGCACCCCACCGGCCCCGCCATCGGTCACGGGTCCCCGCCTGGACGACCTCGCTTTCACCCCTAGGGGCCCCTTCCCCTTCCCCGGGCCCCCACTTCCTGCCGTAGACCCGGACCCGCTACGGCCCAAACGCCCGGGTGATACTCCACCAACAACCTCCACTGACTCTGCCGTGGAGCCACCCGTCGACCCGGACGACGAGGCTGAAGATGAAGAAACCATACCGGAGAAAAGAAAAGAAATTTACCTGCCAATTAGTCGCTACGACGGTTGCGACGGCGGGGAAGACGGCGTAAACTCCGGCAACGACCTTGGCCTCCACAAAGGGAATCGCCTACATTCACGAAATCTGCTCTAGAACACTCGGAAGCAAGAAAATCTCCAGCAGCAATTGCCGCCCCTACTTATAGGCATCCGCTCTCCGATCTCCACCGCTCGCTCCCGGCCACGCATCACACATCCAGGCGGCCTGACGCTTCACCTGAAGCCCCCTGTTACATCCCCCCACGCGTCTCTTGATAAACGGTCGGGACGTTTCGATTCCCACACATCCTTAATTCGATGTGACCCCCGCGATTCGACGATGATTCGCGGCGGGAAATTCGAAACATATGCCCACCTTTACTCTTCGTTTGGACTTTGTGACTACCCCACCGACGTCCGAGCCATCAAGGCGGGCCAAGCCCGGCGGGTCGACATGAGGCGCTCTAACCAAGAAGTCAGGGACAAGCATGATTACGACCAGTCTGACTCAATAACGCAAGCATCAGCTCAGCTCGCCCGTGCAGGGCGACCTGAAACATACACCTACTTCGTCGCAACTTTCCCCCTACTACTCACTCCGGCGCTCGTCCTAGCAGGAACGATGTGGGCATTCATCACACGGTCTTACACATAACAAGAAGACCAGCGACCGAACAAAACAAAACAAAACAATATATATATATATATATATATATATATATATATATATATATATATATAAAATTTAACTTGACAGATCGTCTGCTCTACAACACGGGGTCACACCCGGAAACACAAAATCTCCATCACTCCCCTACAATTACGAGCGCCCCTGTTCCGTCACTTCCTCCTCCATCTCTCCCGGCGATGGCACGTCCAGTTTAGGAAAATCGGCCCTCAGCTCGGGATGCAGACTCGCCAGTCGGGCTTTCATCTTCTCCATTCCTTGGAGAACACCTGCCTCCCTTGCCTCCGTCTTCATAGGGAGTAGCTCCTCATCCTGATAACGGTGGACCGCGGCGTTGATCGCGTCCTGATCGATCGTCGCCCCACCCTCTAGCCGCTTCTTCAAGACGGCCTTCTCCTTCATCCCCAACTCGATCGCTTGGTTCAGGTCGGTTATCCTCCTCTGCTGAACGTTGATCACGTTTTTCTTGCTGGCCGCCACCACGGCGTTCCGCTTCAAGATATCATTCCGCGTCTCCTCTTCCTCCTGAAGACGGCGAGCAAGTCGGGCCGCCCTCCCCTTCTCTTCCTCAAGCTGGCGGGCAAGCCAAGCTCCTCGCTCCTTCTCTTCGTCGAGCTGGCAGGTAAGCCGGGCCCCTCGCTCCTTCTCTTCCTCCAGCTGGCGGGCGAGCAAGGCCCCCTTGCCCTCTTCTTCCTTCAGATGGTGGGTGAGCCTGGCCACCTCCGCCTCCCTCCCTCGCAATTGGCTCCGTACCTCCCGAAGTTCGTCCTTCGCCTCGTCACGAGAAGCCCGGACTGAGGCCACAGGGGTGTGGTGCTGCAAGGCTACCGCGGCCGACATCGCCTGCAAAAGAACACGACCCGGTCAGGACGCAAATTAGGACACCCCGAATGTAAAGTAGGAAGTTCACTTTACCTGTAGGATATGCCACACCGCGGTGTCACACAACCTCTCCGTCCCCACGTTGGTTAAGGATTCGTGATCCCGGTGCAGCACGAGGTACTCTTACAGCCGAGCCGCAACCCCGGCATCCTCGAAGACCGACTCCTCCCAACTTACCCGATAGGGCATCTGATGGAGGTCCTCGCCGGGCATGGCCGAGGCCTCGGCCCTCGTCAGCTTAAAACGGGCGAGCGCCCTCTCGCAACTTGGGTGCGCCTCTCTCCCCATCTCCCACGAGAGAACTCCATAGGGCCACTTCTCGACAGGAGGGGGCCAGCGGCGCTTGCCCGAGGTCAGAACCCTCGGGGAAGCCGTGCTGACTATCTTCGGGTAGGGCGGGCCACCAAACATGGTCCCGCCAGATCGAGCAGAAGAAACGTCCGGTTTGGACCCCTGCCACTTCCTGTTCACCTCGTCCCCGGCCGGAGCCTCAGGGACAGTGCTGACCACGTCCAGATCGACCGAAGCATCTGGTGCGACCCTGCCAGTCCGGAGGGAAGGAGCACCAGGCTCGGGCCCCTGGTGCCTCTTGTCAGCCTCCTCCGTAATAGGAACCTCGGTGCTCCGCCTTTGGGCTGCCACCTCTGCCGGTGCTTTCTCGTGCATCACGCCCTTGCCCTTATCCACAGGGATGGTCTTTTTCGTTACCCTCACTCCGGCTGCCCTCAGCACTTCCACCCGCGAAAGCATCGGGTCCTCACCTGCAGAAAAAAGAGAAATCAGCGTAAGTCTATGCAAAGGCATGCCAGAAGGAGAATACCTATGGGCCAAAGCTCCTGGGCGAGCCGATCATCCCGCGTCAAGTCCGTCAGTCGGCGGTCCGCCTCGGGTAACTCTACCAAAATCTGGGCATTCGCCATGAGTTCGTCCGTCATTGCCACCTCCTCGCCCACCAGAGGATTCAGAGCCCCCCAGTTTGACATCAACACCACGTCTGCCGGCATCACAACGAAAACGAAGCTCTCCACCCAACCATCATTAGTGTCCGGTACCCCGACAATGAGTTCTCGTCCCCTCCTCGCATGGACGCAATAATACGCCCCACACTTCCTCACCCTAAAGAAATACTGAAACAATGCTAAGGACAGACTCAAAGAACTGGCGAGACACAAGACAACGAACCCGACCAGCAGACTAAAGGAGTTGGGCACCAGCGTGCAGATCGACAGCTCCAGGAAATTCAGAAGATGGAGGAGCTGAGGATGAACAGGGAAGCGGAGCCCTAACTCGAGGGACCGGACATAAACTCCAACTTCGTCGTCGTGGGCCCAACACACCCTCTCGTCGGGCCCGGGCAGCCGCACTTCACAGGGCAGGCGAACGAACCTTGCACGGATCTCTCGGATGTTAACCCGATACAGCTTACACGGGATAGCCGCGACCGACCTCGGTGTGTCTGTTCGGCCTCTACGCCTTCCGCCACCCCCGTCCATCTATTCAACCCTCCTCATCCCACTACTATTGTCGCACTCAAAGAAGGAAGCCATCGATAGATGAACTGGGAAATTACCTGGCCGAACCGTCAAACGGAGAAGATGGCCGGTAGCAGATCCCCGATAAAAGCACCGGCGACAGCATCAGCGAACGATGACCAGAAGCTGGGAAGCATGAGCGGATACAGAAATCACGAAGAACTTTCCACCAATCCTCTCCCCCATACTTATAGCAAACCTCGGGCCATCCCGACCGTCGCCGGCCCGCCACGCGGCGTTCATCGACGCACCTCTGACACCTCGTCCGCCATGACAGTCATTTCAACCACGCGTCACCCGTCCAATGGCGGAGACGCATCGTCTTCTACCCTTTCAAATCGCAATAATGGCTATCGGGGTGGGAACACAGAGACAGCAGCCAACGCTTCCTAACACGGAGCAAGGTCCGAGCTGTTCCCTCTGGGAAGGGAAGGCGGTACGTCATCCGAGTCGAGCCAGGGAACCGCCCCAAATGCCGGGGGTAATTGTTACGACCTAAAGATCGTGATAGCCCGACTTTCTATCCCTGGTCACAAAACACCCCACCTACGTCATTCTTCCACCCAAGGACCGGTGGGCCCAGCGCTAGTGCACCAATCCCACGACTTCAGAGACCGTGCGCTTAACTCGCCCACGGCAGAGTGCCAGGCTACCCCGGAGCCTGACACGGCCGAAAGAAGGGCGCACCCTACTATGGGCGGTGGCAGAGCCGCACTCCTTCAGGGTCACGGTCATCAAAACACCCCACCTACGTCATTGGTCACAAAACACCCCACCTACGTCATTCTTCCACCCAAGGACCGGTGGGCCCAGCACTAGTGCACCAATCCCACGACTTCAGAGACCGTGCGCTTAACTCGCCCACGGCAGAGTGCCAGGCTACCCCGGAGCCTGACACGGCCGAAGGAAGGGCGCACCCTACTATGGGCGGTGGCAGAGCCGCACTCCTTCAGGGTCCCGGTCATCACCCGACTCGCCCCCACCTGCTCGCCGGGAACAACGCACAAAGCACGCTGTCAGACAACGTGCCCTCCAACTGGGGTGACCTGGCGACCCCATCAGTAGCGTCGTACCTCGGACGCACACTGACGACTCTTTGGCACATTGAACGCGACAAACAACCTAGTACAAAGGAAAAAACTGACACTAACACCGTCCGACCATCTGGCAAAGCACCCCCTGGCCGCTGCGTCCCTGACACTTAACGCTTTCGGCCCTGACACCCTGACAAAAGCCCCCCGGCCGTTGCGCCGTCTGACAAAAGAGTGGCCAACACTCCCATTCCTGACATCCTCGTCTGAAGCTTCCGCTGACAGCAGGGCCAGCTCAGCACACCGAGTCAGCATGCCAGATCAGCCCCACCTAACCGCCTTCCAACAGGTATAAATACCCCTTCACTTCTTACGGTGAAGGGGTTGGTAAATTTACTCTCAATCTCACTATTCACACACAAGAGCAAAGGTCGTCCATATCTTTGTTCTTCCACTCATAGCTCGTCATGTACGGTCGGCTCACCCTCAGTCCGACCTAAGTGCCTAGCCCCCGCTTTAAGTCCTGTTACTGACTTAGGCATCGGAGAGGCTAAGGGTTGGACCCCAACCCGGCCTTTCTGACGAGTTGCTCCTTGTGCAGGTCAGCTCATCGTCACCGGTCGTGCTCGCCATCAACCCAGGCAGTCCGGCCCCTTCACTGCATCCTCCCGGATTTGACACCGTGGTCAGCTCCTGCCACAAGTTTAGCCTCATCATCCCACTAACCACCTGCCAAATAGCCTATCCTAATCATGTCATTAGCATAACCACCGTGCCCTTGGTTCCCCATAATATAAATTCATTGTACGCGAGTCCTACCCCGCAACAGTTTGGGAACAAGTTTATAGTAGTTTGCATTTAATTTTACAATATTTGAAAGCATCATTAACTTGAAAGCAAGGTAAGATAGAAATTTATTATTATTATTTACATTTTTTGACCTTTTGCATTGATTTCTTCTTAAAGTTTACTTATCTCCTTTAAGCAATCCATCTCAAGATGGTATTGATAAGTTTCAGATGAAGGGGACACACTGTATGTTTTTCCAAGGGATTACAGGTCAAAGGTGCATGTAAAATTTTTCAGGATGAAAGTAGAATCTCTGCTTGACAAATTTAAGGTACTAGGTGTCTTCTTCATAATGTGTTAAACATCTTTGCTGCATACTTGATATTATAGTATGTCTAAACCAAGTATCAAAGAATGGTATTCGCTGTCTTCTCTGTCTGCATGGTTCATCTCTGTATTTTGATGAAAGGTAAGATTACTATGTATGATTTACGACAAACAGGATGTCTCAATGTTCCTTCTCTGTTTAACTCAAAAAGTTTGTTTTTAGTTGAAAATTTGTTGCTTATATGCTTAAATTTTTAGATTTATTCATGCATGTTGGTTCCTAGTGGGTTTGGTGATCTTGTCATTATTCTTTTGCTGTTTGGCATCTATTGTTGACATTTTTCTTTCAAACTTATTTGGTGAAGTCCTTCTATATGAAGAGTACTTAACTCTATATCGTGTATTGGTTTCATGTTTAAATGATTATGTTTCTCAGTCATATTTATGATTTTTCCTGGTGGTTTTTGTTCCAAGTTATAATGTTGCTGTTATGGAAATTATCATTCCGGGTAGTGAATTATCTCAGCATATTAGGTAACTATAAAAGCGACTACACCTGTGAATTTCCTAATGTATCAGGCTACTTATTCTCTGTACCTTTTAAAGTAGTCAAGTAGTCATTTTAATGTAGTCATGTGTTCCATGTGAACTTTGTTTATCCAAGAGAAACATTTTGGCTAAATGTTGATGATCTCCATATTTTTCTTAGAATGGCATGTCATCATTCAAATTTAACTTAGTGTTTGACAATGCTTGATTGAATTTGTTTCTGTGACAAATTATCACAATGAAATTAGGGGATCCAAGATTTCAAGGGGGCAATATTTTAAATGAACCATGCCTTGGGGCACGGGTTAAATCTTGAGGGAATTAATTTTTGGGGAGATCTAAAATTTTGGGAGAACTAAATTCTCTGATGAGAACTAAATTTTGAAGGGACATAAATTTTTTAGGCAGAAGTGAATAACAATTATTGTGCATTACTTATTGTTCATTTAAAATTTGGGGATCTAAGATTTTGAGGGGATATATCTTTAATGAACATGCCCTTAGGGCACGTGTTATGCCTCTCTGTTATCCAAATGAGAGAGGTTTTTGAATTTTGGCCTATTGGGACAAGATGACTAGGACAAAGACAAAATGACTATGATAAAGATGATGACTAGGATATGGTGACTAGGATTAAGATGAAGTGTTGTGAAAACTTTTGGAGGGAATTTTTGAAGTTTAGGTAGTAAGTCTCTACATTTTTTAAAATTCAATTGGTTGGGGAAAACCAATTTGTTGGGGGAAAATCAATGCATTTTTAAGAATTCAAAAACGTAATCATTTTCCTGCTCGGTTTTAAAAACCTCACCAAAATACAAAAACTTTGAAATTTAGGAGGGAAACATTCAAAAACTTTTAGATAATAACTCTGTTGGTTTCTTCTGAAATGAAGGCGAAATGCGAGTCGGAATCCAATAAGAGTTTGCCTCGTCCATTTTCTCTTTCTTCCTCCCACAATTTCTCCTCTATTTCCCCAACTTCATATGGATTTCTTGCTAGCGGAATAGTCCCGCGATCTGAAATCATCGCGGAATTTCAACCACTTTTAGATGGCCTCTTCTCTTGATTGATGACAATGTTTGTTTGATGACAGTGTGAATGCGGGAGCAGCTACAAAACTACATGAGCTTTTGCCAAAAAGGCAGGCCCCCACTGTGGCCTGCTGTTGCTATGACCACAACCACTTTGCCATTGGGTTTATACATGTACAATATCTGACTTGCCTGTTCTTTTTTTACAGAAAATTTGTCCAACCCCACTCTTGGGTTGAATAGCACTTGTTGCCCCCGCTGGAACTCGGCATCTGATGGGTCTCTGACGAAAACTGATGGCCTACGCTTTGCTGTGGTGAGCTTTTTTTATTTCTACTTGCTTTAATTATTAGAATATATCATGTTTAAGCATGTGTCTCTGCGAGAATTTTGATGTTTTGAAATGTTCTTATGGTGAATTAGCGATGACAATGGAATAAAGTTAGCCTTTGGATGGTAGAAGTCGTATATTAATATATCAGTTGTTATTTCTACTACATGGCTACTTTGTTAGAAGCATGTGCTGGCCTCGACTGTTAGTAAGAACAAAGAGACATTGATTTCTATGTTTGTTCAGGAGCTTATCACGTCTTCATTGGAAATTTTGTTTTATTCTGAAATGCACCTTACAAATTATTCACATCTTATCCGTAATTGCCACTGGAGCATCAAAAGGGAGCATGAAGGAGGGGGGATGCGATGAGGTTGGTATAACTGGATCTGCTTTTCAAGTAGATATTACACCTCTTTGGTGAGATTGCTTATATCAAAAATCCATGCCTGGAATACTCGCTGCAAGTCCAGTTGTTTTTGGATTTTAAATAGCTCGCCGATGTCACTGTATATGAGTTCATTAATGTTTCAATATTTGCACAATTACCATGTAAGGGTACACTTCTTTATGTTGTATATTCTGGTTAAGAATTATAGGAGCAATTTAGGTGAATGGTTAGTTGTATAAAATAAATGAAAGCGATGCCAATCCTTGGAGTGAGCTATCAAGCGAGCATTGGCTGGGGCTGTTCACAAGGAAAGTGAGTCTTATCCAATCTAATGTGGCTGTTCACAAGGAAAGTGAATCCTTTCCAGTCTAAAAATATATATTTGATTATGAAGAGGATGTTGCAGTGGGTTAGTGAAATATAAAAATCTCCCCCACCCACCCACCCTCCCTCCCTCCCTCCCTACCCCAAAAACCTCAGATCAAGACCCGGCTCCCGAGTTCAAAAGGTCCGGCTCAAGCATGCAAAAGCTCGAGGCACACTGCCGGCATCACCGGATCATAGTGGGTCAAACTTTTTGTATCCCACGTTATAATTTGCTTCGCGTCAGATTTTCCAGTATCAGGGCCTATTTTGGGAAAACTCGTCTCATCGAAATCACAATCTTCAATATGTGCCTTAAATGCGTCCCCCATTTGGGTTCTAGGTATCTTATAATTGAGGGGGAGTCAAACCCTACATAGATATCTAGGCGACTTTGAGGACCCATTTTTGTCCTCTGTGGTGGTGCGATGGGGATTTAAACTACGCGACCGAAGATTCTCAAGTGAGAAATGTTCGGTGGCATTCTATATGCAAGTTGCATTGGAGACTCTGACCTCCAGAGGGTCTTATTTTCATTTACGATGCATCATGCAGAATTTGCATGTCCCCATGCATCCACCGGCAATCGGGATTTCATTAACAATGGACGTGCAATCCAATATTTATCAGTGACTCTGCCGACCCATTTTGGGTATGAACATGCGGCACTTGATGTTCAATTTCTATTCCTATTGCCTGGCAGTACTCTTGAAATGACCGGAAGGTAAATTTCCCAACATTAACCAAACTTATTTTCTTTATTTAATTGTCTGGAAAATGTGTCCGCAACATTATTATTTGTGCCAATTACGGGTCGATAGTAGACACACATATGAATATTTTGAGGATGCATTTATCAGTACCATAGAGTACCGAAATAGCCCACTAGGGGGGTGGATTTGTCCACATCAATCTCCTTATTTTCTTTCGAGGAAGCGTGGAGATTCTTTTGTCAGATTTTAATAGAGATGGCCTTGTAATTTGTTTTCCCTTATAGCAAGGGATGCGAGTGAATTCTCCCTTTTGAAGAATCTTCTGGTTCTTCAAGTCATACCCATAGGATAAGATGTGGTGCATCATCACTGATCTAGGGTGGCCATGTCTATCATGCCAAAGTAAAAACTTGGCTGATGTCGGACACTTCAGGTGCTCCGTTAAATTCGCTTCCTCTTTTTGAATCTTTGTATGATAGAGGCCTGAAAGGCCAAGTATGGATTTTACTCCTTTTTTTCTTGAGACGTTACATACAGTAATTTTTTTTTCATTTACATTTGCCGTTTCCCAAATGGAATCCG
The DNA here is from genome assembly GCA_030789695.1 of Scilla litardierei. NCBI lineage: Eukaryota > Viridiplantae > Streptophyta > Magnoliopsida > Asparagales > Asparagaceae > Scilla > Scilla litardierei. Next base: position 302,503,278 of record CM061142.1, on the reverse strand, counting down.
TTGAAACAGATGTCCTTGAAACTTAGTAAGTTTCGGTTGGAATTCGGAGAGATTAGTGCATCCTTTATTTTTGTGTCATTTGGGAGCAACAGTGTTGCGTTCCCAGAACCTTCAATATGGCCCTGATATTGGGCTTTGTATTGAAGGATCGTATGTGTTTATTGTCTAATAATCAGTAATGAGAGCAGTTCATCTATTAAAAGATGAATCATATATGCACATTTTCAGAGAAACATTTTCATTCAAAATAAAATTACATAATTCAAAAAGCTCTCATAACATGAAATGTTCTTAAAACAAGTAGCTTAGATAAAAATAGAAGGCTAATCAAGCAGGTCATCATTTTCGAAGTCGTCAGCTGTAAACTTGAATGGATCATCAGTGGTCACCAGGTTTGTTTCAGCTTGTTTTCTTTATACAAATCCTGGTGATGCTGCGGAGTTCGGCACACTCTGGACCAGTGGCCTTTCATGCCACAGTTATGGCACTGGGCTTCCCATTCCCTCTTGGGTGGGGGTGCATCATTTCTATTGTTGTCATTTCTGCGCCAGGTGAACTTCCGCTTACTTTCATTTCTTCGCTGTTGGACTTGGCCCCTAACCCTTATGTTCTATCCCCCTTTCCGTGGTCTTTCTTTTCTTTTGTCGTCTCTCTTCTTTCAAGAAGAAGAGGCATTATGAGCTTTTGGGATAGGGGCATTGCCCGGGGGCACATGTTGTAAGTGGCGAAGAGAAGCTCTCTGTTTTGTTCAGCCATGAGTAAACATGCCAGCAGCTCAGAATATTTGGTGAACTTGCGTTCACGAAATTGTTGCATTAGTATCGCATCTTTCTCATGGAAAGACGTGTACGTCTTTTCCAGCATGCGATCTTCTGAGACTTTTTCACCACACAACTTTAGGCGTGAGGTGATGCTAAAAAGAGCTGAGTTGTACTCAGCTATGAACTTAAAGTGCTGCAGTCTCAGGTTCTCCCACTCGTATCGTGCCCTTGGTAGTATAACATCTTTCTGATATTTATATCTATCCTCAAAGGCAGTCCACAGCTCATATGGATTTTCGACCATAAGGTATTCAGCCTTTAGGGTCTTGTTCACATGGCGGCGAATATAAATAATGGATTGCGCCTTTTCTATATCGCTTACATTTTCATTATTAGTCACAACAGAAATGAGGGACTTAGATTGCAAATGAAACTTCACATCGAGCTGCCAGCTAAGATAGTTTCTTCCTGATACATCCAGCACTTCGAAATCGACACTTGAGATTTTAGCCATTTTATCTAGCAGAGCACAAATTTGCATGAATTAATAATTTAAACAATTAACATTTTATATGAAGAGCTAATTGCATGGATCGGCCAGTCCCACATAAATAAAAAGTCCAAAGTCCATTACAGTCCATATTACACAAACGAAAGCTTAAAAAAAGAAATTACAACTTTGGAAACCCCGTGGGTCCCATATAAGATCTTCAGCTTCAATTGTGGCCTCCGTCTCCATGGAAAGTGGTCTTCGGTCTTGGACATTTACATAAATTCCTCACTACAATTTCTCTCAAAATTAAAAGAAAAGTGCATGAAATAAAATGTGTGACTTAAACAGCCGATCCAAAAACCGCAATTAGCCATTCATGCAAAAATTTGTGCTCATCAACATTTTCATCAGACATTTTCATCACAGGCATCACATGCATTTAAAGGATAAACAATTTAATTACTTAATAATTATTGGACCACTGGGCAACGTCATACACTGTTAGGTTAGCTGACTAACGACAGAGCGGTCGCATGATCTTCCTAATTATTAAGTTTTAATATTTGCACAACTAAACATAGTTTATCCACAAAATAAGCCTTAAAATGATGCGTAGCATATATTTATGATTCTACAAAGGTATCATATACTGCAAAGGTTGTGCTAGTTGGGATTATTCAAAAGAGTTCGAAAAGAGCCCAAAAATGACATGTTCTTCGTGAAAGGAAGAAATTTTCCTTTTAAATTATTTCCAACTAATCCCCGAATGTCCCCAAATGTCCCCTATTTTATCATGATTTTTCATGAATTTTTAGGTCACCTGAACCCCCTTTTAAACTTATTTTTAGCCCCCAAAAAGCCTTTTAAACCTTATTTTTAGCCCCCAAAAGCCTTTTAAAGCTTATTTTAGCCCCTACCCCACCTTCTTTTAATTTATTTAAACAGAAAATTGGCCTGTGGGCCTGAAGCCCGCAGTGTGGCTACGGGCTTCAGGCCCGCAGGTTTAAATTTTTTTTGAGAAATAGGCCTCCGGGCCTGAGGCCCGCAGTTTGCCTGCGGGCTTCAGGCATGCAAGGCTTTAATTTTTTTTGATTGTGGGCTTCTAAGCGCCCAGAACTTACACCTAAAATCCACCTGGCGGTGTCATGGTTGCCAGGCGCGGTATGGTCCCTAGGTGTCGACTCTGGGTTCTATCCGCAAGCGGACGGTGTCAAATTATAGTATAAAAGATTGTCGAATCCCACAGGGACAGTGACAGTGTATCGAGGTCTCAGATTATTTCTAGATCTCAGAATGAGATAGCAGTCGGTTGGAGGATTGTTTGATTAGTGTTGTTGTTTGTTCAATATAAAGAAGCTAGGGCCTTAGGGATCACAGCTAGGACCGTTGGAGGTCGATGTTAGACTAGGATTCTTACGTTGCATTGGGTTAATGTGAATGGTCTCTCAGCTTGTACCACTCTCGTGGGTTAGAGCTTCGAGGTACTTCGGTGGCTCTCATTGACGCAATGGTGGTAGCCGTCAATGTAGTGATATAGTTCATCGGTGGATCCCCTCAAGGCACGAGCCGGACATGGTCACGAGCCTTGGTTGGATCCACTAACTCCCTAATTAAATCCTAAGGATACTCCTTAAGCTAATCAATTCCATCGACCGTGGGCATGATCTCAGTACGAGTTCTCCTAGGGACTTGGCTGGATCAACCAAAGTTCTCCCCCTTTATCACCAACACAACCTAAAAGTCCAGATCTATATCTTTTTCCTAGGGTCTTAGGACTAACCCATCAGCCCTAGAGAAGATTACTCACACATGGCAACTAGAACAAATAAAAATGCAATTTTTACCGTAAGCAATTGAAACAATCAAGAAATGAGAATTTCATGTACCAAAACCAGAAGAGAACAATACCCAATGGACAATAAACGAGCCCCAGTAGATTCCAAGATGCAAAAAGACGACCAAAATCCAATCTTTTACAACGACGGCTCAAAATGAAAATCTAGATCTAAAAATCACTCACTAAATCTCTCCACTCCCCCAAAATAAAAAAAAGCTTCCTAAAACGTCAGGAAAAATCTCTTAAATACATGGAGGGTGGATCCCACGAGAAAATCTGGAAATCTGGAAATTTGTGGCCCACACGTCACCGACCATGTCGGCTGCTCGGTCGAGTAGGCGCCTGCTCGGTCGAGCAGGCACCTTAGCTGCTGCTTGCTAGAAAAGGGATCCGGGCTACTCGGTCGAGTAACCCGCCTACTTGGTCGAGTTGTCAGTGGGTCGGAACTACTACTCCAAAATGTCGCTCTGCCTGCTCGGGTCGAGTGAGTCCTGCTCGGTAGAGTAGGATGCTGGTGGAAGAGAGCTCGAAGACTGGATCGACTCGGTCGAGCCATCACTCTGCTCGGTCGAGTAGGGCGTGCATGTCCTTCCTGCTGGACTCGGGTGTCAGCTCAACCGAGTAGCTGGTGCTACTCGGGTCGAGTCGCCTGGGAAAACTGCAGGGGCTTGGGTTTTTACTCTTTTCTCTCGCTCGCTTCTCATCCTCTCCTTCCATATGCTTCCAAACCTTGGTGAACTCCTATAGAACCTTGCCAACGGTGTCACGGACGTGCTGGATGTGTCCATGTTTCACAATGGCTCCAAATCACTCCAAAATCCCTGAAAATCCACAAAGTTCTACAAAACTCGAATATAGCGTTAGAAGTGCAGTATCGTATGAAAATGCGGGATTTGGATGCAGATATGACATGAAATGCAATCAAAAGATGGAAAATATGGACACATCAGCTTCAGGCCCAAAATAGGGCTAGGGTTTGAGGGGCGGAGGATATGGCTAGCCGCAGCCGCCCCTAGCACCGCTGCTTGTGGGCGATTGGAAGCGCCCCCCTCACCGGAGTGCGTGCGGGGGGGGTCTTTCGGCAGCCTCCTCTCGCTGGAGCGAGGGGGTGTGGGGGCGGCGGCCCGCCCGGGGGGGGCTTAGCCGGCCAGAAAACGCCACCGCCCCCCCCCCCCCCCTTCGGGGGGCTACGCCGGCCTGAACGCGGGCCGGGGGGGGAGCGGCCGTCGGGCTAGGGTTTTTATTTACAGATTTTAAAATCATGCTTAAAAAAGAACATGATTTTTGGGCGATTAGCCCAGATTCCACTTCGATCTTGCGAGATCTATGGAAAATACTATCATACGCATGATAAAAACTCCATTTTTAGCGAGATTTACCTCTATATCCGTCCTCCGGATATAGCGACGGTTGAATGAAGCCTACGCAGATGACGCCGCTCGTTTGATGAAGCTTGATGCTGCGCGCGGGGATCTCCCACCTTCTTTGTTTTCGCAACGATCGGTTTTGTGTAGAACTTTTTTGTTTAGAGGCTCGTGCTGATAACGTGTTATAAATCATTATCTGGGGAAGGAACCTGCAGCTCTTTATTTATAGCATATAGATGAGCGTATACATATAAGATACTATAAATACGGTTTTATCTATAAGATAAGTCGTGATCCCAACCGACTTACCAACTCGGTATTATCCGTTCACAACAATATATTAATTGTAAAAATTATTTACATTTTCAAAGAATTTTTCAGAATTTGTTTGAATTTGTTTGAATTTTTTAGTTTTTTAATTATTATTTTAATAAACTAAGCCCTGCCCAGCCCGGTCCAACGGACATCATGGTATTTTCCCCTCACCATTCCACTAAACTGTGCACACTTTTCCCAATTGAACGGTCAAGCATACAAGAGTGGCTACAATGTCAAATGGTGCAACATGGTAAAAGTTCAATAGAGATAGCCATGATAGGGTCGTCGGAGCCAAGGGACTGGAGTCATGGCAACAGGCCTTCGCTCTGCGGCTAGAGGCGAACGTAGGAGTGAAGAAGGTTCGCAGCATAAGGCACGTGAATGAATTGCTCCCCGATAGCCTTAAAGATGATGTCACGAGGCTGGATGACTCGCACGTTTTGGGCTTTCCAAATGGTCAGCATTGTGATATGCAAAATTCTTGAAGAAGCCTTGCCCGTGGACAATTTTGTTGGGGATTGGTAAATAAATTAGAGAGCTCCCCAAACGAATCGCCAGATTTTGTCGGTGCGAACACAGATTTTCGAGTATCTATAGCAGCTACGTTGGCACTTTTGACTACCTAACGGACAAAAGAGTGCAAAATTTCTCTCCTACATACTATAGTGTGACGGAAACCGCACCTTTTTGTCTACCATCTGTGATCAGCGACCAAGAGCCTAGCCTGAATTGTATATCCACTCGCATGCTGATGTAAGCCAACTGAGCAACACTCTTCGAGAATTTTGAATGGCAATAGATATACTGGAATTTATCCGCTCGATGACACGGTGGAACATGTAGTCAGATTACATACATGCGGATTCACTCTCAACTTTTGAAACTTGGCTTGCAACGTTCGATGGCATTTTACCTTAAGGAGCATAATGGAAGCATACCCGACACCCTCCTCTCGAGTAGCAATGACAACATTGTATTACCTGTTACACTTGACTCTAGGTGTCCGCCATGGTGCAGTAAAGGGTATACGACTCCTACCATTTCAAGCAAGCATTGGTTTTGTTATTAATAGATCAATCATATCCTGGCAAAACCTAACAAACGTTCTGCAACGGTAAGATCTTAATTTTAGTGAAGCTTACCAGGCTAAACCTGCACTAGCTCCAACATAAGCAGACATCAATACTTGTTGAATTCGATTACTCCCAACTCTACATGTACTCCATAGACACATCGATGCAAGGACAGATTGCAATGCGGCCATCTTGCCCAGAATATCACAAATATTACTCAGCAGCACAGTGGCTGACTGCATATTCAAGCATATGAGACCACACGAGACTACAAGCTCAACGAGCAAAACTTCATCATGATGCCTGATAGGCTTAAACCACCAAGATACCAATTGCTTGTGGTACAGTAGCTTACGGTAACACCATGATGCCTGATAGGTTTAAACCACCAAGATACCAATTGCTTGTGGTACAGTAGCTTACGGTAACACAACGATAACATACCAAAACTTGCCAAAGCTTCAGAATATTCATTGCAACCACCAAAGAATAAGAACACTGCAAGCTGCGGCTATGAATTAAGGTGTAATTTGAGACACCATATCCTATTCTACAATGGCCAAAAGTTCACTTGCTCGACAAAAGCAATGTTTCGTGTCCGTCCCCAAGTCAACCTGTGGGAAGAAGGGATAACAAAATTTAGAATATCACATCAATTATCCAAAAGAAACAAATGATGCAAATCAGGCTTTATTCATCTGACAGTCCGACTAACAATATACGTCTGATTTAGATTTCTATATACCACATCGATTGCCTATCAATTTGAGCCCAATTTTTCAAATAACTCCAATACACTAAGTACACCACCAAACCATGTGTATTTTGGTAAGAAGCTTATATTCCGTCTTAGGGAGCCAATTGAATGGCTGATATGTTTGGAAGAGTCCCGTCAGGGATGGAGACCACAACTAGGAACTCTAATAAATTTAAAGCGCTATATACAATATTTGAGCATTAGGATATGCTGTGATTTGAATGGAATGTGGAGCTGACTTTGATGCCATGAAAAAAAAATTCATCATCATCATGATCTTCTTCTTAAGGGTCTGCTTCGTATACTCGATAGAAAGAATGTGATCAATCAGATCGTGATGTCAGATCCTTGTTTTCCGTACGTTATGATCTAAAGCTCTCTCTTCGATTAAAGCGTTCTCAAATCTTATCATTTATAGGGATCATGCCTACATTTGCTCAAATATCCTCCTTTTTTACCTTATCTTTTTTAGTGGTTTCACATATCCACGGTAACATTCACATATCTGCCACAGCCAAACTATGTTCATGCTTCTTGGTAAAAGATCACCACTCTGTACACTATAACAAAGCTAGTCTAATCATCATCCTACAAAATTTATTATTTAACCATACCAATACATTTGGATCACACGACACTCTTGTTGCAGCTCTCTACTTCAGCCATCCTGCTTCAATTATATGATTAATATTTTTTCGTGATTCATGCATCCTCTTGGATTATCCATCTAAGATACTTAAAATACTTAATTACCAATATAATTTTCCCATCCATCTTCATTACAGTATAATCTTCATGTCTCACTTTACTACTTATATTTCATATACTCGAACTTACTTGTTTCTACAAAGTCTGAAATCTCAAGTCTCCAATGCATGCCTTTACAAATCTAACTTTGCACGAGTGTGTGTGTGTGTGTGTGAATAATGGGTATTATATGTCATATGAGAAGGTGTCTCATATGTCCTCTCACATAAAAGGGGCAAGTACAAGCACACATGGGCTTGTACTTGTTGTACTTGACCCCCTTTATGTGAGAGTGCATATGAGACAACCTCTTATATGGCGTATGATACCCATTAATCCATACACACACATTTAAGATGAAGTAACTTAATGTATGTTATCTGTAGACGATATTGGTTTGATATATGAGATCAAAACTGATATATATATGGTAAAGTGTTCATATGGTGACACCTTAGATGAAATCTAAGGAGTCGCCCCCATTTCCCCATATATCCCACATTTTTTTCGAAATTTTTTCCTTGGGATTGTTCATCTCATGGATGATCAACATACCAAAAATCAAGTCATTCCAATACAGCCCCCATCAACCCCATGCAACTTCATGGGTTTTAAGCACATTTTCAGACCGTTGAAGTTGCAAGGGGTAGATGGGGGCTCTAAAACTTTTGGGATGACTTGATTTTTGGTATGTTGATAATCCATGATGTGTACAATAACCACATGAAAAATAAAATCCAAAAATATTGTGGGATATATGGGAAAATGTGGACGACTCCTTAGATTTCATCTAAGGAGTCCCCTAGGAACACTTTACCCATATATATGTGTGTGTGTGGATTTAATGTAGAAAAGGTGGCCACATGATCCAATGGATCAGTTGCTAAGACACAAAAAGGTGGGAAGTACAAGCCCTCATATGTGCTTGTACTCGCTGGGTCCCACCTTTTTGTGTCTTGCACCTGATCCATTGGATCAGGTACCACCTGCTCTACATTAATCCATATATACCCAAAAATGTACCTAAGAACGTGCGCAGGCAGAATTACCTGCGAACGCCCCCTCTGTTCGGGGTTTTCAAGTATTTTTATGAATTTTTTTTGCAGTAGGTAGATATACTTGTCATGTAGCTCCCCACAAAATTTCAGGTCAAACAAACACCATTTGGGTATCGAAACATCCATCACAAAAACGTTGCGTAAAACTGTCCAGAAATACCTGCGCACGTGCCTGCGATATACATATGAGGCAAATGTGCATGCGCACGTGCGCGGGCAGAAATACATACGCACGCCCCCTCTGTTCGGGGTTTTCAAGTATTTTTTTTGAATTCTAGATAGTTTTGCGCAACGTTTTTTTGATGGATGTTTCGATACCCAAATGGTGTTTGTTTGACCTGAAATTTTATGGGGAGCTACATCACAAGTATATCTACCTACTGCAAAAAAATTAAAAAAATTCTTTGAAACCCCGAACAGAATGGGCGTGCGCAGGTAATTCTGCATGTGCACGTTCTTAGGTACATTTTGGGTGTGTATATATATCACTTTTGATCTCATCTATCAAACCAATATCGTCTATAGATAACATACATTAAGTTACTTCACCTTAAATGTGCCTAATAAGCTGATCTATCACAATAATCAAGAGAACGAGACTCACATCCGAGCCTTGATGCAACTCAACGGTGATTGGAAAGTTAATATTATTCCTCCATGGGTCTTCACATTAATAATTGCTCCTGCATATATATCTTGAATTAAAGAAATATACTTTAGAGGGTTCTCTTTTTTCAATAAGAAACATCACAAAAACTCTTTAGGAACTTAAACGTAAGCGTTCTCAAATCTCTCTTCCTTACTCTATATGTTCCATAATCTGCCTGATGAGTAGATTATATCTGTCGTCAAATATCCTGACATGAAACCAAACTGATTAAATTGATTTTGTGATATGATGACATACTTTCTTAACCTAAACTTAGATTATTCCCTGACATAGTTGTATGATGTGACACGTTAACCGGATTTCATGATAGTTAGAGTAACGTATATCACATTTATTTTTATATATAGGTACCCAAAGTGCTATACATCCACTCCTTTCATATTTTATATGATCACCAACTTCTATTAAACAATTTTATTAAACATACAACGACTACATCGCCAATTCATTTTCACAACTCAATAGAAATCGCATTCAATCCACATGCTTTTTTCATGGTTTCATTCTCGTTAAATTTTCTCACTTCCCATGCTTTGATTCTTCGCATAAATTATGATATAACTCCGAGTGAACCTCATTATCTCATATATTCTAGGTATAACTTTTATTTAAAGAGTTTGTCAAAGTACTCTCTTCATTTACCTCTAATCTTATTTTTGTTTAATTTTTTTATTTTCATCTTTAATGTACTTAACTGCGCATAAGTTCTTGTGTTTTCTCCATCATTCATGCTAGTCGATGGATGTTCTCCCTATCAACTATATATTACTTCTTATAAGCATTGATATATACCCAGAATCAGAATCAAGCCTCTTGAATAAATCTTTTAGCTTCCTTCTTGGTTAATTTATATCTCTTTAATGCATCACCACCCCCACATCTCCTAATATTTCAATCATGGTCGCATTTAGCTCTAACAGCAACCTTCACTTTCTCGTTCTCCTAAGATATCTCCTTATTCAATAGTGCAATGCCTTTAAATACATCACGTTCTTTTGCAACCACCTAATATCTTCTTTCACGTAGCATTTGTGTCCCCTTAAACTCCCAATAAGCCCCTTTAAGAACCATTTCTGTGATCATCCTTTAATTTCCACCCCTTAATCCAATAATCAATCTTAATTTTGTTGTTCTTTTACAATTTCGTAAGTTACACATAGGATCGACATCCTATGTTGGATAGTTACACCCTCCCCTGGTACTATTTTACAATCTTTGCAATATCTTTAATTACCTTTTTACTCAGAAAGAAATCTATTTGAGTGGGCATTCATTTCGTTTCTAAAGATTATCAAGTGTGAATCTTTTTTGCGAAGTCAGGAGTTGGCTAACATTAAGTCATATGCAAGAGAGACTAAAACAGATTCTCCAACTGCATTTCTATCTCCGAAAACTAAAACCTCCATGCACTCTTATAACACATACTATTTGAGCCTACATGATCATGAAAGTCACTCCGAATAAATTTTTTTCTCTAACAGGTTTCTTTTGCACTATATCATATAAATCTATCTAAATTATTGTTTATCTGTATCATTCAATCCTGTTTATGGTGCATAAGTATTAAGAATATTCATCACCACCTCCTCTAATATCAATTTAACATGCATAATCCTGTCACTAATTTTCTTCATAATATCTATTACATTCTAATATGATTTTATGGGTTTTTGGAGTAGAAAATTAGGGTTCATGTGGAAATGTTGGATTTTTGGAAGAAATGTGAGATTCTAACAGGTTTCTTTTGCACTATATCATATAAATCTATTTAAATTATTGTTTAGCAGTATCATTCAATCTTGTTTATGGTGCATAAGTATTAAGATTCGGGTGAAAAGGTTGGATTTTTGGAAGAAATGTGAGATTTTTAGAGGTTTGGTGAGAAGAATTGGGATAAAAGGGGGATTTTTAATTGAGAATAGACTGAAAATAAAGGGTTACAAAGATAAAGTTGAGATCTTTTGAGAGGATCTCGCTCTCACAAGTCGTCAATTATAGAGAACGAAAGCACTCTCTAATAAACGAGGGAATTCCCAACCTCACAAGTTTCTTCTCTCCACAATTAAGCAACCCCTTCGTAATCCCCCTAGACCCCTATAAATGATAAACTAAAAATAACAAATTACAAAAAAATCACTAAAACTGAAAATTACAAAAATGCCCCTGGAAATCCGAAAATTACAATAACGTCCCTCACATTCTGATATATTGCCTTTCTTCCCAAAAACTTGAACATGAATATGGACGGAAATCTGCTAGTATATTCTGCAAGTTTCTCTTTACAAATGTTGGGAATGTAATTTGTATACTCTTCAGAATGGTTGGTGTTGGCATAAACTTCATAAACCAATCCCTTTCTAATATGTTCTTTGTATTTGGGGATTTCCCGAATACATGTCAATAGTCTTAGGCCTTGGCCTTTTATTTTTGTTTAAGATCAATTCTTTGTTTGCGAAGAATTTACTTATCTCTGTCTTCTAGCTGTCGAAAGAAGTGGAGTTATGACTCATCCAATATATGTTGTTTGTACATTGCAACCATCCTCTGTACCGTAAGTTCTGCTCCATACTCCTTAGTTTTCTCATTACTTCTTAGTTTTCTCATTACTTATTTCTAGGGTGTGAATCAGCTCTAAAAAGTCTTGCAGCCGCAAGTTAACTAAGTCTGAGGTGTCCAGTTGAAAAAAAAAATTAAGACTTCGGTGTTCTTCGGAAGTCCCAGAAAACAGTTCAGATTTCTTCGTATCCAATGCTTCTGATCTTATTGTAAAAGAATATTGTTACAATTTTGTCACTATATTCTGGATTGTTTGTAGGCTTTGTTTTTTGTAGAAGAAGAAGAAGTCTCATTTCCATGTATGTTTTCTCGATCTGCGTGAGGCAATAGTTGGCAGCTTGAAGATCCAAAGATTGTATAGCTCTGAAACTGTCATTAATCCTGCTATAAGTTTCAGGGTCTGATTCCCTGAGTTGTAGACTGTACCAATCTTTTAATACTACAACGACAAAGGGTTTGTTCTGACTAGTGGTTTTTTGTTTCAGTAGAGGATGGTCCATCTGTAGCTTTGCCTTTTACTGGTTGGGGCTTTTGGGCCGGTTGGGCTGATTGTGTCAAAAGGTCATGTTAGGCAATTGTACTAGCCTGTTGGGCTGTTGTTGGTAGCTTCTAAATCATTCCTTCTGTGGGAGTAGTAGTTTCTGTGAAAACTTGATTCGCCTTTTTCGGGCATGTTTGCTGCTAGTCGGCATGGCACTTCATTTGATCTAGAAGCTGCCTCAATTTGAGGCTGATATCATCACTAATGCTCTGAAAAGTATATCAGCAGCTATATTAGTATGTCAAGGAATATATTTAACATCATAATTAAAAATTTCGAGTTTCATAGCAAGCCTAATTCGTCGAAGATTTTCTTCGGGATTAGTAAAGATTTCTTTTTCAAAAATTGGACAACAAATTTATTGTCTATCTCGATTATGAAATGTCTATCCAATAGGTAAACTCTTACAAATTCTTATGAATAATTTTATAGCTAGTAATTCTTTGCCATATGTATCATACTTTACTTGGATTTTATCTCATTACAGATGTGTATGCAATAATTTCATTTTTTAACTAAAGGAATCCCTGGCCAGAAATATTCAAAAGCATCTGTTTGTAGTGTAATTTTGTCTTTGAATGTAGGATAGTAGAGTACTAGTCATAACTCGTGCCCAAAGGGCACTGTTCATTTAAAGTATTCCCTCTTAAAACTTAGATCCATTAAATTTAAATGAATAACAATAAGTAAATCAAATAATTTTTATTTTGTTTTCTCACAAATTTTAGGTCCTATAAAAAGTTGGTTCCCACAAAAAAATTTAGTTCTAAAAATTTTAGATCCTCCAAAAATTTAGTTCTATCAAGATTTAAACTCATTTAAAAAAATTAAAATATTGCCACCGTCAAAATCTTCGATCCGGAAATTTTAAACAAATAACCATAACTAAATGGTAATAATTGTTATTTAGTTCACCAAAAATTTTAGTACTCCCAAAATTTAGTTTACGTTTAAAATTTTAGTCTTTCCTAAAATTTAGTTCTCCCAAATACAAATTAAAATCTTCTCTAAAATACAAACAATTCCACTATCCTAATCAGCATCCCAGTCAGCAACCCAAAATATGACTGAGACAAACATGCCACGTAGGACAAAGATTCAAAAAAGGTCGTCAATTGTATAATAGATTTTCTGATCCTTTATTATATTCTCCATTTTTATATTTCTTCTTCTGTAGGAGATAAGGTAATTGAGATTTTATCTATGTTCCAACTTTTAGGTTGTTCACCTGTATTTTGTTTATATTTTGAAAGTCCGGTTGTAAGCCTTTTTTTGAAGATTTTGTATTCTAGCTGCCAAAGTGGGAATAAATTTTCTGCCATAAATAAGTAATCCTATACTGCTATGAATGGGGAGACCTCTGGTCTCCACCCACTATCATCCACCATTAAACCGACTCTTAGTGGGTATCCCTTGGGTTCCAAGGGACATGTAACTGTCATGTTATAATATAAATATAGCTATGGTGAATACCATATGCTTACTTCCTTCATACAATCTCAACACGTTATCAGCACGGACGAATCGTGAGAACGCGGATTGGGCTTTCTTCTCCAAACTTTGCTAGATCCGGCAGGTAGGATCTAGAGGTACATTCTAAGAAACCCCTATATCAACATTTTGACATGCGCATGTTATGTTGTTAAAGCTGTGTTTCTCACCATGAAACTGCATGGGCTTCTAGCGAGCTGCATCAAAAGCACAAATATTTTGCCTAAAAATCATCAAATTCGCAATGTTTGACATTATGAACAAACACAAGAATTCATATAATTTATTCAAAATGTACCGAGAGAGTTCAGTATTCTTCCAAGAGCTTTTGCACTAAAGCTTGCCCCCATCTCTGAGGCACAAACTCATCCACAGTGGCTCTTCATTGCAAAATATGTACATGACACTACCAAACAATTTATCAAATATCACGCTCAGAAACTAAAATAGGGAAAAAACGAGTTTTTGGGTGGGGTGAAAAAAGGGAAAAAAACCTGCTCACGCAAGAAAGGTGGGCGGGATCGCGAGGGGGACCTTCAGATCGCCGCCCCCCTCCCTATCGGAGGGGGGGCTCCACCGCGCCACCCTCCTCCCAAGGGCCTCCATTTCGCCATCAGCCCCGTCGGGGGGTCCGCTCGATTCACCCCTCCTGTCGGGGGGGGGGGGGTTTGATCTCATTGGCCGTTTGATCCACACTAGTTTAGTTTTACTTCTATTCATGTCTTAATTTTTGATATATAATTAATTCATGTATATCCCATGTTTAGATAAATGGCAAAGATTGCGAGCGTCGATTTTGATGTTCTCGATGCGGCTGGAAAAAATTATTTGAGCTGGCAGCTGAACCTGAAGTTCCATCTGTGCTCACATGGCATAAGTCACACAATTCAAGTTCCAGCTACAGCTGTGACAACCGATGGACTTCTACTGTTAGAGTCTCTAATGTAGAGAAGGCGAAAGCCATTATCTATATCAGGAGACATATTGATCGGACCATGTAGGCCGAATATCTAACAGTGGAAGACCCTCATGAACTGTGGACAGTACTTGAGGACAGATACAAACATCAGAAAGATGTTATCCTCACTCGTACACGTTATGAGTGGGAAAATCTCCGACTTCAGGACTTCAAGTCCGTAGCTGAGTATAACTCAGCTCTCCTAACATCACCTCACACCTGAAGTTGTGTGGTAAACAAGTCTTGGAAACCCGCATGCTTGAGAAAACATATACATCCTTCCATGAGAAGGATGCGATTCTCATGCAACAGTATTGTGAACGCAAGTTCACGAGGTACTCTGATTTACTCTCATGCCTTCTTATGGCAGAGCAGAACAGAGACCTCCTACTGGCCACTAATAACTTATGACATGCTGGCTCTGCTCCCCTCCCTGAAGCTCACACAGTTTCTTCCCAGAAGATGAATAACAAGCACAAAGGGAAATTCAAGGGGAAAGCTGCGAAGAAGCAGATCATAGCTCTTCATAACAACAATAATGAGGGGAAGAAAAAGAATACGTGGAAGAAGAATACCTCTGACCAGACGTCTGCTCCCAAGAAAAACTGGAAAGACAAATGCCACAAATGTGGCATGACTAGACATTGGTCCAGGGTCTGTCGTACTACATGACACCTCCAAGATTTGTATATGGCAAGCCTGAAGCCTTCCGCATTAACAAATCTGGTGGACATACAACCTCCAACTCAATTCAACACCGAGGATTTCGAGAATGACGACCTCCTTGACTAAAGCAAGTTTAGTCATCTTTTCAGCCTTTATCATTAATGTTTTAAATATATCTTCAATTATGTCCTTTATCTTAATTATAAATCAAATGTAGTTTTACTTTTCATAAAAATTTTTACATTCTTTTCTAGAGATGAAGTGTGAATGCATAGTGAATAATGCCTCCACGCACACGATCCTTCGTGATAGATGCTATTTTAAAAGCATCATTAATTGTAATGGTACCGTCACTACAATTTCGGGACTAAATAATATAATGAAGGATCATGTGAAGCAATTTTATTGCTCCCAAACCAAACACATGTTATAATAAAAGATGCTTTATTTTCTCCAATATCAAACAGAAATCTATTAATTTTCAAGGACATCCGTTTAAACGGATATTACTTGGTATTACTTGGAAACCGAAGATTTCAAATATTGTTGAATAATTGTATGTTATTCGTCATAAGGATGGTATTAAAACCATCCTATACCGTTTTAAAAGACTCCCGTCGAGCCTTTATCAAACATACATCCAACCTATAAAAAGTTAATCTGATAGAACACCAACAGTGTTCTACATCACCAGAATTCATTCTCTGGCATTGTAGACTAAGTCACCCAGGATCGGTAATGATGCACCGCATCATTATCTAAGCCCGTGGACATAATTTGAAGAACCTGAAGATTCTTCAAAATGGTGATTTTCCTTGTCCCACATGTTATAAGGGTAAACTAATCACGAGACCATCCCACCTGAAAGTGGGGTTTGTCTCCTGGCTTCTTGAAGAGAATACATGGAGACATTTGTGGGCCAATTCACCCATCAAGTTTTCCATTTCGGTATTTTATGGTACTGATAGATGTATCTTCATAAAATTCTTTTCCCATTCTAGGCTCACAAACCAAAAAGCTTGAAGCTTCATAGACTTTCTTGGGACACTAAGTCTTTTGTCTCATTATGATCCGCGTACTAATCTGTGTGAAGATGAGATCCTAAAGATCCTTCACATTCAGGATATAGTACATCTACTAACAGACAAATTCACTAACAACCAGAAGATTATCAGATCACACGTCCCTGCTGCCAATACACCAGCTAGTATTGACATCCCCAAAGATGAGTGCAATCCACCGGCAGCAGAATCGGACGTACCTCAAATAAAAAGAGGACGACCGCCTGGCTCCAAGAATAAATTCCCTCGCAAGAGGAAAATACGTGGAGAAATAAAGAATATCCCGCCACAGGATGCTGAGCTCAGACCAGTAAACTCTCCCCTCCTTCAGTCACCCGAAGAGGACAATACATGATAAATATCATTAAAATTCGTACGTACTGGAGAGGTACAGAACAGAAAAAGCACTGTCGTCAACGACGACTTCGCGTTCGATATTGCTGTTCACGTCGCTCAATACGACGATGATATCGATCCACGATCTCTAGCTGAATGCAAACGCAGAGATGACTGGCCAAAGTGGAACGAAGCAATAGGAGTAGAGCTGGACTCAATCTTGAAACGCATTGGACCAGTACTCCAAACACCAAAAGGTGTAAAACCTGTGGAATACAAGTGAGTATTCGTAAGGAAAATAAATAAGAATAATCAGAGCGTACGCTACAAAGCACGGCTCCTATTGCTGTTCACGTCGCTCAATGCGACGATGATATCAATCCACGATCTCTAGCTGAATGCAAACGCAGAGATGACTGGCCAAAGTGGAACGAAGCAATAGGAGTAGAGCTGGACTCAATCTTGAAACGCATTGGACCAGTACTCCAAACACCAAAAGGTGTAAAACCTGTGGAATACAAGTGAGTATTCGTAAGGAAAATAAATAAGAATAATCAGAGCGTACGCTACAAAGCACGGCTTGTAGCTTAGGGATTTTCCCAACGACCGGGGATAGATTATGAATATATTTCCCCGGATTTGGATACGATCACATTTTCGATTCATAATAATCTTAAATGGAAGGAGTAGAAATACAGCTCATGGACATTGTGACTGCATATCTACATGGCAATATAGATAAAAATATCTATATGAACCTTCCAGATTGTGTCAAAATACCAACAGAAATAAAAGATAGAACTCGGGACGTCTATGTTAAGCTTAAAAGATCATTATATGATCTTAACCAATCGAGAAAAATATGGTATAACAGACTGAGTGGATTCCTTGTTCAACAAGGTTTCACCAATAATGAAGTCTGCCCGTGTATTTTCATTAAAACCACGGGAACAGGATTCATACTAATAGCAGTCTATGTAGATGACTTAAATCTCATCGGATCTCCTGCAGAGATTGATGATATATCTACAAGTCTCAAACTAACGTTTGAAATGAAAGATCTAGGCAAGACTAAATATAGTCTTGGCTTACAGATAGAAAACCTCAGAGGAGAAATCCTGTTACACAAAACCACATACACAAAAAAATTACTTAAAAATTTCCATATGGTTAAGGAACATCCTCTAAGTACACCAATGGTTGTTAGATCTTTGGATGTACATAAAGACCCCTTCCGGTCGCTGGAAGAGGGGAAGGAAACATTAGGTCCTGAAGTACCTTACCTTAGTGTCATTGAAGCACTACTATATCTGCCAAACTGCACACGTCCCGACATAGCGTTCGCAGTCTTCCTACTAGCCAGATACAGTTCAGCGCCCGCAGCACCACTGAAACGAAGTAAAGCAGCTTCTGCGCTACCTCCACGGGTCAGTTGACCTGGGATTATTCATCCCGAAAGTTGGATCTTCCACGTTGATTGGTTATGCAGATGCAGGTTACAGGTATGATCCACACCGAGAAATCATAGACTGAATTTGTGTTCACCTTCGGTGGTACGGCTATCTTCTGGAAATCTGTGAAGCAGACCACCACAGCAGTCTCATCCAACCACTTAGAGCTCCTGGCGATCCATGAAGCTATCAGAGAATGTATCTGGCTTCGTTCAGTCATTCATCACATTCTAGTGATGACCGGCCTGATGACGGACGACCTTGAGCAAACCATATTATTTGGAGATAATGCAGCTTGTATAGCTCAACTACAAGCTGGTTACATCAAGGACGACAAGACGAAGCACATCTCTCCCAAGTTCTTCTGGACGCACGAGTTACATGAGCAGAAGAAGATTGAAGTACGGCAGATTCAGTCTTGTAATAATTTAGTTGATGTGTTTACTAAGGCATTACCTATATGTACTTTTAGAAAGCTTGTATATGGATGCGACAGCTAAAAGACCTACAAACCTGAAGTTTGTACGGATTTGGGGGAGTCACTTGTGTATTGTACTCTTTTTCCTTAAGCTGCTGGTTTTTCCCACTGGGTTTTCAACAGCTAAGGTTTTAACAAGACAAACACGGTAACTCTGGATCCAGCAGTATACATCACATACTGGCGTATTGGATCCTGAAGAATTCATATGCTAAGAATGGATAGATGAGGGTGAGTGTTATGAATGGGGGAGACCTTTGGTCTCCACCCACTATCATCCACCATTAAACCCACTCTTAGTGGGTGTCCCTTGGGTTCCAAGAGACATGTAACTGTCATGTTATAATATAAATATAGCTATGGTGAATACCATATGCTTACTTCATACACGCTCAACATAGACAACTTTGTAATCGTTTAAGGGTATTAAATGGTTTAGGGAAATCTTTGACGTTCGAGTAGATATATGGTTATAATTTTACCTTTCCTTGTTATATATTTTTGCCAATAAATTCTAATTCTGTTTTAAAGAGTACGATTATTTAAGGCTTAATATTATTCCATTTTTAAATAATAGTTGTATTACTTGGAATAGATGTTTCTTATGTTCTTCAGCAGACTTGGAGAACACTAAAATGTCGGCTATGTATACTACTATATAGGGTAGATATCCAAATATAGAGTTCATCCATTTTTGAAATACATGAGAAGCATTCTTTAATCCAAAGGCATTACCAGCCATTCATAGTGTCCTTGTGGGTAGCTAAAGGCAGTTAACTCGATGGAACTTTTGTCTGCTAATTTTACTTGCCAAAAGCCTGACTTAGCATCGAATTTACTGTGATATTTTGCAATGTTTAATGTATCGGCCGAAACCCTAGACGTTTCGGCCGATACATTTCGGTCTCGGGGGCAATCGAGACCGAAACGCCCACTGTTTCTCATATTCGGCTTAGGGTTTCGGCTAAAAAATTGAAAAACAAGAGAAGAGGCAGAAATGGGAAGATATTGCAAAAAAAGAAGAAAGAAAAAAAGGAAGAAGAAGATATAACTTACCCGTCGCCTCGATGAGCTTCTTGCCACCCCGCCTCGATGATCCGCAGTGAAAGGAAACCTCGTTGCCTTGCCTCGATGATCCGCCGTGAAAGGGAAGCTCGTCGTCGTGAAAGGGAGAGAGAGCAAAGTGAGAGGGAGTGCAAAGTTAGATCATCGATGATCTGATCTGCTCTTTTGTAAGGGAAACCTGTAAATAAGTGGTAGTGTGTGGAGTAAAACAGTGGGTGTATAAATCAACTCCCAGTCCCAGTTGATTTTTTTGGGCAAACTTGTAAATAAGTGGTATGTGCGCAAAGTAAAATGGAGGGTGCGCAAAGCAACTCTATTTAGGGGAGTGTAAAATGGTGGGTGCGCAAAGCAACTCCTCCTATTAAATAATAATAATGGCAAACTTGTAAATAAATATATGTGTACACATTTATAAATAGATATTAGTAATAAAAATTTGATAAATATTTGATAGTTATATGATTAATACACTGTTTTTTAAGAAATTGATAGTATTTGATATGATTTAAGTATTTAAAACTACCGTTATGAACGAAACGAAACTCACTTCCGAAACCGCCGAAAACGGGCGATACCGATACCGAAGCCTAAATTTTGTGAAGACCGATACCAAGACCGATACCGAGACCTAAAACCTTGATATTTTGCTCCTTGTATTTGTCTGATTAGTTGTTCTGCTGACGGAATAAAATATCCATCAAATTTAGTACAACTATTTAGTTTTCTATAGTTTATAACATGGAATTAGCCATGAAAGGTCTTGAACATATTCTACTTGTTCCTCAGTCCAAATTTATAGCATCTTCAAGATTTAAATTTGCTAACATTTTCCCTAACTAGTTTTGACCCTATTCCATGTGGCTAGTCATAGTACCCCCATACCGTGGCTTTTTGGCAGGTTTAGGCAGTAACTTACGTACTAATACCACAAGCTTATACTACCGCTTCACAGGAATAATGCACATATTTTGTATTTCTGTAGGGTTTATTTTTTCAAGGTTTTGTAGCCAAGCCAAAGCTGTGCCTTCCCATCGGCTAGTATCAAAATGTAGGAAATCTGCTACACTCATTTCGAGAAGCAAAAAGTATATTATTCCTGAGATATGTTGAGTCCATTCGTTTAAATATTTCTTTATTTGTCTATGAGGTATATAGTTTATGTTTAAGTTAGTCCGACTGAGATTTTATTCCATTCGGATTTAAAATTTAGCTCAGATTTATTTATTAGATTTATTTATTGTTTGTGCCTTATGAAAGGAAAGCCAATCAGTTCTCCTACCGTATTTAGCCATTTCTGTATAAGGATTTATGTTTCTCACTTGAGATCTCGGTTGTGGGTTAGCTTCAGTCATGGGTATATCTTCGATGGTGTCTTGGTTTTGTATTCCTGATTCTGTATCAGGTGGTGCAGGAAGATATAACATAGAGCTACTAGATTTTCATTGTTCTCTTCCTGCATAAATTCGTTTAGGACTATATATACTATAGTCGGATAAGTCTGATTCTATCGAATCAATCGAGATTGTATCTCACAGTATGTCAGAGTCGGTTTTTTATCTAAAGAAATCTATGGCTGCCTGGTGTTTCTCATAGTAGTCATACACAGCTAAACTCTCTATTTCTCCTTAAAGTTCTTTTGGTTGCAGTGAACGAAATTCATCATAATAATGTTTGAATTTTGTTCTTCAGATGAATATTTGACCATATTAATACAGTTTTGCCAGTGTAATTGTGGTTTATAAGGTGATGAGTATTTTGTACTTTTTTTATTTTCATTTGATTTTAGTAAATCAAGAATGTTTGTTGCGTCTGAACTAACTTTGTTTAGGGTATCTACCATATAGTTGTAAATTCCAGCCTTTGATGATACTGATGTAATTCTTCCATATGTTGGAAGATGAACTATGTTCAAATTGGTCCTTTTGAAAACCATAACCACACTTGTATGTGTCTTCAACAGTCACTGCCATGTGATTAGCCATGAAAGGTCTTGAACATATTATACTTGTTCCTCAATCCACATTTATAACATCTTACAAGATTTAAATTTGCCAACATTTTCCTTAACTAGTTTTGACCCTATTCCATGTGGCTGGTTATAGTACCCTCCATATTATGGCTTTCTGGCGGGGTTAGGCAGCAACTTACGTACTAATACCACAAGCTTATACTACCGCTTCACATGGATAGAGCATAGCTAAGGTTCTTTTCCTACTCCATGCGTAATAGTTAAGGAATAACAAGGTTAATAAACAAATTTTGCGAGATGTTATAAGGTTTTCATAAAGAACTAATCGAATATGCCCAAGAAAGACTTAAGCTGCCATTAAAGTAAAAACTTAAAAGAGTTTGCAGGAGAAATGCAAAACAGGACTTTGTACAAAGGGTTCTCATGCCAGCTTACAAACTCCTGGCTTTAGCACTATAACCAACATTTTGATTTGAATCAATATATAAATATATATGTGCTTATTAGTGACAGTAGTATTCATATGTGAAGTTCAACTTCAACATACATGGCATACATGGCAAGTCACTCCCGTTGAGAAAGGCCACTACTTGTATCCCTTTTGTACTAAAAAATTAACTACCAAAAAAGATGCACATGAATTACTGAATAATACAATGGCCCTAACTTGTAGCTATACTTTTTAGTAAAATAAAACTATTTTAAAATGTGAAATATGTTACAATTTAATATTTCAAATTTTTGTTCATTTTTTTCATTCATTCAAATATTGTTTTAGCCTCAAGCCTGTTAGCAATATAACCCAATACTTAAAACCCAAAAAATCTGACCCATTTTAAAACCAATTCCGAGCAGTTAACAATCCAATTTTATAAAACCCAAAGCCTCTTTTTTCTCACTTCTCTCTCTTCAGTCCTGAGTCGATCGCCCTTTCTCCTCTTCTGCCACGTGTAACCATTGACACCACGTGCGTGCGCATCTCCCTCTCCTCTGCCCTTTCCTCCACTCCCCGCACTATTCCCCACTCTTACACTTCCCCCAAATCCGTAACCTCTTTCTCCTCTATTAGTCCCCCTAAATCCCTAATCAAAAACCATTATCACTCTCCATTTCTCCCGATCTTCATCCTTATCACACATTCATTACCATCAACATGTTCTTCTTCAACTTATCCATCTCCTTAATCTTGTCTATGAACGGTAACAATAACAGAAGTAACCGTTGTTGTCGCCGAAATATGACGAAGCAGTTGTAGCTGTGGCATCTGATCATCTCTCTGTTCATCTTCTTCTCCAACTTGATTCCTTTAATTGTTATCCTTCATGAACTCGGTCGATGGTTGATGTGTATGATTTGGGGCTTGAATATCTTGGGGCAGTCATGTTCTGGCTTGGATTGGCTTGGATGAATGAATTTTGGTTATTATCAAGGCTATGAAATCATGTTGGTGACTGATTTCCCGTGTGATGCATGAATGTATATTTGGAACTTGATGGGGGTTTGGTTGTGTTTGTTTAGGGCTATTTTAATCACTCTGTTGCCTCTCGATTCATTGTTTGTCCATTACTTCCTTGTGGTTTATTGTTAACCCTCATGTTGCATCTTGCGGTTCTCTGTTTGCCCTCTACTGACCTGCGGATCAATGTTTGTTCCCTGCTACCTTTGGCGGTTCGCTGTTTGAGCTTCCACAGCCTTGGTTTTACTGTTCGGCTCGGGTTGACCCTTTATATGGATTGCAAACCCCTAATTGAGTTTTGGTGGCATGTTATAGTTCAATTTTACCATTTTCTTGGGTGTTTGCTTCATGTGGATACTATACTTAGGCTATCATGATTGTTGAAGTGTTTAACCCCTCTGTATGGATTCAACCTTCATTGTTACTTGGAGCATTGTGTCATGTAAGCTAATACTGGACATGTGATCACACAGATGATTAGTCAGATGACTTGTGTTATGCTTTTGTTGATTTCTAGACTGTCAGATGATTAATTTGATTGGATTATGAAAATAATTATGCCATGTTGCTTATTATAGTTGCATACCTTTGCTTTACATAATAATCTAGTATTACGAGTACTATTATCAATGGTACCTTAAAGCATAATCCCAATCATAACATGTAATTAAATATAAACCATTCAACCCTCATTTAGGTTGCAACATCGACAATGTGTCTCTTCATACTATGACATGATATACATGCCCCTTACCCGAGGTGCCGAGTCTTGATCTAACTTCATTTTTCACTCTTATCTCTTTATTAATTGATGGTTTGACCCGAAGGATAAACTGATAACGATAAATGATAAGTGACATGAAAAATTAAAATAGTAATCATGATAAGTTATATAGTTTTATAATTTATACATGTTACCTTACTTTGTCTTACTACTTAATACATATGCTAGAAATGGAAACCATATATGCTTGCTATAATTGATTTACCATGCATGCCTACTGAAATTGATACCATAGCTGTTACATATTTAATGCACCTGAAGCTATACTGCTTTAATTGGGTATATGATTACTGAACATAACACCATGTCTATTACTATCCGACATTCCTGCTTGTGTCATTGATTACATGTTCAGTAATCATGATACGGTCTCTATCAATGTACCTGATTACATTTTCACGATAAGGTATATGTTACTGTTTCATATTACCATACATGATCACATAATACTGTACACATTCACTTCACTAAGTACTGCACCATAATGACTCCGGGTGATGGAAAACTACGTATCTTCGAAGATGCAAAAGCAACAAGGCCCATTACTGTATCTGTGTTTTCTATCTTCCAGCAATAAATGTGAGTTTATATTATTATATCCGTAGTTTTTACCTTCCATCAATAAAGGCAGTGTTATTTATTGTTGGTACCTACGCAACCACAGGGCCTGTGATCTTGAATTATATCCAAGTTGCATAGCATACCCTTGGACATGAGTTCAGTATTAGAATAGAAGCATAGTATTGTTAACGTTAAAATTAATGACCGAAACGTAGTAGTATCTTATCTTGCTTAGTTATTAACTGTCTGTTTAGTACTATTTACCATCATTCCTACTTTAAGTAATGTTATCTATACACATTTATGCTGCTCTATATGTTGCCATGTAACATTACATATGCTTATAAGGTCTTATATTATCAATACTGCTATTTTACCCTATATTATATGTTTTACGTTTTATGTTTTATGTTAATTCTCTCATTGAGAAAATCTACACAATCATTATCTTGTTCCCAGATATTTCTTTTCTATTTGTTATTATTTCTTCTTGAGAATATCTAGTGCGGTACATAGATTTTTCAGAAAATATTCCTGGTAGAACATCCCTTCATTGCTGAATAAATTTCTATACATTTCATACCCTTGCTCATTTTGTTCCATTCCATACAATCACATCATTGTATCTTGTCAGTCGATTCATGCTCTCGTTGGTATCATACTTACTATCATTCCTACTTGCTAATTTTAGACTTATTATCGTAATTGTTCATTATTAGTTAGAAGCAAAAAGACCTATAATTTTATTACATATGCTTAATGTAGTTAAGTCGAGAGGATGGATCCTATTTGGCTTGAATAAGTGTGGCCAATCACGTTTTCTGTTTCTTTTATTATTTTGGGAAGCGGAACATGACAACCGCTTTATCTCACAGGCAAGTTAAGAACCAACTGCATTCTTGGTGAAAATGTATTACGTAGATTCGATGAACTGGAGGTTTTACTGGTATCCACCGAACAACATTGAAATGCAAAAGATGAAAACAAATTGCTTTTGTTTCAGCATGTTTGCAAAGTTTGCTTACCTCATAGGCGTTGATATCTGAGAATAGAACCTGCAAGGGAAAACCCCCCTATCAAAATAAATTACATAAAAACTTAAAGAATTACCAGTCGTTCCTCATATGCCCAATAAAATTACCACAGTGATCTCAGGCCAGACGGTGCAATTCATCTATGAATATGTTTATGGCATATGCAGGAGGAACTATGATGATTACTAGTCATGAGACACTTGAGTTTATTTAATCAGGTTAGCAACATTACATGTGGGAAATACTTGTATCTCAAGAAAAAAATCATACAAATAAAGAAGACAAAGTCCAAAAAAGCATCATATTGCATAGATGCTGTTGATATAGACTTTTGTCAGTCACTCCAGCCTATGGAATAATCAGTTCCCCCAGCTATGTCAGTCAAAAGAAAATGAAAGAAAAGGTGAACATCCGCTAACAACATACGAACTTGGCACGATCCAAGGCATGCTCAAGCTCCACCTGAAATCAGTCCTGGCTATTTCAAACCAAATGTTTATATTTTCTTGCCAGGATCATGTACACTTCACTCATCCAAACCAAGAGTGAGGTTGTTGGTACATCTCATGCAACCTGACACTTCAACATGGCATCCATTGGCTAAAGGCTAACATGTTGATTTCTGTGTCCTACTAAGTATTGTTCAACGGTTCTAGCAATGTAACAAAATAACATAAATTATTAACAATTTTACCTCATGCTCTATTTAAGCCAGGATTCTAGACTGACACATAGCGCAAAAATGGCATCCCATGGCATCCCATATTTTCTATAGTCCAAGGAAGAAGCAAAATTTTGAGCATCTTCTACTTAACATGAACAGAATGGCTTTTCCAAGCTATGATGATTTATTGTATTTATTTTACTATTTTATTATTATTATTTGGAATAAAGGTCACAGGCCAATGGGCCCCCATTTCGTGTACCATTGAACTAAGCATCAGTCTAGAGCTCATCTAATACAGCTTATCTAATACACAGATGAAATCTTTAAGACCGCTAATTGGCTAAGCAAGCTTATATGGGCTCAATGGAGTCAGGCATGATATCAGGATGCTCATTCATTTGAAATTCCTAAACTAATGTTGAAGCTTCATTTGGCATATAAAAAGAAGAATAAGGAGGATCTAAACACGCCTTAACAGCCTTCAAAAATCTACACACCATTGCATTCATCTGCTCTCAAAGAAAATATCTAGGACCATGTCCACTACATGGGCTTGCCGAGTTGGTATGCTAATCCAATGATAGCGCCACCTGACATACATATATTTTAAGAACTAAATGTTTCTTGCCAAACACTTATCAATCTCATCATTCATGGAAGTGCAAATTCATTCAAATTTCCACTCGATTTAATGTATCGCCTTTCAAATGGTGCAACACATTTCTCCCAAAATCCAAAGAAACCCATCATTCATATAGCTCCAAATTGGATAAAAACCTAAAAGCATATCATGTGCATGAGCATAGTCTCGTATCACAAGCCTGCTCCTCACTAGCTCAAGGGCATAAAAATTTGTTCTTGTGTCTAATTTCTACTTGCTTGAGAGAGGAAAAACAGGTCCGCGACGTGTTGGGACAGGGTTTGGGGCAGATGAGATGATTGTTGTTGGATTGGGTATGAGAGAAGAGACGGTTGATGTTGGGTTGGGTTTGAGAGAGATGCGAGATAAAGAGTTAAGAATGTCAAGTGGCATTTTCTTTTATTTGTTTGGCACACCAGCTTAGCAAGCCTATGTGATGGACATTGCCCACTGGATATTTTCTTCCTCCTCTCACCCACTAGGAAGATCCCTATTAAGATCCACACAAAACCATAGAAGTTTGATTCATAATTAAGTGGAAAGGCGGCAAGTGCATAACATTAGTTTAATGAACTTTTGAAGAGCATTACAGGGAAACAGCAATAAATTTCTCGTTGTTATGCAGTTTGAGAGACAACTTATTGTCATGCAGATTGAAAGAGAAATGGGGTTTCAGCCAATATGTGGCTTGCATTCAAGCATTTAAAAATGATTGCTAAGAGAGGCACATGGAAAAAGCCATGAAAAGTGTTTCATGATTGGTGATACCATGTAGGACTTGTTCTCAAATAGAGAATAAGGTAGGCGTCCTAATCTTTTAGGACCCAACAAAAGCCGATTGGGGATAAGAGAGAATCCTAAGCACTTTAGGATTCTGCAAAAGTAAAGGAAGATCAATAAATCACCCTCGGCAAGAGTTCTCTATAAATCTAGAGTTATACCGTACATTTGAGAATAAACTCCAAAGAGATATCCTGAAATCTTGTGAAACAAATAAGGATGTCTCATAGAGAAGAAAAGACAGTGTAACCCTTTCGTAAAGTAAACAAACTCCATGTTTACTTCTCCAATTGTGTATGTAATCAATAATGATTTTATATTGTTTGTTTACCATTGTCTAGGTGAACTCCAGAATTTTCCTGATATTAAACGCAATCACCAACTCCTTCCATCATTTATGGAAACACACTCCGATACACTGGAAACACCCTAGTCAATATAGATCATAGGGAGGTATCACGGGTGGAAGTGCCCAATAACTTTCTATATATCATCTAAAGGTTGCACCATACATCTACTGTGCCAACCCACCTGATCATTCTCATTATATAAGACAATGCAACAAGGATCATCATGACACCATACATCTACTGTGACAACCCCACCCCACCCCACCCCACCCCCCACCCCACCCCACCCCCCACCCCACCCCACCCCCCAACCCCCCCCCCCCCCCCCCCCCCCCCCCCGGATCATCCTCATAATACCAACAAGGATGCAACAAGGATCATCACGATGGCACTTGACAGACACTAAAACCAACATCCCACTTCAAACAGAAATACTCATATCGGGACTTGGCAAATGTATGTACCTTTCAAACTCACTTGTTACATGAAAGGAGCACCCAGCACCTTTAATGCACCGGGTATGTTATGTTGCATATCAGGTAACCATATGGTGCACATACATGCTGGTACTTGGGTTTGTTATGTTGCATGGAAAAGCTTAAAACACCAAAAAAAATTCTTCTACCTGTGAGGGACCATATTGTTTGATTATTTTCCATCATGAGAAAACTTTTCTAAGGGTGGACCACTGAGGGCATGACACCTAAGCAAAGTTGGGAAATCTGTTTTCCTCTCAAGAAAGGATGAAACTGTGGAAGAACATTGTATCTAATGATTAGCTGTCTTCGCATAAGAAGTTCCCTCCAATATTACAACCTTCTTCTCCAAGGTTTTCCACCATCTTACATGTAATCAAACATGAGAGTTCGCATTGGATAACTCCATGCAACTGCAAAATCAACAGTTTTAAAACAATCAACCAACCCCTCCTCATCCCCTTCAAGCAAAAAAAAGGATACATCTCAAAATTTATATTGGATCATGGACCAATAAAAATGGTGACATCTTTCAGTCCAATAAACTTGATTATCAGGTGAAATAATTAAGTGGATCCATGATTGTAACCCCCAATGCACTTTTACTCTTTTACTCGTTTAACTTATAGTCAAATCCAACCAGCACACTTATATAAATATATGGACAATATTACTTAATTGTGATTCCATAAAGCATCCACGTTGTTTTTCCACATATCATTCATATCATATACCCATATTCCCATTGGCACAACATTTTCTAGCATAATATAGCCAGGAATTCATGCCAAAACCAAAAAAATGTTCAAGGACATTCTACAAATGCAACTCAAAGAAATTTTAGTGATTAAAAAAATATGTTATAAACCCTATATAATCAGTTGCGTACGTTAGTATCCCCTTGTTTCCTTATTAATTCAACCTTCTTATTAGTTATATCCAGTGATATGTAGGACACTTCCCGCACACAAAATTTGGTGTGTTGGATGATTTATAAGTGGCACGCGTGTCTATCCATGTCAGACACTTCTACTGCCACAAAGCTTTATCCACTTTAATATTTTGCTAATAGCCTACTTTTAACAAAAGTAAATGATTCATTCTTCATTTTACCATTAGCTGTAGTCCAATGCATGCAACTATATGAGTTGATTATAAGTTGCACTATTAAATGCAAATATAGCTGAATCCTCTTGTCTACGATTTAGAGGAATGCCATGACTGACACAACTTCCCCTAGACTATGATACTCATGTTTGTGTTTACAGATCATCGGTTAGCTCCCATGTTTGTTACCATCATTATCCCTTTTATGTATTCAGACATGGTGGAATTAAACACGCCAGTTCTAATGCCACGTTTGCTGTATTTCATAAATTTAGAAACAAGTCCCGAAGGCAATAACTTTAGAATGATGGTCAGAACAGATTTCATTTATCACAACAAAAAATTGTGTGGGTGTGGGTGTGGGTGGGGGGATGATGCATCAAGGCTTTGGATCAATCACACCATGTGATAGAACCCGGATATGATTTTGGGGATAAAATAGGATTTTTGATTGATTTTGGGAATAAGATGAGATTTTTAGGGTAAAGGTGAGATTTTTAATGCTAAAAGGAGAAGATTTGGGGGGAAAGGTGAAATTTTTATTCATAATAGAAAGGAATACAATGATAGTGGGACTCTTTCGAGAGGAGGCCGCTCTCCTAGCCTTTAATTCGAGAGAAAATGCTTAATTCTCCCACTAGATCTAGATTCCTACTTATAAACTCTCTTCTAAATTCTCTTCTCAATATTCCGCATATCCCTCAATACTCAGCCCCATACATTTAAAATAATGATTTTCGTGAAATTACAGATATTTCCCTGGACCAAAAAATTACATATATGCCCCCCGGTACCCAAAAATTACAGATCTACCACCGGTTGGCCGCCGCACCTCAGCCTATCATTACTCCGCTCCCAAAGAATCACCTTGTTTTCAAGCTTGTGTCAAGAATTCCATGGACATGTTCTCCAAATGAGGGTGCTCATTCCCTCCGGATCTGTCCTCCTCAGATGTGTTGCATTCTTCATCGACGATCAAAACCTGGAGAGCATGATCCTGACAATGATATCCTGGTCCAAAGATATTGCCACATCGAAAGCATCAACCGTTAACGTGTCTGTCTTGGATGTCTACCTGTGTGAGACGCTTGAGCCATCTGTCAAGTATAGGCTCGTTATTCTTCTCGTAATTCGTCTAAACCGTCGTTGGTTGGGACTTCTGAGCCTTTGTCGTGGCATGAGTGCATGATGTGA
This sequence comes from Scilla litardierei, assembly GCA_030789695.1. Classification (NCBI taxonomy): domain Eukaryota; kingdom Viridiplantae; phylum Streptophyta; class Magnoliopsida; order Asparagales; family Asparagaceae; genus Scilla; species Scilla litardierei. The sequence goes on along the minus strand of CM061142.1, from coordinate 302,472,576 downwards.
CCCCGCTCATCGCTCCTCTTACAGCCCACTCTGCCGTGATTCTGTCTTCCACCATTTGGACCAGCTCCATCGCTTCTTCAAGCTCCATCGCTTCTTCAAGCTCCATTGGCCTCAGTATACGAAGCTCAGCTCTGATGCTCGACTTAATGCCCTTTATGAAATTTCCTTCCAGCACCTCATCAGGACTCTTCCTTACGTGGCCCGAGAGCTCTCGAATCTCTCCCAGTAGTCTCTGACTATGCCCTCCAGTGTGAGCACAAAAAACAGCTTATATAGATCACCTTCCTGAGTGTCTCGAAATTGATACATCAAGCAGTTCTTGAATTTCCCCATGAGCTGAAAGGCTGTCTTCGCTTCCTCCACTGAAACCAAGTCATTTTTGAGTATTGATCCCACAATTAGGTTTTGATAATAAGCAAACATAATTAATTGTGATTAATCTCCTCATTTTGTAGTTATACAAAGCATCGTCAATATAATTCATAACATATAAATAGCAATGATAGCAACGATAGTTTGAGCAAATGATGCGAGGAAATTGAGTGATGGACTCAAGGAAATCAAATACAAGAATTCAAGGATTTCAATAGGACGTGAAGGTGATTAATATGTAATCGTTTCATTTCTTCATTTCCTAATTGAAGTAGAATGTTAAGCCTTGAATAGACTTGATAGATTCACATTCATATCATACACAACACCTTAGTTCATTCATCATTAAATCCCATAGGATTAGAACTTATAAAAACTCAAAAAAGAGTTTTTCAGCCTCAACCAGGCGACTAGTACTTGGACCCCAGACGTCGGGCGTGTATGCACATAACAGTTGCTGAACACTAACCCTGACCAGACGTCTGATATTATGATCATAGACATCTGCACAAACCAGACGCCTGGCTTGGTATGAACCAAATTTTCAGTATCTCAGAGAGTCTGCAGTCTGACTAATCAGCAGATGTCTGAAGTTATCATTCCAGACGCATGCATAATGAGACATACGTCTAGGTGATGACCACAGACGTCTGGCTATTTATGAGCAAAAATTCCAGTAGCTCACTATGTACAACCTGACTGGTCAGGAGTCTGAATTTATCATCCCAGATGTCTGCATAATGAGACAGGCGCCTGGGTAATGACCTTCAGACGTTTGTTTGAATCCGACCAAAATTCCAACTACTTAGTTTTACAATGCCTGATGGATCAAGCGTCTGATGCTCTAGAGACAGACATCAACATAGTGAACCAGGCGTCTGGGAAACCTTCTTTAGGCGACTGGTACTAGCCGTTAGACAGCACTAATTACCATGTCTGCACAATTCACCAAGCGCCTGATAGTAGTTCTCCAGTCGACTGGTGACTGTGACATCTGCCCGTTAAGAGCCATTTTATGCATTTAATGCTAGAGATTTACATATGATTTTGGTGCAATTCTTGGGCTGTATAAATAAGGATTGTTGGCATTTATTCTAGAACTCTTGAACACTATTAGAATTAACTCTTCATATTGAATAAGAATTCAAAGCTCCAACAAGCTCTAAAGCCCTAATTTATACACTTGTATCCAAAAGCTTTCAATACATCTAAAGCTCATCTTCAAGCTAGCTTTGTTCATTTATTGAGACAAGTAGTAAGTGTTAATACTCTCATCATTTGGAGCACATCACACGCACATTATTGCCTATTTCTATAAGTCATAATTCAAGACATATGTTGTGTAATTGATTTCATATTGAAGTATTTCATTTCTCTTCTCTATCTTTATTGAGATTACTCTCGGGTTGTGAGATTGGACCATTCTCGAATTGTGTGAAGTGGTGATAAAAGTTCTATTGGATTTACACTTGCCAGTATTTAACAAGTGTGTATTAGTGGATACTAATCACTAGCGGAATTTACTAGTGGGTTGCTGGAGTAGGATTCTAGTGAGTCGGAATTTGACTCAGGGAAATCCAAAACAGTGTATATGCTTTGTTTGTGCTTGCATTTTCTGAGTTGTCATCATTTATCTATTCCGTACACTTGGTTGCATTATGGATTTTAATAAGCGTAAATTCATTTTTATTATATCATAAAACACTATTAATCCTTCTCTAGTGTTTTCCCATGGTTTCAAGTCCTACAGCCGTCACATTTCACTCCAAACAAATCCCAATATCCATCAGCTTTTCCTCCTCCGTCAATCAGTTCACTGCAAAATATCTCCATACAGTAAACCCAAACATAAGGATCATCCTCAAAATTTGACAATTTCAACTTTCAACCCATGCTTTCAGTGTTGAAAACCCCATGTCATGCTCTCTGATTGGGCTGCTCGTAGTGGAATTGTTGATAGGTGTCATGCTGATTTGTTGGGCCTCCAAAACCTCCACTCTGGACTGGTGTAGCTGTGTCGTCGCCCACCCATATATCGTCCCACCCAACTGGATCGCCTCCATCATCTTCGAATTATATGGGTTATCGTCAGCCTCTCTTGGTCCCCCTTGCGCTATCACATGGGGCCGACTCCCCGTAATGGACCCATTGTGGCCCAGTTGAAGCCTGTGGGCCTCCTTTGCTATCGTTGGGTTACCCAAGATCTCCGTCACCTTTCTCAAATCTCGGATAGAAGCCAATGTGCTTTCCTAGTCTGCCTGAAGGTTCGTTGCACCAGTAGGGCCTCCTTTTGCAAACCAGGGTCCACGGACCCCTTGGAAGGCCGTCCGGGGCTCGCAGAGCACGGGGGCAACCTGCCCGGGGATCGCAGGCCCCTGCACGGCCCACCTACGGCTCGCGGGACCGGGGGCACGCCATGGGCTTGTCGGTACCCAAGCAGCCCGCCCAGGGGCCGCAGTGCCCCTAGCGACTAACCCAGGGGCTGTGATGCCCCCTGGTGAGTGCCCCAGGGGCTACCGCCCCGCGGGTTTTCTCATTGTCAAATCTGGTTCGTCTTCTTCCTCGGAGGCTCCGTCATGATTTTGAACGAAGATTTTTACCACGCGCACGCGATCCATCGTTCGGTTAGAGCTCTTCTTCAAGGATTGTGACTTTCTCCTTGTAATCAACAAGAAATTTCGACTTTTGACTCGGATCTACGCCGTTCGATGGTTAATCTTTCACAAAAGCGACGACTTATTCAGTTCCTTTATCCAAAGGCATCACTTTTTTTCCAAATCTACGCCATTGACCTCATCTTTGTTCAGATCTGGATCAGTCAGCTCCTTCTCCGATGGAAGACAGCTCTTTAACTCAGATAATTCTTGCATTAGGGTTTACATAAAGATTTACATCGACGCGTTTATCCTAGATTTGATTGACGTTCTCATTTCCTCCATTAATTTCTTCAGATCCTCCACTACATTATCAAGTTTTTCCTCCAAAGCTTCTACCTTTCTTGTCACCGTCACCATCAGGATCTGCTCTGATACCAATTTGATTGGATCCAGATAAGATTTTAGAAATAAAAATAGATTTTTGGTGGATTTTGAAGAAAAGATGGGATTTTTGGATAAAGATGGGCTTTTTAGTGCTAAAAGCAGTGGATTTGGAGAAAAAGTGGTAGTTTTATTGATAATAAAAAGGGATACAAGAATAGTTGGCCTCTTTCAAGAAGAGTACCGCTCTCCTAGCCTTTAATTTGAGAGAAAAAGGCTCAACTCTCCCACTAGATCTAGATTCCAACTCCTAAACTCTCTTCTTATAAATTCTCTTCTAAATGTTCAACATATCCCTCAATACCCAGCCCCCCATATATTTATAATACTAATTTCCTAAAATTACAGAACTGCTTCTGGATTCCCAAAATTACATATTTGCCCCCTGTACCCAGAGATTACAGATCTACCACTGAGTGGCTGTCGCACTCCCCAATCGTATCACCATGGTCATAGGTGCATCGCACGTTACGTGCATTATATTTAATGGGAGTAAGAGTTGGCAAAATTGCAATTCAAATATATATGAGGGGTCAAATTGAAAAGCATGGGCTTTGCTTAAGAATTTGGGGGTCTCAATGTGGGGTCAATGGGACGTGGGAAAAGTTCAACATAAATTGTCTCTTCTGAGAATAAGTGATAAGAAAGGTTTTGGCGGTACTATCTTCGTTTGTCTTTTCAGTTTTTTACACTAAGGTTTTGCATATATGAAAATTTAATAAGAGGCGCAAGCAATGAAACGAAAATGTATAATTAACTTGATAATTTCAACTTAGTCTGAGATGCAGCCAACAGACTTCAAACATAGGAGCAGTGGGCAGTTGGCAGCCTAGATTGATGAAGTACATCAGTCGTGCTAAGAAATTCTTCCACGAGACTGTATTACTAAGAAATAATCCAAGACACAATTCAATGAGTCCATTTTCATGTGTAGAAGCTATCAATTACAAACCATAAGTGAGGTTAAGATGATTGGCTAACCTGTTAGGCACATATCAGATGCATACCCCCACCATCAAACAGATAAGTTGCACATTAGCAATATGCATCATTATCAAATCAACATCACTAATATAATATATACAACTGAAAGGGGATATAGCAGCAAAAAAGAACGAAAACCTCTTAGCAACCACAATGCCATAACTTATCAAGCAGAAACAAACTTCACCAGATGAACTTAGTTCCACATGAGATACAACCAATATGTTTAAGTTTCATTTAATACCTTATTATCAGTCTGAAAAAAAATCTCATATATTTAAGGTGCACCCAAGCCTACAACACTTTTAGTCTCCATCGTTTTCAACTATTAAATTATCAGAGTCTATCATTTTCATCCCACGTAAACAAGGTAGCTAACAAATTCATCCTTACTTTTTTAAGCACCATGGAAGTAGAAGAACTAAGAACTTATAATGAGGGATAAACTACATGGATGGCACATCCTTGCTATTAGAAACTATACGAGTAAACTACACTTCCACACACCTTGACACATTGACAGTTCCCTTACACATGAGAATGGAACCATGATTTTGATAGATACGAAGGAAAAAGCAGAACTTTATGGATAAAAAGCAAGAAAATTGATAAGTTGGCTACAATTGATAGGGGCAACCACCCTTCCAAGACGCCGTTAAGAGAACGTCCACACTCGTCTATCTAGAAGTCTCTCAATACAATAATCCAAGCATGCCTAGGGCCGGCCACCGCACACTCTATTAATCCACTTCTCCTCAAAATATCAAATTACAAATTTACCCCTTTTTAATAATAAAAACAAAGGAAATCAAATAAAAGGTGCAGGCACGTCTCTGAGTCCCTTGGTTGAACCGGATGTCCCCTTGGTGCGCCGCCTAGAGTACGTGATGAGCCCATCACTACTCCCCCCCAAAAGAGACACATTGTCCTCAAGATGAAAGTCTGGAAACTGCTGCTTCATGATGCTCACCGACTCCCATGTGCTTTCATGCTCTGGCAAGCCCCTCCAACGCACCAACACTTCATGCGTCGTTGTTCCCCCTTACGCACCCCCTTAAACTCCTCAGGCTCCAATAAGATCTCCATGTCCTCTGTCAGTTTCTCCGAAAGTGAAGGAGAGGACATATGGTCACCAATCGCATGCCACAGCTGGGATACGTGAAACACATGATGGATGATCGATCCTGGGGGCAACTTCAATCAATAAGTCACGGGCCCCACCTTGGCCTCCACCTCAAAAAGGCCAAAATACCTGGGAGACAGCTTCTCATTCCTCCGATGAGCTAGGGACCTCTGCCTGTAAGTACGCAGTTTCAAATAGACCATGTCCCCTACCTCGAACTGGACATCTCGGCGGTGTAAGTCAGCCCTCACCTTCACGACCTGCTGAGCCCTCGCCAGATGGAGCTTCACCTCTTCCAAAATCTGGTCCCTCTCCGCCAAGTACTACTTCACATTAACACCTGGGTCGTCTCATGTCCATAGTGCAGCAGGTGGGGGATCTCTACCATATAAACTCTGGAAAGGCGTCGTTTGAGCCGCTGTGTGATACGATGTATTGTACCAGTATTCTGCCCACGAAAGCCAATGTGTCCACTCCTTAGGGCTCTCTAAGATAAAACACCGCAAATAAGTCTATGCTCCTGTTGACGACCTCTGTGTGGCCGTCGGTATGGGGATGGTAGACGGTACTACGTCTCAGAACTGTATCCTGTAACCTGAAGAGCTCCTGCCAGAACCTGCTCAGAAACACCTTGTCCCTATTAGAGACAATGGACTATGGGGGTCCATGTAAACGAATCATCTCCCTCAAGAATACATCTGCCACTGAAACTGCGTTGTATGTGTGTCTGAGCGGTATGAAGTGTGCATATTTGCTGAGGCGGTCTACCACAACAAATATCACCGTGAATCCCCCGACTTAGGCAGCTCATCAATAAAATCCATGGATAAGTCGTTCCAAACTCGCTCTAGCAAAGATAGTGGCTGCAATAAACCCCCTGGGAACATCGCCATGTACCTGTGACGCTAGCACATATCACACTCTGCTATCATCTTGACTACGTCCTTCTTCATCCCTCGCCAATACACCTCCCTAGACAGTCTCTGGTATGTCTTCAACACTCCAGAATGTCCACCCACAGCACTGCAGTGAAACTCATGTAATATGGCTGGAATATGGGCGGAAGTTCTCGGTATAACTAGGCACCCCCAATACATCAATCTCCCCTCCTGCAAGGAATAGCCTGGATGATCTGTGAAACCCTGTAAGAGTGCCGCTCTAATGCCTGCCAGCTCCTGGTCTCTCTCCACCTCCCTCTGCAGTGGCTCCCAGTCGTGGAGTACTGAGGCTGATATAGTTGCCAGCTGAACATCCTCATCTCTCCGGGACAGTGCGTCGACTGCCTTATTCTCCAACCCTGGATGGTACTCTATCTCGAACATGTACCCCATCAGTTTCCGTAGCCATTTCTGATGCTCCTCTGCAACTATGCGATGCTCCAATAAGTACTCGGGGCTCCTCTGATCGGTGCGCACCAGAAAGCTCCTCCCCAGCAAGTATGACCGCCACTTCATTATCGCTAGAACTATCGCCATCAGCTCCCGCTCATATACTGATTTCAACCGATCCCTCGCTGTCAACACGTCTGTAGTACGCAATAGGGCGTTGATCCTGCATCAGCACCGCCCCCAGTCCATGTCCCGAGGCATCAGCCTCCACCACAAACGGCCTCGAGAAGTAAGGTAGTGCCAACACCAGTACGGTCGTCATAGCCTTCTTCAAGGCCTCAAAAGCACGTGTCACCTCATCGCCCCACACAAACTGATCCTTCTTCAACAACTCCGTGAGCGGCCAGGCGATCGTCCCATACCCCTCTACGAAACGCATGTAGTAACCTGTGAGGCCTAAGAACCCTCTCAATCCCCTGAGAGTGGATGGACGCGGCCAGTCTAGTATTGCCACAATCTTCGTCCGATCTACGAACACCCACTCTGAAGAAACAACGTGGCCCAATTACTCCACCTGTGGCTGCCCGAACAAACATTTCTTTTGATTCCCATATAGCTGGTGATACTGCAACTCCTGTAACACCACCTGCAAATGATCCAAATGCTCCTCCACCGTGCAGCTGTACACCAAAATATCGTCAAAGAACACCAGCACAAATCTCCTCATGTAGGGGCGGAATACCTTATTCGTTAATGCTTGGAATGTGGCTGGGACGTTAGTCAAGCCGAAAGGCATGACTAAGAACTCATAGTGGCCTTCATAAGTCCTGAAGGCTGTCTTTGGCACATCCTCCCTCCTCAAGCGGATTTGATGGTAACCTGATTTAAGATCTATCTTTGAAAATATGGCTGACCCATGTAATTCATCAAGGAGCTCATCGATCACCAGTATGAAAAACTTGTCTGGCACCGTTTCCTTGTTAAGTGCTCTGTAATCTACACATAAGCGCCAGCTCCCGTCCTTTTCCACCAACAGTACTGGACTGGAAAAAGGGCTCACGCTAGGCTGGATCACGCCAGCCTGAACCATCTCGGCCACCATCCTTTCTATCTCATCCTTCTGTATCTGGAGGTAGCGATAGGGCCTGACACTGATAAGGGACACGCCCTCTCGTAACACAATGGCGTGCTCGTGGTCCCTAGGAGGAGATAATCCTCGTAGCTCCTGAAAAATATCTCCAAACTGCTACAGCATCAACTGCACCCCACGTGGGATCGGCTGCTCCTCTGCATCAGCACCCCCTCACGCACCAACTGATGTAACTCTACCAGAAATCCACCCCCTCTGCCTGGATGGTCCGTACCATGGTCTTCATGGAAACCAATACTCTGCACAAACTCGGGCCCCCCTGCAGCATCACTGCTCTCTCATCCTCCTGAAACTCCATCCTAAGAAGTTTCCAATTCACCTTCATCTCTCCCAGCGTCTGCAACCATGTCATGCCCAAAATGATATCCATGCTGTCCAGCTCCAAAAGCAAGAAATCTGCAACTATCTGTATCACATGCACTGCTAGCACCAGTCCCTGACACAAGCCTCTGTTGCTCTCCTTCTTCCCTGTGCCCATCATCACACCTGCCCCCTCAACTTCATGGTATAGTGCGGGGTGAACCTTTCCACAGAGTTAAGGGAGACCTCTGCCACCTCCAGCTGACTGCCCTCTGTGTCCTCCTTAATGGCATCATCCTCAACCTCCACATTCTCATCTTCGTCCTCCAGCAGCAGTACTTGTAACTTGCGCCCTGCGCATCGATGGCATGGGGTAAACCGCTCGTCACACCTAAAGCAGATTCCCTTCTAACGCTTCTCCCTCGTATCCGCATCAGACATCCTCCTGAACTGTCCTCCGGCTGGTGGTGCGCTACTCCTCCCTCCGACCTTCTCCTTGCCTGCCTGGTCTATTCCAGTGGTAGCCTTCACCCCTCCTGACACAGCTGAGGACCCGCGCTGCGCCTGACCACCATACCCGCTCATAACTCTCCTCTCCTCAGCATGAGCATCCTCGACCATTTGTGCCATCACCATGACCTCTGACAGCCCACTGGGCTTGTATGGCCGAACCCCAGCACGAAGAATGGGCTTCAACCCCTTCATGAATGTGCACTCTAGTGACTCATCAGTAACTCTGTGCACTCTCTCCAACAATGTCTCAAACTTCTCAATCTAATCTCTAATCGGCCCTTCCTGCCTGAGGGCAAATAACTGCTCGTGGAGGTTTCCCAGGTGGGGATCCCGAAACTTCTCCAAAATGAGATCATTAAGCTCCTCCCAATTGCGAAAATGATGTCTCCTCTCCTTCCACTGATACCACTCTAAGCTCTCCCCTCCATACAAATGGCCGATGCCTCCAACTTCTGAGCCTCCGTCATATGATAAGCAGTGAAATACCTCTCAGCCTGAAACAGCCACGCATGCGGATCCTCCCCATCAAACACGGGCATCTTCAGTTTCCTCACCCTGCCATCACCCCCAAAATGTCCCTGGTCTGGCCTACCCTCTGCGCGCCTGTGTTGGTGATGATGTTGCCACCTCTCGTTCTGTGTCTCATATCCACCTGTGGCCCTCCACAGAGGTCTCCAAAGTCCCCTCGATGCCCTCCAGTATGTCCCCGCAATCATTCCACCCATCACCAGCACCAAAATCACCTTCGTACGCTCCCCAGCCTTCATCGTAATGATTTCTACCCCCTCCTTCGTCTCCGTAGTAGTACACTCCTGCCTGCCCGAGTTCCGGAAACTCGGGGGACCTCGAAACGGATCCTCGTGCCTTTGACGACGCGGTGGAACCCCATATCTGCGAAGGGGGCGCTCAGTTTGCTCGGAAATCACCCACGGCGGCTGCTAGGGGTAAGCCCAGTTCTGCCCCGCCTCCGGTAGACCCTATCGAGGCTGCTGGTGGCCAGGCGGCCCTTCTGGTGGGCCTGGCAGGGTCGGCCGACCCTGCCAAAGGCCAGCAGGGTTCGGCCGGCCCTGTCGGCCTGCCTCGGGGTAGGGGCGGTGACCCCGCCCTCTTTGAGGGTTGGCCGCCCCTAGGGTTTATGTGGGGCGGCGGTCGACTCTCTTCGGCTCTCCGTCGTGGATCCACGCACTCCTCGATCCTCCACGCTCCCTCCTCTTCTTCCTTGAAGTACTCGTCGGCATCCGAAAGCAACCCTTCGTCAAAAGTTTCCATCTTTTCCTTCCCCTTCTCCAAAGGTGGGACCTTTTTTGAAGAACTAGGGTTTGCGACGTCGATCCCTAATTTTCCGTTGAGTCGTAAGTTGGAAGACGATCTGAGCGATGGCTTCCTCCGTTCGATCTTGTTTAGCGGTGAGTTGATCCACCGCCGTCGTCAATTTAACGATCGACTCGTTATTCCCCGCCACGGTTTTCTTCACCTCCTCGATCTCCACATGGTTCTTCTCCTTCGCTTCGATCTTTACTCCTTGTTGACGCTGCCATTGATTGTAGTCGCTCTGATACCAAAATGATAGATTCGAAGGAAAAATCTGCTTTTTATGGATAAAAAGCAAGACAATTGATAAGTTGGCTACAATTGATAGGGCAACCATCCTCCCAAGACGTCGTTCAGAGGACGCCTGCACTCATCTATCTAGAAGTCTCTCAAAACAATAATCCAAGCATGCCGAGGGCCGGCTGCACCCTCTATTAATCCCCTTCTACTCCAAAATAGCAAATTACAAGTTTACCCCTTTTTAATAATAAAAACAAAGGAAATCAAATAAAAGGTGCGAGCATGTCCCTGAGTCACTTGGTTGAGCCGGATGTCCCCTTAGTGCGCCGCCTAGAGTACGTGATGAGCTCATCAGATTTATATCGATGAGGGCAAAATATAGCATACCCCTCTTCACATAATTATCAAATCTGCAGACTTAATATACTTTCTCTCGCAGTTCTCTACTTCAATTTGATTTAGGTAGGCTAATTTTATATTAAGCCCTTTGAGTCAAATAGTATCTGAATTAGTTATTCAATGTGCGGAAAACCTGAAAGTGGATGACATAACATAACAAAAAAATGATATGAACCAAGGAAAAATCTGGTTTTTATCATATCAAAATATTACTAAGAAAACATTACATTAAAAATCTTTTTTGCGTTCACTATAAGGGTTCGAACAAAGGTCTGGATTTCGACTATGAAAGCCAAAAAAACAAAAAAAACAAACAAGAAAAACGCAAAAATAACAATATATAATATAACATATACATTTGGTCATCTTAGTTGATAAAGTACAAGTGGACACCATTACATACTAAAAGCTATTTAAAACATTACTTTTACAAAAAAAACTTGTTGTGTTTGCTACAAGGGCTATGATGTACAACAACGAAAAATTTGGGGAATTAGGAGACATTTTAGGGAAGAAGAACAGAAAAATAGGGTTCCAAAGCTTCTCACTAAGAATTTGACTTCTCGTCAAAAAAAACCTTTCGCATGTTTAGGGGGGTTCTCAAAATACTTTATTTAAAAAAATATCAGTTTGGGGCCTATTTATAGCCTTACAACTGGAAGCAAATCATTCCCCCAACCAATATGAGACTAAACTCTTATTCAAATACTAAATAAAGAAAAAATAGCAAAACAAAATAGAACCTAATAAGTGGCTCAACTCAGTGATGAACCTAACCATAATGAACTAATTCTCATGTCTCCTACGTATGTAAACTCGGATGTCTACATCAACTCTCTCTACTCTCTCTGGGTGGGAAGAACTCAATCCTAATGAGTATGGGTGTTGATAGCTGTTATAATACTCGAGCAAGTCTGAATATATCCTTTATAGCTCTGTTCTAGAAATCCAATTATAGTCTGAATCTGATCAGCTTTTCCAACTAACCAAGTAGTGCTGATAGCCCCTTAGCTTAGTTGACATTACCTACTCATCTAAAATGCGATAAATTTGCTCCTTACAAGATGGTAATATAAGTAATAGTGGTAAATTTACTTGATGTAATAGTGCAGATGCACTCATCCCACCTTGAAAAGGCTCGAAGAAAGGACCTGTGGATATTGTGTTGGACCCTTTTAAGCTACTAAATCTTCTATGTGAAAAATTGAAGCTTATACCATAACTTGAAAGGAGATCTACATCACATTAGAACCAATTTTTCAATGTGCCAGCACTGCAAGCTTGCAATAGGTTGCAGAAGGACACCTCTGTCCTCTCTGTTTTCATTCTTATTATTACATTATTAAATGCATTAAATTCTTTGAAATATCTGTATACATATGCAATAGCTTTATACCATTTATTATTAGAATGATTTTTCTGGTTAATATCTTTAAGCTAATCATGAATGTGTCATCACTCAAATGCCTCTGACATTTTATATTGATAAAATATAGAAATGAGATCTATATATTTCCTAGGTTTATACTCATGAATAACTTCAAATAGACTCATGCCAATGAATCTATTCACTAAACTATTATTTGCAAACACAATGTTTGGTAGTATCGGATCGTCATTCCTAGTATTCTTATCCACTAAACATCAAAGTAAATTTCTTACTCCGGTTCACTACGTCTATTTGGTATAAATTTAAGGGTGATAAGCAGTGAAAACTTTTAACTTAGTACTTATTATATGCCATAGGATTTTCTAAAAATAACTCGTGAATTTTTCATCCTTATTTGAAACAATTGTTTAAATCATGTAATCAAACAACATCATCAAAATATAATCTAGTAATGTGAGATATGTTAGAGGTGTTGAAACTGTGGATAAAGTAGGCTATTTTTAAGAAACAATCCACAGCAACAAAGATGGAGTCATATTTCTTATGTGTGTGGGAAAGTCCTAACATAAAATCCATATAAATGTCCTCCCATGTACAATCAAGTATCGGTAATGGTATATAGAGTCTAATATTTTTCTTTCAATACTTGGCTAATTTGCCACACACGACATTCCCTGACAAATCCAGTAACATCTCTCTTAAAGCAAGCTTGGCTAATAAACTGACTCTTTACCTCTTGTGTCATTTTGTCCCGCCAACTCCTCAACAGAAATATCTAAAATAATGAAATCTCTCACAAACATACGTGAGATACATAAACATGTGACACTAAACAGATACACGTCCTAAATAAAATAACTATCGCACTATGAAACTGAAGGATACTATAGATCTTGCTAAAATCAAGACTGATGTGTACTCCTTAATTCTTTCGAATCAAGTAAGATCAACACTTATATCAGATAGTGAAGCGACTTTGCCTTATTCTCAATTCCTGCTTTGTGATTAAGGTGAATATATACTCCTGAAGAAATTTAACCCAATGACCATATCTAAAGTTTAGTTTCTTCTAGAAAGTTATCTTAAGATATATGAATCGAAAACAAGATGAATTCTTATGATACGAGATTATATCTCAAAAATTATAATGCATGCATTACCACATAAAACTCATTGACATATGTGAAGTATATAAATTTGGCATCATTTAGTTTCTCACTAAAACATGTAAGAAGATACCTAACCATTCTTGTGGCAGTACTCTTACTATTCCTATGCTTGAATCGCACGTAACGATAGTCGCATAATGCTTGCTTCAGTCGTACACTTCTTGATGTCTACAAACACCTTAGCAGCAATCTTAATCCACTAAAATTCTCTTTTCATATACAATCAGTAATGGAAGACATAATGGTGCTCATCCCTTTATGAATCGACGGTAATGTGGCTAAACTATGAAAGCTACAAACATCGCATTTCTTATGAGGTTCAGGCCACTCAACTATCGCTTAGACCTTCTGAGGATCCGTACAAACATCCTTTGAGGAGAAAACAAAACCTAAGAAGATAACGAGATCTATCATTAAAGAACATTTCTTTAAGTTTGCATAAAGATATTTCTTTCCTTAGAGTGACAAACTTGCTTCAGAAGATCAATATGTTGCTCCTTAAATCAACTATAAATGAGGATGTCATCAATATACATAACTAAAAAATTTCATATAAATGGTTTGAGGAAAATATCTGCGAAGTTGGATCCGAAATATCAGACTAAAAGTGTTTTAAATTAACTAAACGACGTACCATATGTACACGCATCAGCTTACATGTAAAACACTACTCGTGTTTAAATATATATATCTAACTTGTAAATATCTCAGTATGAAAGTTTACATGGTATAATATGTTACGTTATAAGCACACAAACCCACCGTATATTAACTTACATGGTATCACATCACAGTTAAACCTATAACCTGTGTACCCATGCAAGTTATATTATAAAACTTATACACACTGTAATGTCACTATATGCTTATAATAATAAGTATGGTTCATTGCGTACGAACTTACCCCGAGCTGTGTTGCTGCCGTGTTTGGATTGGAGGCGTCGGAAGCTCGAGGAGAGGTCGCGGAGGAAAAGATGTCGTCATACGGCGTTCGCGTGCACGAGGGAGGCCAGGGGGTACTGCATCCGTACGAAGTTTAATGGAAACCAAAGAATATGGCAGTGTGAGATTTTGAAATGAATTGGGGTTTGAAAAATAATGTAGAAACAAATTTAAAAATAGATAGATTTTAAAAGGATTTAAGATTTAGGGGAACAAGAATCTTAATTGTTATTAAGTGAGGGATTTAAAATTGGAAGGAAAGGAGTGTTAATAGAAATAAAGTATAGAGATTAATTGTTAATTATAAAGAAAATAAAAGCCCCTTACCTAAATATGGAAAGGGGAAAAAGTCTCATATGAGTTTTTTAAGGAAATGATTCAAATTTCTAAATTTGAATTAATTATTGCAAATGGGGAAAGTTTTGAAAGTGTAAACAATAATTATGGGGAGAAATAACAGGCTAGCTAAAATAGGAAATGATTTGAAATCTCATTAATAGAATTTGATTTTAATAGGTTTAATGAAGGGAATTATGGCTGTTTAATCAGGTTTAAATGGGATGAAAGAAGGAAAGTTTTTGAATGACAATATTAATTAGAGAAATTAATATTAAGAGATAAAAAGAAAATATGGAAAAGAAAATGATTTGTTTTATTTAATAATTGATTAGGAAAAATTAATAGTAAAACTAATGGGGAAAGTTTTTGAAATAAAAAAAGATTTTCTTTTATAAAATATTTATCATGGAATTAAAAACAAATGTAATTAGGAAGGCTGAACAATAATGGGGGTTAATTACAGAATAATCCCAAATAAGTTATAGACTTTATTACGGTTAAAATAAGAAAGTTTGAAACCATTTTAATTATTAGGGGAAATTAACAGTAATAGCCATTAGAGGAAGGTTTTTGAAATTAAAAGATTTGCTTTTAAATAGGATTGATTAGGGAAATAAAGCTAGATAATTTAGGAAGTTTTTATAAAGGAAAAATAAATTTTGAAATTGGATTTTGGAAAGTATTTGAATAGCATCATTAATAGGGAAAATAATGAGTAAGAGGAAAAAGGAAGGTTTGAAAATTAGAATTAAAGAGAGGGTTTAATGGGAGAAAGAAAAGGAATGGATAATAAGTAATTATAATTAAAACATGGTTTTATTAAGAGAATAAAAGTTAATCAATAGGTTTTAATAGCATCTAATAAGGAAAGTTTTTCAAACGTTTAAAAAAAGATTAAATCCAAATTTGAATTTTGAAATGAAAATTAAAACAGATTTTAAGAGGAGGCAAAAATAATTATAATAAAAGGGTTATAATAGGAAAGCTTCCAACATTAAAAAGTTTAAATTTGAATCTGCATTAAAAACGGATCTTTTTAAAAGAGGCATTTAAAAGTAATTATAATAAAGGGTTTATATAAGGAAAACGTTTTGAAATACTATCAGTATTAAGTGAGTCTAATTTAGGAGGATTTAGAGCCATCTGATTAGGTTTAAATTGGTCTAAAAAGAAAGGCTGCTTTTGAATTTTAAAGTTTTAAAACAAGGTTTTGAAATTCAAATTTCGAATTTGAAAATTTGAACTATTTATAAAAAGATATTTTCAAAATAATTATATGAAGGGTTAATCCTAGTAGTTTAAATAACCATGATAATAATTGGTATGTAAAAGTAGAAGTGGATACGGGTACGGTCAGATACGTCCAACAACAAATACGGGAAAAAATACACGAGAGAAATGCGGATATAACGTAACGACAAAACTGGTCGTTACATCGTTCTAAAACCTGTCACGTCCCGCTTCCCATTATACTTGGGAGCGAGGACGTGAACGGGCCTGCTTGGGCTGGAGCGGTGAAGCCTCAACCCAATAAGCGTCTGTGTATGACTTCTTGGCAGGTTCTTGCTTGCGAACAATCGAAACAACAAATGGATGTCATCATTATACTTTAACTTCCAGATTACATGTACACAAAGAATTAATGCCCAGCATGGCCATTACAAACAATTACACCAAATAAAATTACTCCTGAAAGAATACAACAATTATTGATTTAAAAGCAGCGCTGCGAAAGAATGTCGTTCTTCAGCAGTGGAAGTCATACACAGACGCTTATTGGGTTGGGGCTTCACCGCTCCAGCCCAAGCGGGCTCGTTCGCGTCCTCGCTCCCAAGTATAATGGGAAGCGGGGCGTGACAGTTTTTAGTGGTGGCCCATGCATGTCTTGCTTCTGCGAAATACTCGGAACAATATGGATGTCATTATTAGCTAGACCGTCTAGATAAATCGTGTACGCAAATGTTTTCTTTATTTGTTTGCAGCTTGGTAAGAGGACGTAAAACCCGACATGGATACGGAGCTGTTGGAGGCGGAGAGGACGACATCCGCCAGATGCTTGGAGTCATGAAAGAGATGCTGGAGGTTCAACACCATCTGGTCCAGCAAGGACGTCAGGCTACACCAACTGCTCCACAACCCCGCTATGAGCCTGGAGCCAAGCAGTTCCGAGAGATGCATTCAATTGAGAAGTTTCCTTTCCTCGGTATGTCTCTTCCTCCCTTGCTACTCTGACCCTTCGTCTATCAGGCTTTTCCTCGATCATACCTAACTTAGGAAATTCCGAGGACGGAATTTTTATAAGGTGGGTAGGATGTAACGACCAGTTTTGCCGTTACGTTATATTCGCATTTCTCTCGTGTATTTTTTTTCGTATTTGTTGTTGGACGTATCTGACCGTACCCGTATCCACTTCTACTTTTACATACCAATTATTATCATGGTTATTTAAACTACTAGGATAAACCCTTCATATAATTATTTTGAAAATATCTTTTTATAAATAGTTCAAATTTTCAAATTCGAAATTTGAATTTCAAAACCTTGTTTTAAAACTTTAAAATTCAAAAGCAGCCTTCCTTTTTAGACCAATTTAAACCTAATCAGATGGCTCTAAATCCTCCTAAATTAGACTCACTTAATACTAATAGTATTTCAAAACGTTTTCCATATATAAACCCTTTATTATAATTACTTTTAAATGCCTCTTTTAAAAAGATCCGTTTTTAATGCAGATTCAAATTTAAACTTTTTAATGTTGGAAGCTTTCCTATTATAACCCTTTTATTATAATTATTTTTGCCTCCTCTTAAAATCTGTTTTAATTTTCATTTCAAAATTCAAATTTGGATTTAATCTTTTTTTAAACGTTTGAAAAACTTTCCTTATTAGATGCTATTAAAACCTATTGATTAACTTTTATTCTCTTAATAAAACCATGTTTTAATTATAATTACTTATTATCCATTCCTTTTCTTTCTCCCATTAAACCCTCTCTTTAATTCTAATTTTCAAACCTTCCTTTTTCCTTTTACTCATTATTTTCCCTATTAATGATGCTATTCAAATACTTTCCAAAATCCAATTTCAAAATTTATTTTTCCTTTATAAAAACTTCCTAAATTATCTAACTTTATTTCCCTAATCAATCCTATTTAAAAGCAAATCTTTTAATTTCAAAAACCTTCCTCTAATGGCTATTACTGTTAATTTCCCCTAATAATTAAAATGGTTTCAAACTTTCTTATTTTAACCGTAATAAAGTCTATAACTTATTTGGGATTATTCTGTAATTAACCCCCATTATTCTTCAGCCTTCCTAATTACATTTGTTTTTAATTCCATGATAAATATTTTATAAAAGAAAATCTTTTTTTATTTCAAAAACTTTCCCCATTAGTTTTACTATTAATTTTTCCTAATCAATTATTAAATAAAACAAATCATTTTCTTTTCCATATTTCCTTTTTATCTCTTAATATTAATTTCTCTAATTAATATTGTCATTCAAAAACTTTCCTTCTTTCATCTCATTTAAACCTGATTAAATAGCCCTAATTCCCTTTATTAAACCTATTAAAATCAAATTCTATTAATGAGATTTCAAATCATTTCCTATTTTAGCTAGCATGTTATTTCTCCCCATAATTATTGTTTACATTTTCAAAACTTTCCCCATTTGCAATAATTAATTCAAATTTCGAAATTTGAATCCTTTCCTTAAAAAAACTCATATGAGACTTTTTCCCCTTTCCATATTTAGGTAAGGGGCTTTTATTTTCTTTATAATTAACAATTAATCTCTAAACTGTATTTCTATTAACACTCATTTTCTTCCAATTTTAAATCCCTCACTTAATAACAATTAAGATTCTTGTTCCCTAAATCTTAAATCTTTTTAAAATCTATCTATTTTTAAATTTGTTTCTACATTATTTTTCAAACCCCAATTCATTTCAAAATCTCACACTGCCATATTCTTTGGTTTCCATTAAACTTCGTACGGATGCAGTACCCCCTGGCTTCTCTCTCAAACTCAACTATACCATTATTTAAACCCTACAGTAGGAAGCTACCCCAAAGATCTAATCGCAAGCTAAGATTTCCCTAGGCGATTTTGTTTCTCATAGCAGCCAGCTTATAAGAACCATACAAATCAACCTAGGGCTACTCTAACAAAGTAGCCACCCTACCCCCTCTCATCTCCTCACGTAGCGAATCACCCCGACGTCTCCTTTATCCACCCGCCGGCGACCCTTCGAGCCCATCGCCCTCCTCCTTGTTCCGACGAGGAGCTCGTCGCCACTCTCTCATTACTCTGTTCTCCCTTTCCCTGTCTCCTCTCCGATCTCCCCTCACTTCGCCACCGCCGGACAGCCGCAGCTCGACGCCGTATGATCACCAGAACCGGCAGCGCCTCCCTCCGTTCGAAGCCCAGTGCACGCCTCCATGCACTGGTCACGTGGTGACGCCGCAGTGGATCGCCCTCCACCCAGAACTCCCTCCGACCTCCCGCATGCCCATTATGTCTTCCATTACTATTCCTATGCTTGAATCGCACGTAACGATATTCGCATAATGGTTGCTTCAGTCGTACACTTCTTGATGTCTACAAACACCTTAGCAGCAATCTTAATCCACTAAAATTCTCTTTTCATATACAATCAGTAATGGAAGACATAATGGTGCTCATCCCTTTATGAATCGACGGTAATGTGGCTAAACTATGAAAGCTACAAACATCGCATTTCTTATGAGGTTCAGGCCACTCAACTATCGCTTAGACCTTCTGAGGATCCGTACAAACATCCTTTGAGGAGAAAACAAAACCTAAGAAGATAACGAGATCTATCATTAAAGAACATTTCTTTAAGTTTGCATAAAGATATTTCTTTCCTTAGAGTGACAAACTTGCTTCAAAAGATCAATATGTTGCTCCTTAAATCAACTATAAATGAGGATGTCATCAATATACATAACTAAAAAATTTCATATAAATGGTTTGAGTATTTGAGTCATAACTTGCATGAAGTTGTTAAGAGCATTGGATAGTCTAAATGTCATAATCATCCACTCATACAAACCATCTTTCGTCTTGAAGATTGTTTTCCATTCGTCTCCAAGACAGATTCGAATCTGATGTTAACCACTCTTAAGATCAATCTTTAAAAATATAATGGCACCTGCCATCATTTCAAGCATATCATCTAGCCTATGGATAGGAAAAAGATACTTAACCATAAATTTATTAATTGCACAACTATACACACATCCTCTACGATTTATCCTTTTTGGTGTAAGAAGAACAATAACACAGTACATGGACTCAAACGTTTCTTAATAAACCATTAGCTAACCGTTCATTAACTTTCCTATTTAACTTAACAAGCTCGGTGGGGCTCAATGATAGTTGGGCTCAAACGATAATGAGGTAAGTACGGAATGGTAGCTCCCTGGATTAAATCTATAATGTGTTATATGTCACACATTGGTAATAAACAATCTGGAAGATCCTCAAGAAAAATATCACGAAATTCCTTAAGGATCAGCGTTACTTTTCGGGTATCTCTTCTTGAGAAAGATTACTTACTTCTCTAGCAACTAAGGCAAACACAATGGAGTCCTCTGTGACTTCTATTTCAAGATACTTTGGACGTAAAATATGCAAGATTTTTCCTTTTATTGCTTCCTTCTTTAGAGCAACCATCTTGAGTTGATTGTAATTAAGCTTCATTTTCTTATCTTTATGAATAAACGAACATGAAATCGAGAGATCAAAAATCATGACGTCCATATCAAAAAACCAAAACCCACCCAAGATGATATGTCCTTCGTCCAGCAGTTACAAATCACATCAAACTGTATCATTATATGATGTAAATTAAATGGTGGGAACAAGACATCTCTTCTTAATGCTGATGGACGACACATCTACTCATAACCCCTTGTAGGGGCTACTGTGGGGGACCGGCTGCAATCTTTGTTGAAGAATGTATACCCTTCAAACAATTATTATAATTGTGAACACATCTTGTTCTACATAATAGTATGCTATTTGGTATTCTTTAGTTGTATAGTTTTTTTTTACATTGTTAAGTATGCCTAGGTTATGTTATGATAGCATGGATAAAGCCCTCGAACATATGTCAGAAACATTAAGATCATAATGAAATCATGATAATGAGACCCAATAGATCGGCTAATGCGTATATCCTAAAATATTTGTAATTGTAGAAATATCAAGACAAGACATTGATATTCCAGATAAACCAGCATGCGTTGATTTCTATTATGATGATGGTAGTGACTGGTCTCATAGCCACTCGATGTGGAGACATCATAAGACAAAGGGCATGTGCTTATTAGAGAACTTCACAGAACAACTTGCTAAGATGATTCTATACAGATATCACTTTAAATGTCAATAAAAGCTCGCAAGTGACAGTTGATTCATTGAAGTCCTTAAGACCAGAGACATGCTAAAGGACCTTGCACATGAAAGGTTATACTTTGACTTTTACCGAACATCGGCACTGCACCCAATATGTATGTATTTGCTGCGTATAGTCAAAGCGTGCGAATGGAATGGCTGTCTAAACTAGATTCATCTCATTCGATATGAGAGGTTACTGCCGCAATGGGTCAATGGATACATAGTAAGTCCATTGGCATTGTGGAATGGATGAACTTGTTAAGAGTACCAAGTGTCATCTATTAACTATCAGATCGCATATGACTCAAGACTTTAAGGTGTAATGGGATTTGACTGTTTTTGTACCCTAAACATCTTAGCGACAGTCTTGATGAAGAGACCGGGATGCATGGTACCTGTCACTTACAGGCCCAGATTTGATGAGATTTCAATCTCACACCAGCCAGACAATGACGATTTCAAAACGGATGGTTGGTACGCATAGTCAGTATAGCTACCGCACCTGTGACTCGATATATCGAGTCACTACTGGAGTAAGAATCAAAATTTTAGATGATGGCTCGTCATGAAGAGCAGAGAAAATTTTATGTACATGTGATATACGAGAACGAACACGAGTGTTATAATCAAGCTCATTCGAGAGAACGCATCGTAAGGAATTGCATGTGCGTGTATGAAATGATTGTAAAGAGTTATGAATATTTCAGCTAAAGAAAAAGGCTAAAACTCCTAAAACCAATTTCTGCATCTGACTAGTCGACTAATGAAGGATCACCAGTCGACTAATGCAGATTAATCGACTAATGCTTAGTCACTAGTCGACTAATGATTAGTCACTTGTCGACTAACCTAGTGCAGGATGCTTGAGTAGCTTCTGTCGTCTATTAGTCGACTAGCAAAGTTATGGTTTTACTAGTGGACTAACAGTCGACAATGCAGAGTATGGTTTGTGATTTGGTATGGGATTTGATTCAAAAGTTGGATCTAATCCAAACCAAGTTTTTAGAGTTTGACTTTAACAAACCCACCTTATTTTAGGATAAGATTTAGAATCAAATCTAGAGTTCTAATAAAAATAGGATTTCTAATGTTCATGCCTTCTTCTGATTCCGCGTTTAGGGATAGAGTTGTATTCCAACTTGAATTTCGAATGCAGAAAGGATTTGGATGACACCTAACACAATAAAGGGGAGCATATCCTCTCCTCTCAAAGCATCGTAACATCCTGACAAGAGAGATCAAAGATCGAGCATCTAAGATCTCTTAAGTAAAGTACTTCAAACTTCTTTAAGGGAGAATCTCATGCTCTTAACAGTACGGTTTTTTTCCTTCTCCTTCCTCGCACTAGCAAAGCATGGAGGCCGGTTCGAGTTCTTCAAGAGCTCGTGAATAGTAAAGGTATGCATCAGCAATCTAAATCTTCTATTGTGCTGGTTGGTAAAAGAGCTTGGGATCTTCATCGAAAAAGTTCGAATGTACAGATATCGCTTGAGAATATCCGTACAAATGCATGTCTTTTATTTCAATATTAATTTGTAGTTTTGTAGCATGATATCGGCTAGTATGTTACTACATAGAAAATTTAGATTTTCAAGTATTCCGCTGTTTTTAAAACTGTTCTGATTTCTAGCAATATTTCAATACAATCCTAACTAGGAAAAGATGTTGAACGATACAACATTATGTAACTCCCGCTATCGATGATCGCCTTATAACTCCTATCATCGTACATTATAAAGGTGTGAAAGATTACACTCTTACGTAAGTCGTCGCTCTCTTTAGATTGAGCCAAGGTGCAACAAACAATTCCAAGTTTAGGGGTTTTTGACGCATGAATCATAAAGATTTAATTGAATAGGCAAGCTTCGAATACATACTATTCTCATCGATCTTATCACAATCCTCACCTGGCTAATGGACTTCCTTCTCATACTCTCCTTGGTCATATCCCTCAAAGTCATCTACAAATAAATTCCTAGACGTGTATTGACATGCAAAGTAACTGCAACGTTATTACTTTAATGATGTATTTGTGACCCAACCTTGGAAGTCTCGCCCATGATTCTTACATTTATCATTCATATTAATAAAAATTTTGGTTCGACTTTGACTTCATGATGATTTGCTACCAATTTGGGTTGGGCGCTGTCAATATAGTTCTCATGAGTCAACGTTTTGCCGTGGTAGCTTATTAAAATTGTCAAGCTCCTGCACGAGCCGATAAGTATACTCTAAGGTGTGAACATCACGAATGATAAGCTCCTTTCGGAGGTCAGATTTAGGATCACCTCTAAACTTAAATAAGGTCAGCATCACATCTTTTGATACACCGTATCGTATCAAACACTCATCAAATCAGGAAATATAATCAACTACAGATCCATTATCTTGGGTCAGATTCTGCTACTGATCAAGGAGTCGTCGATAGTAAGAGATATGCAAATATTTCTCCTACGGCTTCTCTTTCATCTTATCCCACATAACTATATGTGGTTGCCTCCCATTGCACAATATATGGTTAACATTTTGCTAAAATAATTTGGTTGATCCAATTAACTTCATTTTGGCACATCTAAACATCTTCCTCTAACATAGTGTACCAATCAATTAATAGTTCATATCAGCCATACAATCAATAAAACCCTACAGATCTAATCGGTTATCAAAAATATAAGTATTTACCTTAATACTCCTAAAGATTCTTTTATATGGATTACATGTTTCAGGAATATATATTTATATATACTGCCTAAGACTAGGAGCCTCATTCGTATATGAACACTTACATGATTCCATCTGAAAAGATCTCGTAAGTGTATGACATGGTCTTTAATCTCGTAGGACTCAATTCTACCATTATAGACAACAGCTTCTAAAGTACTTAGCGGTTAAGAATCTCTCGCATCATTTGATGTGGGGCCAGAATCCATAAGAGGCATCTGATGTATGGTATACTCTATCACTACATGTGGTCTTGCAATGAAAACTCTAAATGTATGACACTACACAGACAAGATTTTTTTATGTGTATTTTTTATAATATGGTAATGTGCTAATACAATTTTACATATGATACAATTACATATGAATGAAAAGATCAGTTAGCAGAGGTCATAAAACAATTCAAACATGGGCTAGTTGCAAATATTTATAGTAATTTCAAAATTTTAATCTAGTGTTATGTAAATGTAAAGAAATGTACTGCAAGTTTATAATGTATGGCAATTAGTTTCTTAATTAAATTTGTTCTTTTAGTAGTTGTATTTCTATTACAGTTATGGTTCTATCTTTGTTAAATAATGCACTAGAAATTACCCGTGCACATAATGCACGGAGATCAAAGTAAAAAAACCCACACACATGAGGGAAAAACTGCCCGCAGAAGAAAATGAGAGGGAAGTGTGGGTTTGTGTGTGGGAATCGTCGGGGGTAAAAAGAGGGGAAATGAAGGGCCTAAGAGCAAAAAACGCAGGTGTAAAGTGGAAAAAGACCGATGGCGAACCCGTAAATAAGTGGAAGAGAGAAGGGTTTTTTGGTTGTATGAAAAAGCAATGGCAAGTTTGTAATTCATGGGAATAGAGTGGGCTTAAATTTGGATGCACTAAAAACCCAAACCCCCACCCATCCCCAAGTGGGCCCCACCTTGATGATGTGGCCAAACCATAGCCACATGTCTATCCACCCTTTTGTCCTAATAGGACAACTTCATCAAATTTAATATAGAGCATATTTAGTGCTTTAAATGAGTTGAATAAATTAATCTTTATGGCTATATGGGTCGTCAGTTGTCATGCGCTCATGTGATACCAGAAAACCACAGCATTAAATATTGCAAATAAAATTTTACGCTAAACCGCATACTAGATTTTATCGTACGGATGATGAGCATGCTCAATGAAGGTGTCTATGCATACTTGCCTAAGTTAGCTTACATCTAGCTCGAACGGAACTAAATTTGGATTAGAAATGGCTTCGGAATCTTCGAAATAGTAGGATGGTTCAAAAATCCCTCAAATGGCAAGCCGTATTATGCGGTCAGCGGCTCGATCAACACGCTACCGAGTTGTTAACCGATCAATGGTACTTGGCTTGAGCCAGCTTCCAAGTCAGCTTGTGAGCTCAGTCAACTCGATCAATGTGCTACCGAGCCGTAGACCGATCATGACTTGACTCGAGCCATTTTCAAGCCGACATATGAACTCGGTCGGCTCCGATTCGAGTCGATGAACAAGGACAGCTTGAGTCAGTTTATGTCGGTTCCGATCAAGTTGATGAACAGTAACAGCTCAACCAGTGACTTGGCTAGACGGGTCATTTTGACGATTCGACTCGTTGTCAAAAATAGTTTACCGAAGCCTCTACTGTAGTGATTCAACGCGAGTGGGTGCTGAGACGATTTCGACAATGCTTCACTATCGCAGTTATTGCCTCGGGTGCACTGGATGATAAAGTTGATTTTGGGATAGTCGATGCACCCTGACGTTGACGACAACAACGACATGATCATCGATGGCGATGGTTTTGCCCTCTTTGGACGATGATGTCTACACTCGGTGCAGGATCGTCAATGCGAGTAATGGATAGGGTGTTGGTGTTGGTCATCGGAGGATGGCTATGAGGTTGAGACTATGATTAGGGTTAGACTTCGGTTTTTTTATTTTTCAATCTCTTTTTGGATATAACCCTAACATGAAAAGCTAAAAATTGGAAAAAAGATTGGATACTTAGGTTCTGATGCCAAATTTGATGTAGAACAATGGAAAATTTGAAAAATTGAAAGAAATTTTGGTTAAGAAGAAAAGAAAATTAAGGTTCCAAGTCTTCTCGCAAAAGATTTACTTCTCGTCAAAATAGACTGTTCTCAGATTTAGGGTTTTAATCTCTTAACATATTTCATTAAATGATAAAATCAGTTTGGGACCTATTTATATGCTTACAACTGGAATCAAATCCTTCTCCCTACTAAAATGGGACTATAAACTCTTATTCAAATACTAAATAAAGAGAAAATAAAACCTAACACCTGGCTCAACACAGGCTCGAACTTAACCATAGTGAACTAGATTGAATCTCATGTCTCCTCCTATGTGTGTAAACTCGAATGCCCCCATCAGTTTAGAGTTAGAATATGCCTATTGCATGTTCTGTATTCCTCGTCATAAGCTCGTATTCAACTTTTACAGTGCATAAAGCAAGGAGTTACCTACCTAATTGAGGCAGGATTATAAAAAGAATACTCAATACTTCATGATAATTGAATGGCCAAAACCTGACAAGGATTAAATGTGCTTTAATCCCTAGTGCACGGCAAATATATAGAATTTCTCTTCAAAATGATATGAAAGGCATCAAACGAAACTCAAAGATATTGTTGGAAGTCGTACATCATATGCAACTAAATTCATCCAGCAAATGTAACTTATGTGATCCCGTTCGGCCATTGTTTCTGCGTGAAATATATGGCATTATGTGTGCCGATATATTTTTTCCCGTTTTGCTGCTACATCCCTTTCAACTGCATATGGTATATTGATCATATTGACTTCATGTTGGTGCATACTGCCAATGTCCAAATTATCTGTTTGATCATGAAACATGCATTTAATATGTGCCTAACAGGTTAGTTGATCTTATCCTCGCTTTGTGATAATATATTCCATAATATAATACCTTTGGTCTTCTTGGTTAAGAAGGTACAAGTGGTTGAGCATGAACAGAAACCATTTGGAGTTTAACGATTTTAGTTTCCTTGATATATATTTCAAAACAATGTGGTGCTAAACATGGTAGATTTCATATTGCAAAAGGTGTTTGTGGGAGCCTTCCCTTTCACAGACGATGTCTTTCTGATTGTGTATCAGAGTCAGTGTAAAAAGGATTAACTTTGGGTTATTCTTACCCAAGCCATGAAACATTAGTCCATGATAGCATGTTTAGTTCTATATTCTGTCTCTACTCTCTAACACAAAATTAGGGGGCATAAATAATGAATCTAGTTACAACATTTATACTTGCGATCGTGGTTACAAAAGTAATTATGCTTGCTATGGTAAACAAGAGGGCCTTGGAATCAAAATTTTCATATGGTTATTGGGGATGCTAGATTCTTCAAAGTCAGATGTTTGGGGGGTAAGTTTGCAACTATTGTTGAGATAGTCAAAGAAGAGACATATTTTTTATATAACTAACCCAAACATTGAAAAGGTTCCAACCTACCAACTAAAAAGTTATCGGATCATACCTTTTTCCCAGCTTCCACTTCAGCAACATCAGCACCAACAGATAAGACCTATTAGGGGAGAAAAAATTAACAGTCACACAAGGACCATTTATGCAACAAAACTTTTGCTTTCATAATATTCATTTGCATCCTCACCTCACCCATTAGATACCGTTCGAATTTGACAGCTGATTTCGGCAGCAATACTCCACCTGCAGATTTCTGTGCCACAAAACATTTTCACTTAGAGGTAACTAATTTGTTAGAAACCCAGCTTATGTGGGTAATACTTAACAAAGGTTCCTAAATGGCCATTAAGAAAGTCACACGTGTATGCATGCATGTGTGCATGATGTGTATGTGTGCATGTGTGCATGATATATCTAGAAGTTGACTATGGATAGAGGTCAGATTCATCAAGTGACCATACTAGAAGAAATATGATATGAGAAGTCATGGGTAATTATGGGAACAGTAAGCTTTTCAATCTATGATTCATAAAGGAAAATAACAAAATAGAAGACATGGATTACATGATAAAAAATTAGGGAAGTGTGATCTGGCTTCAAAATGAATTTTCTTTTAAGCTCCCACAGTGCTATCATTTAAAGAAATAAAAGAAATAAAGTGTATCTTTTAGTAGCAGATGGTTTTGATTTGCTTGCAGACGGTTTTGATTGTGCTTCTAATGTTGGAAAAACAAAGATGAAAACCGTTTATCTTCTGACACTATGGTCATCAAGTTATTGTTTGAAATATAATACCCACATAAAATAGGACTGGACAAACGTACCAACATCACAGCACCTTCATGTATTGGCCTTTCTTTTCTTCCCCCTTCACCTTGTTGAAAATTAGTGCATCTTACTAAAGTATTCATTTATGTTTTTCTTTGTTTACTTCGTCAAATAATTCGGTTACTGGTTTCATGGGAAACTGACTCGATCTGTTGAAGTAAGTTGTTAGTATTTTTGGGAAGTGTGACTGTTTCCTTAAATTTTTAGGAAGTTTATTAGCAAGCCAGCTCTTTATATAGCCTGCAATTGTTGTTATCTTCTATTCAAGTGTCAAAGCAATAAAAATCTTTGTTCTCCACTTCCTATTTACCTCTGTTTTTCATATATTTCATCCTCTGTCTTTTGTTTTATGGTATCAGAGCCTCATTGAGGTATCTTCGAGTATCCTTATTTCTTCTTGTCAATCAAGTGTGTTCATCTTGTTGGAGAAGAATAAAAAAGTGTTGAGAGGAAGGGTTTTTATACAGTATGGGGTTACCAAACGGATGTAATAGTGTAAACACACGGTAAGATGCTGAAAACCTTGTAGAGACAAACTACTATTGAAGAATGTGCAGGGAGGCTTATCTTCAAAGTCAAGATATGTGGGAACTTGTTGCTGGTGCTGATGCAGAAATTCCTGCAGATACCCCAGAAATTGCTGAACCACGAAGGAAATGGAAGATCAAACGCGATAAATCTCTCTTTGCTTTGAGGACTTCAATTGGCAAGGAATTTATTGATCATGTTCGTGATGTCAGTTCACCAAAAGAAGTATAGCAGACACTTGAAAAGCTGTTTTCCAATAAGAATACAGCACGACTACAATTGCTAAAGAATGAATTAGCAAGGTTAACACAAGAAGGTATGTCTATTTTTGAATATTTCTTGAAGGTTAAAAGTATTTGTGCTGAAATTCCAGAACTGGATGCGGATGAGAAGATCAGTTAAGCAAGACTGCAACAATTTCTCATTCGGGGATTAAAGGAGTACATTCCTTATGTTACCTCCATTCAGGGTTGGGCAGCACAACCTTCCATTGAAAATTTGGTAGTTTGCTGGCTAACCAAGAGGCTTTGGCAAAGCAAATTGCAAAGAATTTTCATTCAGATGATGTCCTATTTTCTAAAAGAAATCATATCAAGAAGAACACATCAACAGAAGGTAAGAATACTGAAGGAGAGTCAAGTTCCAGAAAAGCTACTGCCTAATCAAGTGCTATAGACGTGGTAAAAGAGGAAACATCAAGAAAAATTAGTGAGTGAAGTTGTCCAAAGCAAATGTTGCAAGTGCAAACAAGGAACATGAACAACTCAAATGGGAGCAATGTTTCACCATAGAAGTAGTTGAAGGAACCATGTTGCTGCAAAACCAACACCAGAACAAGTGCTTTACAACCAAGAAAGTTACAAGGAGTGTATCGTTGATTCCGGTTGTTCTCACCATGTGACTGGAAATGATTCACTTTTCTCGGAGTTGCGTGAAGACAATAAAGTGCGAGTTATTGTCACAGCTGATAACTCAACTTATCCAGTGGCAAAAGGATAAGTTGTGAAGATAGAAGCTGGTGATTCAAGGATGTCAAGCTGAATGATGTCTATCACGTTGCAGGTTTGAAGAAAAAATTAATTTCAGACTCTCAAATTACTGATTCTAAAAAATATGTTTTATTTGGACCAAGTGATGTGAAAATACTTAATAATGTGGATAATTTATCTGCTGATGTTATTTACACCAGTGAGAAGAAAGGTTCTTTGTTTGTCATGTCAGTAGGAGAAGCATATGTAAAGAAGACAAGCCAAACTAAACCGATATTGCAGCAATTTGGCATGCGCGACTAGGCCATCTGGGTTATCAATTACTACAACAAATTTCTTCAAAAAAATTGGTGGAAGACATTCCAACTCTAAGAAATGTTCTTGAAGATGTAATTTGTCAAAATTGTCAATTTGGAAAATCACATAGTCGTCCTCTCAATAAGTCATCAAATTGCAAATCCAATATGTTTGAGTTGATTCATGCAGACGTGATGGGACCATCAAATTGCAAATCCAATATGTTTGAGTTGGTTCATGCAGACGTGATGGGACCAACAGAAACATCTAGTTATAGTAGAAATCGATATGTCATTGTGTTGGTTGATGATTTCTCAAAGTATACAAGTTCTTGAAAGAAAAGAATGAAGCATTATCTTTGTTTTTCTAAATTCATACATGTTGTAGAGAGAATTTGGGAAGAAGATTAAATGTCTATTAAGCAACAATGGATGAGAATATGTTTTTCTAAATCCATAATGCAGTAAAAGTTCTTGAAAGCATTGGGCATAGTAGTTAATGAAAATTCTAACAAATATATATAATCTGCTTTTTGATATGGAACTTATGCCTCACAAAAATTGGTTTTCATTGATTTGAAACACATTCAAAGATCTTGTGAATTCCAAATCTAGAATCTTACAGGCGTCGCATAATACCATATACAAAGTTTTAAGTTATGCAAGTTCAGATACATTCGACCGAAAAGGTGAAATTAAGAGTTACCCTCATGTTCACAAAAAAATTGAACGTTGCGATCTGTAAATATTTAGAGATATGTATCACATAAGCATTGAGATTTTAACAACAACCAAACAAATCCTAATTATTTCTTCCCGCATGAGATGTGGAAAAGGCATCATGTGCTCCGACCACCCTTAGCCTTGTTTCCCTTGTACTGCTCTGACATGTGTTGAGCAACTCCACAAAAGCCAAAGTCACCGGTGCAAATAAATAACAAGGGAAGAGCCACATGAATAATAGAATATTTCTATTTTGGGTTTTGGTGTTTCAATTGTGTACGTTGAAGCAATAGTTCTTTCTAAGCAATGTGAATTTACTTAGATCCCTGAAATTTGTTTTGTTCAATGTAAATATAATCAGATAAACGTATTACTTTCATATCATATAACAGGCAAAAATTCCATCACTAAAAGTATAAGAACCCAGCTCCCAACATTATTTCTCATGTCCCAACATATAGCACAACCTGGATAGTGATGGGAACTTCTATGATTTTGGGAGATTTATTTTTATAGATATAGAAAAAAATACAAAGATAAGTAGCCCTCAATTCGAGAGGAGACCGCTCTCCTAACTTTTGATTTGAGTTAAAATCCTAACTCTCTCAAGATCTAGCCTAATCTACTCCTAAACTCTTTTCTTCTCAACATTCTTCTCCAAATTCAACATAAAAGAAATAGCCCTAGCCTCCCTCCTATATTTAACAGACTGATTTGTCCAAAATTACAAAGTACCCGTTTAATGCCTAAAATTGAAAGTTTGCCCTCGGCACCCCAATTCTAACATTACTTCACCCCCAAAGAACCACATTGTCCTTGAGGTGGTGTCATGAAATCCATGTGCACGCTAAGGAAGCCCATCTCCTCCTGTATCTTCCACCATCTGCATTAAAACCCCAATAAACTCCCATGACGTCGTCGTTGCCCCCAAAAAGGGTAGCTGCCACATGTGGATGGTCGTCGGTCCCCTTCGGTCCACCCTCCGCTTCTCATGGGTCGCCGCCCCCTCGTGGAAATCATGTAGTCCAACTGTATCATAGCAGACCTCCTCCACTGTTGTCGGGACATCCAAGGTCTCCACAGTCCTCAACGAAGCCTGGATAGATGCCATGGTGATTACCCAGCCAAGCTCCACATCCAAAACACTAATATCGATATTCTAGAGGGCTTCCCGCTGGAAACCAAAGACCATGTAGCCCCTTTAAAATGTCGTCAGGCCATGGGGGGGCCACCCAAGGCTCGCAGGCCCTAGGGCAGCCCGTCATGGTGCCTTCAACTCACTGGCTAGCTGTCAAAGGGCCATGGTGCCCTTGGCGACGATTAAGGGGGCCGATGCCCCCTTCCGCTTCCTTCCAAGTGACATGGCGTCCTAGATCGATGCCATAGTAGTCGGCGTTGATTAGATCTAACGTCGATGATTGTTCTTCCTCAAAGACGATGACTTTTCCTTAATTGTTGACTAAAAATATCACATGTCGCCTTACATATACGCCGTTTGGAGGTGGATCTTGCATAAAATCATCGACTTTTTCCTTTCCGTTCGCCAAACATCGTGATTTTTGCTTCGGATCTGAGTTTTTGTAGTCATCTTCCTCCAGATCTGATTTATCTGAATCCCCTTTATTCACTAGGGTTTCCAAAGTCGCCTTTAACAAGGATTCCATTGACGATTGCACTCGAGAGACGATCCTTTCCTTCATAGACATGATCCTTTACTCCATTGCTTGATGTTGCTCCTTTAGGATCTGAATTTCACCTTCCATCGCCATCAGATCAAACTGCTCTGATACTAATTTGATAGGAACTTTTAAGGTTTTGGGGGATAAAAACCTGATTTGTATAGATATAAAAAGAAATACAAAGATAAGTTGGCCGCAATTCGAGATGAGACCGATTCCTAGCTTTTGATTCGAGATAAAAGCCTAACTCTCCCATGATCTAGCCTAATCTACTCTTAAACTCGTCTCTTCTCAATATTCTTTTCCAAATTCAACGTAAGGAAAATAGCCCTAGCCCCATATATATAATGGACTAATTTTTCCAAAATTACAAAAATACACTTGATGCCCAAAATTACAAGTTTGCCACACGCACCCCAATTCTAACGTTTAGCCCAAAATGCAGCCATGCAATATAAGTATTTGGAAAAGAGCAAAACCCCAAGTACATATGCAATTCGCATGTAAGCTTATCAACAGGTGTAGTCATTTTGGTGCTGAATCCAACCAAGTTGAGTCCAGTACATATTAATTGTATATCAATTCAGCTTTTTATCATCCAATAGCTCACATTCTCATGTCATTAAACTTGCCCCTGAATAACTACCGACCAAACAATATGGATTGACAATAGATCATGGTTACTCCTAAAACAGGCCATTTGAGTTAATTAACCCATGAGGAGAAAAAGAAAACTCTATCATTACCAAATACTTTGGCAGTTCTTTGATACAAACTTTGTCAGAATATCCAAAACAAATATCTGATCCACAATTAATATTACTGGCATACTTTAAAATACATCTTAAAGTATCCATTTTGTAAGCATCAACTCTATAGTTCTAACAGTGCACCGGTACTTGTAAACGTGTACCAATTTTTCATCCGCAAAACCTAACAGTATTGCATTTTAAAAGGGGGCAATTTCTGAATTTAGGTCATTTTTAAAAATAATTTTAAAACCCAACAAAAATCAACCAACTTTTGCTACATTAGAGTTGGAACTTGATTTTGTGACGACGTGTAAGACCATAAAATAACAAGGTTGAGAACCCAAAGAAATTAATGAAATATAATTTGACCGGGTTGGAACCAAATTGAAGCAAACTCAACAGTTAGAATTTTGATTGCCAAAATGAAATGACCAATCAACGTGATCGGGGGTTGGCTAACCATGACCAAAATGAAATGACCAATTGAACTGGTCAGGATTGCCAACATCGGACCGATATCCGATATATCGGCCGCAATATCGGTTTTCTCACCAAGCTGATACGATATAGTCTTATATATTGCGGTTTCAGATATTTGGGGAAATATCACCGCAATATTGGGTTGCGGCCGATATTGCGGCCGATATATCCCTTTGAAATATCGGCCGCAATTCACAGTTTTTTTTAAAATAGAGTTAGCGGGTTGGTCCACTTAAAAGTGGATACGACCCGAGTCACCCGATTAAATCATTTACTTAAAACGATAAAAGGCATCGGGATTTTCGCTGCTTTGCCCTAATTCTAATTACGCCGCTCAACTCAGCTCCGCCCGACGAAAATTTCCAGCGACAATCAATTGAGTTTCTGTCGTTTATATTTTCTTAGACACATCTATGCTTTTATTGACATCATTTTTAGCCTCTAATATGACACTCCGATAGTCAATATCCACGATATTCATATTTAACAAGAGAAGTATAACCAAAATATACTTTTATGTGAGTTAGTATAGTTTATATCTTCTTAGATACATTTTTGCTTGCATATGTCATCATTTTTAAGCATCCGATATGACACTCCGATATTTAGTCAATATCTCCAATATATCTCTGATATCTGCAATCCGATATCAAATTTCATAGACCGATATGCGATCGATATCCGATATTTAGAACATTAATTCTGAGTTCTCTTATCCAAAGCAAAATCAAAGTGGCCAAAGTTGCCAATCCCATCTAATTTAACAAAAATTGAGTGGGCTAAAACTTACTCTCTTCTCACCCTTTATAACAGACTATCCTCTCTCATACTGTGTCTACTTCCATCCAACCCATATATCTAAACCTTGTTTTCAACCCAAGTCACAAACATCGTCATGTGTCTGCCGCCTCCCACCCGGTGCCTGCCACTAACTACTTGTTTCTCCCTCCCTCCCTCCCTCCCTCCCTCCCTCCCTCTCTCTCCCCAATTGTTGTGACCGCGGCTGCGATGAAATACTTGGAATTTTTTGCTTTGTTTTTAAAACCAATTAAGATGCTAAAAATAAAATACAATGGTAATAAGTGATGTTTATTTGTTGGGATTAAGAAAGTATTTTTGCTTTGAATCTTGATGGATTATAATGATATTTGACTGTTTGATGATGATAATGTTTGATGGACTTTGATTTGTTTGAATCAATAAAGTATTGCTTTGAATCTTGATGTATTATAATGGTATTTGACTGTTCAATGATGATAGTGTTTGATAGACTTTGATTGTGTGCATGATTGAACTTCAAATGATCTACAAGAAAAAATTAAAATCATAGCATGAAGTTTTGATTTAGCATTTTTAAAGTTTCTTTATGTTGGTGGGATTATAACATTATGAGAGAATATATGTTCTTATACCTTGGAATGGGTTATTCGAGTATAAAGGAGGTCAGCTATGCTAATATTAGAGATATTAGTAATTATAATTCATTTGGCACCATTTACATAGGTTCCCAACAATGATGAACAATTGTATTTTTAGCACTTGGTTTTTTATAGCTAATTAACCAATGAAAGAAATAACAAATCAACATATGATGAAGGAACCACTAAACATCTAATGGTTAGAAAATCATGCACGTATTTTGAACTAATGGATGAAATATACCAAATTACCAAATTATTCACGTGAGTATAAGATTACAACAAATACAATCAGGCCAGGAATTGACCAATTTACAAGTTTGTTTTAGGCTTTCGGACCATTTGATTGATGGTTTCAAAGATTATCGTCTAATCTTAAGCATAAATATGGCACATTTGCATAGAGAATGTGTTGGGGCATTACTTGTCATCCCCGAAGTAGATGCAAACAATGAACTCTTTCTATGAGCTTTTGAAGTTAAGTTGGTTGAGACTAAAGCGAATTGAAAGTGATTTTTTAGTTGCATATATGCATTGATACCAATGTTCATAAACACAAGATGCCTTTCATCTTTGATCAAATGAAAGGTATTCCAAAAGCATTACATAATGATTGGTTGGCACCAAAACACCATAACTAATGTTATGGTAAATCTATTTCCAATTTCAAGGCAAAATGGCACAAAAATGTAGAATTACAAAATAACTTCTGACAAGTAAGGTGTGCAACTGATATTTGGAATTATAAAATAACTTCTGACAAGTAAGGTGTGCAACTGATATGCTAACTTATAAAAAGTTTCATAACAAAATCAAAACAGCATCTGTCGATGTCAATGCTTGGATTAAGGAAAACTTGCATGGGCAAAAGCATTAATGGGCTTTATACAACGACGATGAAAAATATTTTTGTATCATGACAATGATTGCTCAAAAAGCTTTAACTGAGTACTAAAAGGTGCTCAGGCACTCCCCGTATAAGATTTGATTGCAAAAACATTTTATTATCTCAACAAATATTTCTATAAACGATGAAAAGATGGCAAACTTGAACTTCAAATTTCACACCAAAGACCAAGAAAATTTTTAAGTCTCGGATAGAGAAGCAAGAGGATTTTACATAACTAGATTCACTGACTATGAATGGTTAGTTATGGACACTGATGACTGTTGAATACAGTGACCGTATAAGTGGAGAATTTTGTTGCACATGTAATATTATAATGCTTCAACCCATGTCATATTCACATGTGATTGTCATGACCTCAAGAGAGGAATACAATGCTACTGCATCATATCTCTTATTTTGTTCATCATGGTATAACATGGGCAGGTACAATAATGCATATAACCACGCATTTCATCCCGTGCCTGACTCGATATTCTAGAAAGATGGGGAACGCCCCAAAATAATTCCACCTGTAAAAAAGAAACCCACACCATCCAACATTGGTTTGCATTCGAATGGCTATGGATGATGGCCGTGAAGGATGTAGACAGACATGTTAATTGCAAACAATCATGCCATTATAAAAATTGTTATCAAACTCCTTTGCAAACAACATCGTAAGTAGAATAGACACATTGTTAATTTCGAACATAACGTTTTTATATATTATTAATATTACTTTCTTTATGAATTTATCTGTGCCGTATTCTTTTATATTTATTTATTTGTGTTGATTCACGTGCAAACATTTCGGACATGAAGGATGCGGGTCCCATATCTAAGGATGCGTTATATAACCAAGCATGACATCGTTCGCAACATTTGCCCCATGAGAAAGTAATAATAAATTTATATTTTTACAAAACTTGCAACATCAATAGATTCACTTGTCACTTGCATTATCAATGGATTTATTTGTTGATTACAAAGCATCGTGTTATTGACCTTATTGACCACTCACACACCCATTCGGAGTGGATACTAGTAAATGACCGTATGGGCTATTATGTTGGTATGGCTAGATTTTAAAAGTGTTTCATATTATAGTAGGTTCAGCTAGAATGTACGATCGTTGTCACATTGGTTGAAAGATGAAGGCCTGAGGAATACAGTTTAACGTCAGCATGTTTGATGGTAACATATGCAAGGTTGTTGAAGTTGGTTTAGTAAGAATCAGGATGTTTGAGATGTTTGATGGTGTAGAGCATACACTGACTAACGTGTGTACGTTTTGAAGTAGAGAAAGTTGTGATCTTCTTAGCGGTGTTGGATTCTCTGGGTTGTAAGGTAATGACTGAAAGGGATAATCCGAAAATATCAAAGGGATCAATCGTGGTGATGAAAGGTGAAAAGGTTAGAGACATGTATCTGCTAACATAAACTACTATCACAGTAGATTCTAGTATTAGATTGGAGAGTTTGTAGGATATTGATTCGATCCAGTTGTGCCATCTCGGACTAAGACATGTCACGAAGAAAAGCATAGAAGTTTTGATGAATCGTGATTTGATCAAAGGAATAAACTTCAATGAGTTAGAGTTTTACGATTGATTATGTATATGAAAACAAATGAATATTAATTTTGATATGGAGAAACATGATACGAGGATTCTGGAGTATATGCACATTGATGGTATTCTTCGAATTTCTAACAAAGAACAATTTCCTGTTTAATCACCCTTAAGATTGCATAATTGACTAAGAGAACTCTGGGATCATTCACCAATTTGCTTGTTGTTTTATATCGTTCATCGATTTTTTTCGAGAAAAGTTTGGATGCACATCATGAAAGAAAAGTCAAAACATTTGAAAATTTTAAGGTGTGAAAGATCCTTGTGGAAAGTCAAACAGGAAATAAGCTAAAGATACTTAGATTTGATAATGGTAACGAATTTACTTCTAATGAGTTTAAGAAATTATGTGAAAAGCAGGGAGTAAAAATTGCTTAACTACTCTGAGAGATTTGCGGTCAAATGAAATTATAAAAAGGATGAATAATACACTTTTAAAGACAATGTGTGTAAGGTTTACATCTGATTTGTCAAAGGGATTTTGAATCGAAGCTATATTGCACGCGACATACTTGATAAATAGAATTCCATCATCGTATATTCACAGGAGATTTAAACATGAAAGCCAGTGAAGCTCGATTATTTTCGAGTGTTTGGAAGCTGAAATGTACACGAGAAAGGTGTCAAGTTTGATGCTAAAGGAAAGCTTACGTCGTGCTGGAATACATGAATGGTGTCAAGGTTACATAATTTGAAGTCCAGATACGAAGAGTGTATTGGTTAGTCGATATGTGACATTTGTGACTCGACGGCACTGAAAGACAAAGCTAGACAATGCTTCAGGAAATAAAAACAGGTGAAAGCAAAGAGAATCAAATAAAGTCGAGATACTCATTCCAAATCGTAAGCTCAACATAAGTTGAAAAAAGAGTCATAATTGATTGAAAGAGTCCAAATAAGATTACTACATGTAGCAACAGTGAAGTTGATAATAAGAGTTCTAATCAAGGTGAAGATCTTAGGGCTATTATAAATGACTTGATTGCTAACAGAATGTAACAACACACTATAAAGATGCCAGCTCGCTATAATGACTATGTGAATATGACATGCATTGCATGTAGATGAAGATCTCGCGAATGATAGGGATGCAATGGATACATTAAATTTGGATGCAAACTCACTGTGAATGTAATCTAAGAAAAATATCAACAAGTTGGGCATGTCTCGAGAAAATTCACGAAGAGACTCCAACGACTGAGTGATTGGCTACGAAGTTTGGATAATGCTCAAACTTATTTTTCTTGAAAATGTAATAGGGTGTCACAGGATGGCATGAAGATATATACGTGATTCTTTCAGTTTTCTAAGTTCAGGTTGATGTGGTGTCGAATTTGGAGATTCACTTTGCATGGATTTTGTTGGATACTTAGTTGGTGATGCTTGGCACAAAGCTCACTAACCAAGTATGATGGCCTCATGGTGAGTTAGGTGGCTAAAAAGTATAGGTTTTAGAAACATGAATCAGTGGAGAATTTGAGGTTGCTTATATCAAAGGTGAAATGTTGAAATTAGTTGTACAAAACACTAAGATACCCAAGATTTTCAACATATGATTTGCGGTACTTTTACAATTGTGGTGGATTTTTGCAATTTTTGCAACCCAAACACACTTGTTTTTCTTAGCATTGTCTTCTCGTCCCAAGATCAAGGCCCAACAACGTGCATGGCCCAGCAAGCACATGAGATCAGAGAACAGCACGCATGCGAGCCCAAACACATGACCTAGGCCGCAGCGTGCCCCTGTGAGATGCACACAAGGCATCACGCAGCATGTGTGTGTGTAGGCGTGCATTCAACGCTCACGTAGCATGTGACACACTGCACACAAAGCGACATGTGCATAGCGTGTGAGCATATGCCAATGCAGGTGCAAGCGAAAGAGACTGGGGTGCGGGTTTCCATGTATCAAGCGGGTTCGCATGCAGACATGTTTTGAATTAGGATTGGTTATAAGATTATTTAAACAACAGTTTCATATTTTTGTGCGAGTTTCATATGGCTGTCTTGGTGGATCTTGTAACAAAAACAAAAGGAAAAATAGGGCTAAGAGATGATATTTTGTGTGACATATAAAGGGTTTCTCTTCATAGATTTTTTTCCAAAGTTCTTAATGGATTATTTTCCCTTGAACCAATCCACTCATGTTAATCAAAATTGATTGAAGTGTTAGTGATCTATTCAATCGGATATACATCGAAAATTGGGTGGAACCAATATAAATTATGGTGACAGATATGTGATTCTATTTTGGTTTGTGTTATATTTATTATATTGCTTGTAGTTGCGGATTTAACGTAGAGAATGGTGTTTGATTTGATTGTTGATCCACGATTCTTGTTTTTCCGTGAGGTGATCGTCAGCTTACAAAGATTCACCCAACCCAACATTTATGCCAAGCAACTTCTTGAGCTTGATGAAACTCTTTTATGCATGTCCTAAATAACTTGAGATTGAAATATTAGATATTTGTCCAAGCATTCCTAAAAACAAACATTTCCTCCAACAATCGGATAGAACAAATGCATTTCTAGATAAGTAGACCAAAAAAGTGTACGTTCCAGATCAAAAATCAATGAAATTTCCCAACAAATGAGGAAACTAAAGCAGATTTAAAACCCTAATTAAACTTTTCTGTCCAAATGATAAAGATTGAAACAGGAATTGAGAGCGAGACCTCGGGCAGCGCTTCCAGTCGTATCAGAACCCTATCGGCCTGCGGAACAACCTGCACTCAACAAATAAGAAATTAGAATCACAAAAAGAATATAACGGGGGGGAATGCGATGAATGGATCGGGGGAGAGAGAAGAGAGA
This sequence comes from Scilla litardierei, assembly GCA_030789695.1. Taxonomy (NCBI): domain Eukaryota; kingdom Viridiplantae; phylum Streptophyta; class Magnoliopsida; order Asparagales; family Asparagaceae; genus Scilla; species Scilla litardierei. The sequence continues at coordinate 302,432,330 of CM061142.1, read as the reverse complement.
CCTTGGTGGGCTCCCATTTATGCGCCAAGGCGGCGATTTTGAAGGTGGTCTTTCTCGAGATCTGCAGACTCGGTCGAGAGGAACGAGGTTGAGAAGGAGTGACCTGCGGGGCCGAGAAAAGTGCTGGCTTAGCGGCGGTGAGGAGCGGCAACGCCATTGATGGGCTGACTGCGGAGACAGCAGGAATTTTTGGGATAAGACTGACGCTTCGAGAAGAAATACCGTTTTATAGCAAGATTGTATTAGGGCAAGTCTACGGGGAGCTTTTGCCAAAATGTGGGTGGGATGGATTTTGGCCAAAATCCCCCTCCAAAATGCGTTTCATATCCAGCGGTGGGCTTTTCCCAAAATGCACTTCATACAAATTTTTGAAGGTAAAAAAATCATTGTTTCAATAATCCCGCATTTTAAACCCAAAATCCTCAAAATCCCGCATTTTAGAGGGGCTTTTCGTTGGAATGCTGTGGGGGGGGCATTTTGGAGGGTTTTTTTTTTGCAAAAAACCCTCAAAATCACCCCCCAAAATGCGACCGGTGGACTTGGCCTTAGGAGCTGTTTCTTTGTGTGAGGGTGGGTTGGGATTTACTGTGGTGAATAGTAAATCTACGTTGGATTCTTGAGGGGAGAGACGTAGAGTTTTGTGTTTTTTTGGAGGAAATTGGGTTGGAAAGTTGGTTTGGAATTTGTTTGTGGGTCCCACACTAAAGTTTTGTGTTTCTTTATGTTAAATTGAGACTAGGATTATTGGATGTGAAAGGTGAAAGTGTGAGAAATATTAATAAAATAATATATTTAAAAATTAAACTAAAACCAAAGGAAGCGTGCGATTGGCTGCCAAGCAAGTGGGCCCCAAAAATTTGGTTCGTTGCTCTATAATCCCCGCGAATTGCGTGGATTTTGGGGGGCGATATTATTGCATCCACGTCGGCGTGAGTAATCTCAAAGCAAAGACACGTCCTCGTGGGGAATCCCAAAGCAAAGATGGCGAAAGAAACACACGGGTTAAAAGTTGGAGAGGATTCCAGATAATAGTTACTGAATTGATGTGCTACGGTGCTTAAAGAAGCACTTTCTCAACGCAAATACCCCGAAAGAAACAGGCCCTTAGTGAAGCGAATTGCTATTTGCACATATTCTATTGATGGGTTCAAACACCACTTATTTACAAGTTCCATTAAAAATAGGGAATTGCTATTGGGACATAACTTTGTGCCACTTAATTTTTCGAAAAATGTCAAAACTATCCTTTAACAAATCTTTTTAAAACCCCACCAAAACCCCCTTAGAATTGCTGAGCTTACATACATTTTTACTATAGGTGGACATGCTTCTTTTTGCTCTCTGCTACTTCCTACAATCATTTTGGCTTCAACCAAATGTGAGCATAGGTACCTGAAACTTATTCTCTCATGCTTTAATAACTTATCTTTATCGGTGGTATTAGTTTGATCATAATGATGTATAGAAGTGAAAAAGGTTGGCAAGCTTTAATTTGTTCTGACAGTTTCATAAGATAAATACTGAACTTCATTCATGTTTGGAGTTTATATCTCAAGACACCAGCGGAAAGAGAGGGCATTCAAATATGTCAAGTTCCTCAAATTGAATTTTTTTTTGAATAAAGGCAACAACAAGAATGTGGAGTTCATAAGCACATCCATGAATACTTGGTATATTACACAAATCACTAGCAGGCATTTGTTACAAAATGAAAACAAAAATAATGAGGCAGTTATTAAACATGCATTTCTAAAGTCATCTCACTTCAGAAACCAAAATCAGAAAAACATAAATACATGTCATTGTTTAACAAATAAAAGTAAGAGCAATTGATTACAATGTTTATTTCACTCGTTTTCATCAGTTTCATATGGATCAAGCACAACATGAACTGCTTTTTTTGTCATTTTCCTTTTGATGGCTCCTGCGCACCATCAGTTTCTTGCTCTGCCTCCTCTTTCTCGCTCTGCATCCACTGCTGGGTTCGTCGGTACTGTCTCTGGTGGCACGACAGGATCACCCGAAAGCTTCTTCATGGAAGCAGCCATGATGCGGTGATTGTAGCTTCCATTCTCCTTGAACAACTCTGTAAAGTGGTGTTTCTCCATGAACCATAGAAAAGATATAAATTTAGAGTGAATCCAAGTTCTTTTGCAACTTTAACAGGTACAAAGATCATTGTCGATTATCTGTATCATACTTGTACCAAGAAGAACTGCTTTTGTTTCCTAGAAAGATACCGAGGTGCTTGTACATGCTTATAGTCGATACTATAATCAATTAAACATTTGAAAACGACAACCTGCACCAAAATGCACGATAAGGGAAGGAGGAGAGTGGAAGTACATCCTACATTGACAATACGTGACAAAAGGGAACCAAAGATTTGGCCACTCATCAAACACATGTTGTAAGAAAAATCCTTGCCATCATAGCAGAAGAAGAATTTCCATAATTATGTCCAAGTCATTGTTATGATATAATGAGAGTTGTGGACTGCCTTGGCCATGTTCTTGTCCTTGTTGCCAAGTTGTCTGTCTTTGTTATTGATCCTGTGAGTTGGAAGCAGCTTGAGCTTGATCAGCCTTTACAAACTCATTTCTCGATCCCTACTCATGCATTTCTCAGTAATGCTCATGCCCTCGGTTAAGAAAAGAACATGAAAATGGCATCTTTGTACGTTCCTTTCTACTTCATGAAAATCAAACATATATATTATTCATACATATATAAACATAGAATACCGAACACAACCTTCATTTATACATGTAATTGTTGTTACCTATAACTTAAAGAGGTGTCCTGGCATGCAATCACTTAGAGGTTTCTATATTCCTAGCTACATTGCACGAGTATGGTTATTCCACATGCCACAATTTCTAAATACATAAGACATGTATGTATGACACGCGTATCAGATACGTTTCCAACACAACATGGCTGCACGATAGGAGTATTTGTACTACATAGATGCTTGTGCAGCCAACAAGAACGGCAATTCCATAGAAATTAAAGGTCATCCAGTGGATAGATATGCTGACTTTTTTATTCACATGCACGTGCATGCACGCACGCGCACACACGCACATTATTGCACACAACAAACAAATAAAACCCCAAATTAAGGTTTTTTGGAGACAATTAAGAGACGAATCAAGGGGAAAATGCAAGATACATAAAAGAAGTCTAATAACAGCTTAAGAACTTACCCTGCCTAGGGTAATTCAAGGAGTTCGGAACTGAGTAGTGACAACATCCTGCAAATGCTTCAGGAATCATGGATGGTTGTTATGCTATCAACTCATCAATGCTCTTGATTGATAAACTTCTGCAAAATGTGCAAATACAAAAACTACTTGGCATAAAAGTTGTTGATCATATGTACCAGAAACCAAAAGAGAAGGTTAACTTCAAATGTCCAACTAATGAAAGTTATTTAAAACTTGTAGGTAACATTTGTCGTCCAATAAAGCTAACCTTTTTCGGAGGAATGCAAGAAAATACATGATGCATATGCATTATCAACAAATGAAGAAAAATACCAAATGAAGATAACGATGAAGAAACATAGGTGAATAAATCATCGGCTGCATTACTTCATTAATTCAACTGCAGGCTAACAATGGGCACAATTCCTACATCAATACAATATGCAGTTTGCCTAATATTCCACTTGGTATGTGCTTGGAATGTCCTGCACACGGAAAATTTACATCATCAACTTAAAGAGCATTTTCATATTAAAATTACATCAATTCTTAGCTAAAAATTGCCAATATATTTTTCCTGGCTAAAACCAAGATCTTTTTCATATTAAAATTACAACAAAAAGATTCATATAACACAATCAAATACAGCACTACATCACATTCACATACACAAAACGTAAGAAACAAATCTAGCAAATTAAATAGGATTCCCCCCCCCCCACCAAAAAAAAACTTCTGCACAAAAAAAAAGATAAACGTCAATTCCTGGCTAAACCCCTAATCCCAAACTATAATTACACTCTTGTTTCAGAGTGTTTTCTCACTACAGAAGCGTTGACCGTGGCCGGCCCGGTCAACGTGGTCAAGGGGCCGATTTGGGTCCCTTGGGTGCGTCGAGCACGTGTAGACGCGACGCGAATCGGAGATGTAGTCGACGCAGAGCACGTCAGCTGGGCCGGGTCTGGATCCTCGGCCTCAGGGGGGCTGAGGGGAAGCCTCGGCCCGGTGTGAGGTGCTCGGCCTCGGACGGTCGGGCGACGAGGGGTAGCCTCAGTTGCCTGGACCGGTGGGGTCGGCCGATGGCGGGTTCGCTCGGGCGGGAAGGCGCGGCTCCGTTCTTTGGCGGGCCGAGGGGTATCCTCGGCGTGACGACGACCTCCGGGATCGGTTGAAGGCGGAGTCGCTCATCGCGGGACGCGCGGATCCTCGCGTCGGCTCGGCGAGGGGTGGCCTCGGCAGAGCGGCATCGTCGTGGTGGAGGAGACGAACGGGCTCGGGGACGTGGGTGCTCGGCTCCGGTTGGGAGGACGCTGAGGGGTAGCCTCGGCGTCGCTGGATCTCCTGGACCTGAATAGACGAGGGAGCTCGTCAGGGGGGTCGGACCTTGGTTCCGACCAATTCCCCTCCGATGCCTAAGTCAGAACAGATCTGTGTAGGAGCTCGGTGGGATCGAGTATGGCTCGCGGAGAGACCGATACCCGAGTCCTCAGGCCGAGCTTTGGAGGATGAATATTATAGGTGGAAGAAGGAGTAATAGTGATAGTATACGATACCATGGTTGTAGATCGCATAGATCCCCCCTGTCAAATGACGCCCGCCCTCTCCTCATATAGACGAATCATGCTCATAATGTGCCATGACGTGACATCATGGCCGCCATTCATGGGGTCGTGCAAATGGGGAAGTGTTGACCCCCTCTAATTGCGCACACTTGATGACGCCATGAAGGTGGAGTCATGGCCATGAGTGATTGCCATAATTGGCGGGCCATGAAGGTGGAGTCATGGCCATTGCGGTTGCCATAATTGGCGGGCCATAATGGCGGGGGAGTGATGGCCATTAAGTCTGGCCATGAAGTCGAGCCTTGATGGCTAGATGGCCATTTAAGTCGGACCATCATTGGCAAGTTATGGCCATGAAGATGGTTCCCATGTCTTACGAGCCATGATGGCTAAAATGATGGCCGTTAAGTTGGGCCATCATTTCATCCACTATGAAAGTGGGTAATCTTTTTGGGCCTTCGTATTGGGGGGAGAAGTGCGGCCCGCCCGTAGGATCCTTGGGCCGGGGCCCCAAGGCCGTAGTAGACCCGGCCCGTTCAGGCCCGATCAAAATAGCCCGATCAATTGCCCCCATCTTCTGAGCTCTACCATTGTTAAGGTGGAGGTCGGGAGATGTAGTATAAGGGAGAAGATGCTCTTTTTGTAAAATCGGTCTGGCTTGCTGAGCCGACTAGTGACAATAAGTTGTTGCGATTTGTTCGGTGGCGAGGGGAGTTGCCCATCAGCTTACGGCCGACGAAGGAGATCTGCTCGGTGGCGAGGGGAGTTGCCCCTCGGCTTACGGCCGACGAAGGAGATCTGCTCGGTGGGGAGGGGAGTTGCCCCTCGGCTTACGGCCGACGAAGGAGATCCGCTCGGTGGGGAGGGGAGTTGCCCCTCGGCTTACGGCCGGCGAAGGAGATCCGCTCGGTGGCGAGGGGAGTTGCCCCTCGGCTTACGGCCGGCGAAGGAGATCCGCTCGGTGGCGAGGGGAGTTGCCCCTCGGCTTACGGCCGGCGAAGGAGATCCGCTCGGTGGCGAGGGGAGTTGCCCCTCGGCTTACGGCCGACGAAGGAGATCCGCTCGGTGGCGAGGGGAGTTGCCCCTCGACTTATGGCCGACGTAGGAGTGATCGGCCTGCTGGGGGGTTGCCCCAGCCCTTTGACCGATCTGTTCGTTCGGTTGCGAAGGGAGTTGCCCCTCGACTTATGGCCGACGAAAAGGGTGAAGACCTTGTGAAGCCTTTCGAAGATTCCATGGTGGCGCTCTGCCATTGCTTCGTCCAGATCGGTGGATGCAGGAGTTGTTCGGCAAGCGGGGACCCAGCAGCACGGTCGGAGGAGCGATCTGGGTGCTTGAACTTGGACGGTGGTGCTTCGGCCAGATCGGCTCGGCCATGGTCGGAGGAGCGGTCTGGATGCTCGACTGGTTCAACAGCTCCGTCGCAGTGGGGATAACTTTGTAAGCTCGACAAGTGGCTTGGCGTTGAGACTCCGATACTTGGCGAGGTGGTCGGACTCGTCTGATCGGCCTCCTCCTGGGTTGTTTAAACTGGTGTGGTCGGCCTCCTCTTGGATGGGTCGGCCTCATCTAGACACAGCTCCAGTTCCATTTCCAACTTCAGCTCCAGCTTTTGTCTGGATCGCATCTCTAGCTCCAGCTCTCGCTCTGGCTCCGGCTCCAGCTTTTGTCTGGATCCTAGCTCCTGTTCCAGCTCCGGCTCCTACTCCAGCTCCGGTTTAGATAACGAAGGATGGCGATGTGGACCATGGCAGCGAGGTTGTAGTCCCCGTCGGGGCGGAGGCGGTCCGCCCTATGGTCGAGGGGGAGAACCCAAGCTTGGGTGGAGTCCCCGGTTTGTTCTCGATCGAATCTCCATTGGTGGTAGACAACCGAACTCGGGGTCGAATAATTCGAGCTCTTCGGGCGAAGGGTCTCTGGCAGTGATTCGCGCCTCGGCCTGCTCGATCGGAGTGGATCCAGTTTCGACAAGGAGTGTGGTCAGCTGCTGAGCTTGGTGTGTCGATTGACCGGCTGTTGCATCAGCACCTTAGTCGAGGACCGGGGAGAAGGCGAACCAGCACCCGAACATGATCGACATCCCCCACAACCACGGAGTGTCCTTATGCCGCACCTATCAGTTCAGGAGGAAGAACAGTGTGGCGAGTCGATCCAATATGACCAACCAATAAGGGCTGGTGGTTGGATCCAAATCAAGCGTCGGCAACCGATTCATTATGTAAACGAATCGGCGATGAAGGCACTCGATCAACTGGAAAGCCGGATCGCAATTGCTCAATGCCTGTAATCAGATTTGGTACCAAGTGCACAGAGCCGGGTAAGCTCGACAAGGTGACGTGGCAGGCGTGACGGGGTTGTTTGGCAAGGGCTCTGCTCAGCCGGTGGCACTTCAGTCTCGAGGAGTCCGTCAAGGAGAGGCCCGAACGTCCGGCATGCGTGACAGGTGGCAGCTTCGATAGCTCAGTCGGTGCGGCTCCATACCCTCGACCGGGGCCCCCGTCGATGGGAGGGTGAGGACCCAGTGCAGGATCCAGTCGGCGATGACAAGGAGGGTCGCGAGCGTTTCGACGTTTCGAATCTGGTCTTCTCGATCTTCTTGACGAACTTGCCCTCTTTCCGTTGTATCATGTGAGGTATTGGTTCGTTCATCCCAAGGTTTTATTCGGCATGACGATCGGTGGCGCCCCGGCCGGTCGCCTCGTGATGGAGCTGTATGCCGACGTCGTCCTGTGCATCGCCGAGAACTTCCGAGCGCTCTGCACCAGCGTGAAGGGCGTCGGCCGCTCTGGCAAGTCCCTCTAGTTTCCACCACGAGGGATCAGCCTCCCACAGTGTGATCCCCTAGTTCATGTGCCAGGGGGCGACTTCACCGCCGACAATGGCACCGATGGCGAGTCCATCCATGGCGCCAAGTTCTAGGTCAAGAACGTTGCTAGGAAGCACACGAGCCCGGGGATCCTGTCGATGACGAATGTCGAGCCCAACACCTACGGGTCCCAGTTCCGGTGGTCATGTTGCATATGTCGGCCCCCACCAAGTGGGATCCTACATTCGTACATGATGGTGTTTGTTTCTTTGGCTAGCTTCTACTTGCAAATGTCTCCCTCTGTGTTGAAGTGATCATTGTCCATCAGTTCAACGACATGCTCTCTAGCAAATTATTTGGCACCATCGAACCCGAGATGCGAATGTGGGGACTTCTTCATTATGAGCGAGGTCACCAACGACAGTATTCTCCATTGTTGTACCCATGTTCGCCCCTTAAGCGAGAACAGATGCTCGACTCGGTATCGGTGAATGGGGCTTTGTCGTCACTGGGGATTGATCGGCTCTCAGATCGAGCTAAGTTGGTTCGGGCATCAGCTCATGGGATCGAGCTTCCTCGGATCCGGAGCTTGGCTGGGTCGATCCGAGACTGGTTGAGTCGAGGCACCTCAGGTCGAGGCACGGTCACCAAGGCAAGCTCAGATGAGGCGTGGTAAAAACACAGGGAGCGGTGGTTATTCACGGTCGTTGTTTTCATATTACAAAGGAAGAGACAAGAACAAACCTTATGAAAGCCGGCGTAATTCGAACTCGGAGCTCGGGTAGAACGACTAAGCTCAGGAGAAGATCGAGAGTAGACCCGCACTTGTTAGATCCGTTGGGGAAGAACTGATCAGAGGTTCGTCGTTCGGGCCGAAGCACGAGAGGCGCGTCATAGATTCATCCTCTTGCGAGTCGGACAGCGATGCAAGCGATGGAGGCGCCGACGATGACGAAGGCCGCGGAGAACCTGCCAAGGATGAGGATGAAGAATGTATAGTGGATGGGGGACCCCCGGAGGGCTCGCCCTATGGTTGTTCCAGTTCTTCTTATTCGTCACCGAAGGAAGAGCAGAACATATCTCCATCATTACTGGCCCATAGGTAAAGGGCATGGGTTGGCAAATCGACTGATTCGGTGCCTTTGGCAGGGCGACGAGGGAGAATCGGCTCCGTTGATAGCCGAGTCGAGGCCTGGGAGGAGAGTCGTCGACAAGGCCCACATCTCGTCGATCTCGCTGCGCATGGATTCTTCGGACTCCTTGGTCACCCCCGCCACTCCCCTTGCTGCATGTGCCGCCGTCGATGCCCAAAATGAGCCCTTCTGAGCTCGATTTTCACCCGACTGATGGGGTCAGTGCCCTCTTCGACATCACCGGCAGGATCGACGAACTGGGCTGGGTCCTTGCACGGGGCTATCGTGGTAATTGTTGGAGGAGAAGAAGAACACGCTGACTTGCCGGTTGTGGATGACGTCGCAGAACCGGGTGGATTCCCCGCGGGTGTCCTCAGACGGCGTGGTCGGCTTGGATCCGGGCAAGCTAAGGTCTCATTTGGAGGTGATGGACTCCGTTCGGCGGTGCTTTCCTTCATCTGGTTCGTCCACAGTGTCTTGCTGGTGTCGCTCAATTTTTAGGAAATTGAGGGTGAGGGATGCCCAACGCCTGGGGATCTGATGCCGGACTCCTGGATGTGCTTAAGATTCCGAACGGGGGAGGTCGACAACCACCAGACTCGAGGGATGACGCCCGAGCTTTCACCCGAAAGGAGCAGGACCACGTCTTCGATGGTCCAATCGGGGGAGAACGCCAGAGATCTGTCTTCTCGAATCCCTCCTTGGCCTTGGTGCCCTCGTGGATGTGGCTGCCGCCGTCACCGATGAGGTTGGGGCCGCCAGAAGGGCCTCAGTCGAGGGCGTGCTCGGCGCACCGCCCGTACTCCTTGGGGGTCTCGCCCTTTCAAGCAGCGATGAAGTCGCAGTTGGCTCCGAGTCGCCAAACACACAGAACCGAAGGCGATGGCGGTGGTCCGACTCAGGGATGATGCCAGACTCGCGGAGAGTGGGTTGGTTTTCACTGCCCGAAGAGTTGGCTCTTCAAGATTCTAAAAATCGGAACGAGTCATTGTCGATGTGGTTGATGACATGGGTGTTAACTCGTTCCCACAGACGGCGCCAGATGTTTCAGAGTGTTTTCTCACTACAGAAGCGTTGACCGTGGACGGCCTGGTCAACGTGGTCAAGGGGCCGATTTGGGTCCCTTGGGTGCATCGAGCACGTGTAGACGCGACATGAATCAGAGATGTAGTCGACGCAGAGCACGTCAGCTGGTCCGGGTCTGGATCATCGGCCTCAGGGGGGCTGAGGGGAAGCCTCGGCCCGGTGTGAGGTGCTCGGCCTCGGACGGTCGGGCGACGAGGGGTAGCCTCAGTTGCCTGGACCGGTGGGGTCGGCCGATGGCGGGTTCGCTCGGGCGGGAAGGCGCGGCTCCGTTCTTTGGCGGGCCGAGGGGTATCCTCGGCGTGACGACGACCTCCGGGATCGGTTGAAGGCGGAGTCGCTCATCGCGGGACGCGCGGATCCTCGCGTCGGCTCGGCGAGGGGTGGCCTCGGCAGAGCGGCATCCTCGTGGTGGAGGAGACGAACGGGCTCGGGGACGTGGGTGCTCGGCTCCGGTTGGGAGGACGCTGAGGGGTAGCCTCGGCGTCGCTGGATCTCCTGGACCTGAATAGACGAGGGAGCTCGTCAGGGGGGTCGGACCTTGGTTCCGACCAATTCCCCTCCGATGCCTAAGTCAGAACGGATCTGTGTAGGAGCTCGGTGGGATCGAGTATGGCTCGCGGAGAGACCGATACCCGAGTCCTCAGGCCGAGCTTTGGAGGATGAATATTATAGGTGGAAGAAGGAGTAATAGTGATAGTATACGATACCATGGTTGTAGATCGCATAGATCCCCCCTGTCAAATGACGCCCGCCCTCTCCTCATATAGAAGAATCATGCTCATAATGTGCCATGACGTGACATCATGGCCGCCATTCATGGGGTCGTGCAAATGGGGAAGTGTTGACCCCCTCTAATTGCGCCCACTTGATGACGCCATGAAGGTGGAGTCATGGCCATGAGTGATTGCCATAATTGGCGGGCCATGAAGGTGGAGTCATGGCCATTGCGGTTGCCATAATTGGCGGGCCATACTGGCGGGGGAGTGATGGCCATTAAGTCTGGCCATGAAGTCGAGCCTTGATGGCTAGATGGCCATTTAAGTCGGACCATCATTGGCAAGTTATGGCCATGAAGATGGTTCCCATGTCTTACGAGCCATGATGGCTAAAATGATGGCCGTTAAGTTGGGCCATCATTTCATCCACTATGAAAGTGGGTAATCTTTTTGGGCCTTCGTATTGGGGGGAGAAGTGCGGCCCGCCCGTAGGATCCTTGGGCCGGGACCCCAAGGCCGTAGTAGACCCGGCCCGTTCAGGCCCGGTCAAAATAGCCCGATCAACTCTAATCACCAACTCACGACCAAAGACCCAAAAAACGACTGCAACAGCTAAATCAAATGAACACCCAGATCAAAATTATGTACAAAGATTAATTGAAGAGAATTATACCATTTTCGGTCTACAAAGATTATCATTTTTCGAAGGAGGTGAATAAAATTCTATTCAAACTTTGCAGCTCTAGCACGAAATTTTTAAGAGAATTTTATTCAAACATTAATTTTGATCAGGGTCCTCTCCATTTTGATCTATATAATACCCAGATCAAAATTAAGTTTGAAGAGAAATTTCGGAAATCTTGAAGAGAATCAGACAACAGTAGTAAGAGAGAGAGAGAGCTAGATGAACTTACAGAGAAAACCAAGAGAGGAAGCTCCGGCGGAGATGTCTGCAGAGATTGAGAGATCGGTAGAGAGGGAGAGATAGCAGGCGAACCCTAGAAAACTTCGCGAGATGAAGGAGTGTGAAGCGTTCCGAGTGAACAAGCAGTGTAAAGGATAATTTCGTCATTTCTGGTCTGTAAACTCAGCACAAAAACAATTTCGGTCTGTGTACAGCAGCAAAAAATTAAGTGGTGTGTGAACACAACACAAAGGTATGTCCCAATAGCAATTCCCTTAAAAATATTTAGTTGCGTACACAGACCAGTTATTTACAAGTTTGTACTACTCCTCCCTCCCTACCCTTTCACGTCACCTTCCCTCTTCTCTGCTGCTAGGGGTGGCAAACGGGCGGGTCGGGTCGGGTTCGGGTCGGGTCAGGTTTGACCCAATCCGAATAAGGGTAAACCCGAACCCGACCCGAATTAAATTCGGGTCATGGTTCGGATACCCGAACCCGACCCGGCCGTAACCCGGGTGACCCGTACCCGACCCGGTTTGTCTTACGGGTCGGGTACGGGTCGGGTTCGGGTCGGGTTTGGTGTGAAATAGTGATTATTTTTCAAAAAAGGTCGGGTTCGGGTCGGGTTCGGTTCGGGTCCGAGTCGGGTTGGGGTGAAAAGAGTGAAAATACGGGTCGAATTCGGGTCAATCGGGTCGAGGGGTCAAACCCGTACCCGACCCGGATTTTTATCCGGGTCGGTCGGGTTGACCCGAATTCGACCCGACCCGGATTGGCCCCTACCCATACCCGACCCAAGAGGCCGGGGTCGGGTCGGGTCGGGTCGGGTCGGGTCGGGTCGGGTCGGGTCTATTTTGCCACCCCTATCTGCCGCCGCGGTGTCGTCGCCAAGGACCACCTTCTTCGCCCCCGGCTCCCTACGTTGGCGGAGAAGCTGGCCATACTTGATATTGTCACCGCATTCTTCCTCTTCTCATAAAGCTTATCGACGAGGTTTTGGAGGACAGTAGCCGGAATTATCGAGAGAGCCTCACTCGCCGACATTTCAGCTCGAATCAATTTCTCGATCCGTTTCGGATCGAGATTAGACAATGCCTTGCTCAAGCTCTTCGATTTTTTGGATGAATTTGGTCACATTGAGCTCGTATTAGGGATGATGACACGAGATCGAGAGGATTGGGTGGCAATCAGAGAATCGAAACCCTAAATTGAATTCCAAGGGCAGATAAAGGCGATAGGTCACAGCATGCTCTCCCTCACGTTGTTGGCATGTGTTTCCTCCTCCTGTTGTTGTTAACAGCTTCTTTAGTGGTCGTTATTTTTTTGAGTATGGACCGCTTCTCCGCCGGCGAAGGGAGGCAGGGGGTGGTGAGGGGGGTCCTCGACGGCGACGGTGGAGAAGGGGGACGTAGACGGGAAGAGAGAGGGGGGATGGAGTAGGGTAAACTTGTAAATAAGTGGTCTGTGAACTCAGCAAAATATTTTTAATGGCAAACTTGTAAATAAGTAGTCTATGAACTCAAAAAAGGGGTCTGTGCAAATAACAATTCACATTAGGTAAAGCTTTGGGCAGGGTTTTCTAGATCATTCTAAGAGGCGGAGATGATATCAGTTACTTGGACGGAATTGGGTCGGTCCAAATCTTGTTTTCACACTTTAAAAAGACATCCCAAAATGGAGAATATGTCATCATTTTTTCGAAGATAAAATTTGCTAAAACGCACATAAACCATTGGGATTTCTAAATTTTACCATGTACGTTATGTTGTTCTAAATTCACGCGTTTAATACCCAGCTGTGTTAACTTCTTGTCAAAAATAAGTCTCATCGTTTAATTAACTTTCTTTTGATTAGTTATATGTTTAAAATTTTCTTAAAATTTTGGGTTAGAACAAGGAATTAGTGTTAGAGTAAGAAGCGACTCAAATAGGGAGGAGGATGAAAGTGGTAGTCATTCAAAGAAAGATGAGGCGGCGACAGTGGGAGTGGCAACGATCAAATGAGGAAGTGAATGACTAACATCGAGGTTTTGAAATTTTCTAGCTATCTCTCTTAACTGAACCAATGAAGGAGAGAAAAAGATCATGAATAAAAATTAGGTTTTGTTAGGGTTAAAACCCTAAGAAGAATATGAAAGGTGGTAGTTATGACAAGGAAGTGGTGGTGGCGATTGTTGTTGTGATTGTGAATAATTAAGCTTTTGATTAGAGTTATAGACACATAAAAATGTTTATGTGTGCTCGAGCCAATTGGCCCAATAGCACTCCCACTCCCTCCCTAATGAGAGGTCGAGGGTTCAATGTTTTCCGATGTACCAAAGAAAAAAGGCTTACTTGTACTTAAAATGATGTATGGGCATTTGGGATCTGGTCTAACAAAAAGAAGCGATGCCATCTCACATTTATATGTATTTTTGTAGAAAATGATAGTTTATGGATGTAAGTTTAGGACACCCAATAGTTTCGAGGTTGAAGTTCTAGCATCCTAAACGGGTTGGGACTTGGGGATGTTTGTCTGATTTACCCTTTTTAATAATAAAAATGCATGGATTTATATTTTAAAACGAGCCATTTTTATATACATGCATATCAACATACATACAACTACTACAAGTGCGTCATTCTTGAGAAAAATAATTTAAAAAACATGGATTGCGAGTAATGATTCATCTAGGGCCAATGGGTTGAACCACATTGGATGTAGCTATGGGTTGGTGAATTCTTGATTAATTGTTGAGTAATTGAGAATGAGGGGTGTGTTAGGATGATTATTATCAGTGTAGATCGAATTCCCCCTTTATGGGTAATTAGATTAATTCATAATTGGTGTCGGGGTTAATATAGGGTTTTCGAATACAATGATCGATACTATCTAATGCATGATTGGCATCAGTATTCGATTAGAGCCCTCATAACATATATCCTAAGCCTAATCCACAGAAGTGGCGTGGATGAAGATTGGGGACATTCGTCAGACGTAATGCATCTAACGCATATCGATGCACGATTGGAGTCAGTATCGATACAGGTTAGATAGTCATATCATGCACCACGAAAGTGGGGTGTAGGGTTAATATAAGGGGATATCCTATCATGCGCCACCGAAGTGGGGGGTAGGAGAATACCATTAGATTAGACAACCTCTCACGGATCTCATGAACTTGGCAATTAGTTAATTCCTAATAATTCCTAGTTTAATCCAATGGTGGGGATGCTTAAGACCTAGAGTTTTCTCTTATTGATATTTCTTATTAGCTTTTATTACTCGCGACATCATAGCAATCGTGTAGCTATTAAACTTAGTAGGAAACTAGTCATCAACGAACGCCTCCCAGAGGACGACACGTATTGCGCTACAACTTTCTCGTGCGCTTGCGGCTATAGATTTAAGAGCGAATAAGCTTTTTGGCACCGTTACCGGGGAGGCATGGCTTGATATTAGTTTTAAACTTTGTTGATAGACTACACACTTCTTATTTTTCCTTTATTCTCTTTCCTTCCTTCTTTCACTTTTTCCCTTTTTTCTTACATCGCGGGTGAACACCGATGATGATGTTGGCCACCACTAGTCCCGCTGCAGTTCTTGCAAGTAGATTGGACAGCCTGACGCGGCAGATAACCCAGTTGATAATGGGGGCAGTTTTTTTCAATCCAATTATGTCAGTAAGTTATGGGGCGCATCGCATGCAAGAGCACATATTTGACAAACATCGATTTGGATGATATCCATACGATCCACATCCTCATACGCTTCACCAGTACTGGACATACTACTCCATCCCTTTCTACCAAGATTCCCAAGTGGACATGATCTCCACACCATCACAATTGTCGCAACTTGAGATGCTATAGGTAGGTAGTCTAGCTGTAGGAGGCTTCAACATTGGTGGACCCTCCCCCTCTTCTAAGCAACCCATCGTTGAACATGAATCAATTGCATGCCAAGAGGATTCACCACGAATCGTGGAGACACGCTACCGCATAAACACATTCATGCCATCATCTGAGGAAGTTTCCACTTCAGAGACTAAGGCTTAACAAGAACCCAGGTCCACTATCACGAAGATTTGATTCTATTGAACCACAATGACGACATCAGATCCTTGGAAGCAACTAGTGAGATCTTGGCACCCCATGGCAATGAGTCACTAGAAGAAACTTCACAACCAGATTAATGGAGAATGAGGATACCACCCATTATGAGGTAAAACTCAACCCACTTTCTCTCAATTTGAAATATGCATTCTTTAAAAAACTCCACTTACTCGGTTATTGTAAATGCTTCCTTAACTGACACTGAACTTGAAAGCCTCTTGAATGTCCTTAGAAAGCACAAAAGTGTCTTAGGGTACAATATAGAAGACATAAAAGGACTTAGCCCTGGACAATGCACGCATAGGATTCATCTTAAGGATGATGACGCTACCTCGATTGAGTCTCAAAGTCGACTCAACCCTAACATGAAATAGGTAGTTAAAGGAAGTTTTGAAGCTGCTTGAAGCAGGAATAATCTACCTTATATTTGATAGTAAGTGGGTTAGCCCGGTGCAAGTGGTTGCGAAGAAGGGGGTATGACAGTGGTGAAGAATGAGAAAAATAAGCTAGTTCCCACTAGAACCGCTACCGGATGGCAAATGTGTATTGATTATAGAAAACTTAACAAGGCCACCTGTAAGGACCATTTACCCCTCCCATTCATTGATCAAATGCTCGAGCATCTAGCCATGCATTCATATTTTTGCTTCCTATATGGGTATTCTGGATTTTTCCAAATACACATCCATCCCGATGATCAAGAAAAGACCACGTTTACATATCCATATGACACCTTTGCCTACCGAAGAATGCCGTTTGGATTATGTAATCCACCCGCCACATTCCAAAGGTGCATGATCGCCATATTTTTCGATTTCGTGGAAGATATCATGGAAGTGTTCATGGATGATTTCTCCGTCTATGACACACGATTTGACATGTGTTTGAGAAATCTAACTAATGTATTGGAAAGATGCCAAAAGGTGAGCCTAGTCTTGAATTGGGAAAAGTTCCATTTCATGGTGCAAAAGAGAGTAGTGTTAGGACACATTATCTCTTCACGAGGGATTGAGGTCGATAAGTGAAAAATAGAGGTCATCGAGGGGTTACCACTCCCATGAATGTGAAAGGGATTAGAAGTTTCCTTGGTCATGCAGGCTTTTACCGTCGTTTCATCAAGGATTGTTCTAAGATCGCATGATCCCTTACGGAATTACTAGCAAAAGATGTCCCATTTGCTTTTTTTGACGAATATCTTGCAGCCTTTAATAGACTGAAGAAAGAGCTCATCTCTGCACCCATTATTCAACCCCTAGATTGGAGCTTACCTTTTGAGCTTATGTGTGATGCCAATGATTATGTCGTAGGAGCAGTTCTGGGAAAAAGAAAAGATTGCAAGCTCCATGCCATATACTACACTAGCAAGATGCTAGATGATGTCCAGAGAAACTATACCACGACAGAGAAAGAACTGCTGGCAGTGATCTTCACAATAGAAAAGTTCAGGTCCTACCTTGTTCAATTAAAGGTCATTGTCCATACAGACCATGCTGCACTCTAGTACCTGCTCAACAAGAAGGATACTAAACCAACTGTTGATTCAGTGGATACTTCTGCTACTTGAGTTCGATTTGGAGATTAAGTATAAGAAAGGCGTCGAGAACATAGTTGCAGCTCACCTATCGCGCCTTATCCATGAGGACTCAAGCACATCCCTACCCATAGACGACTCCTTCCCTGACGATCAAATATTTTCCATCACCTTAGCCGAGACTCCATGGTATGCAGATATTGTGAACTTCATCGTCTGTGGTATCATGCCATATGACATAACATCCCAGCAGTGCAAGAAGTTCCTACACAACATTAGGAGTTATTTTTGGGACGATCCACTTCTGTACAAGACATGCCGTGATGTAATTATTAGACTGTGCATTCCAGAGAGCGAAGTAGAATCTGTTATATCACCTTGCCATGATATTCAATGTGGAGAATATGCAAGTACAAGAAAGACAACAGCTAAAATCCTCCGATGCGGATTCTATTGGTCGACATTCTTCAAAGATGCGAACGCCTTTGTTAAAAAATGTGATCGATGCCAAAGGCCGGGAAGAATCTCCAAAAGGAATGAAATACCGCTAAATATCATCTTGGAAGTGGAATTATTCGACGTCTATGAAATTGACTTTATGGGACCGTTCCCATCTAGCCTCTGCAACCAATACATATTGGTCGCGGTGGACTACGTGTCTAAATGGGTCGAAGCAATAGCCTCGTCAATCAATGATGCATGGGTAGTCACCAAGTTCTTCAAGAGGAATATATTCCCAAGATTTGGTGTCCCAAGAGCGGTGATAAATGACGGAGGAAAACACTTTATAGAAAACAAATTTGAAGCCCTGTTGAAGAAGTATGGAGTACGTTACCGCATTGTGAAGGCTTTTGGCGGACCCTTAGGGCTCAGATCTGTGCCCGTCCTACGTCGAACGGACAACAGAGGGATTAAAATCGTAGCAGAAAACATATAGCTAAACATTTTAGCTAAGGCCCTAAGGCGAGCCAGAACCTAGCCATGATCTATGCTGACTTGGGGTGGATCTGACCACCCCAAGAGGGATCTATACTACTGCGACATTATTAAAATTACACTAGAAAGCTACTAAATGACATACCGGGAATCTTGGCCTTGGAGCAGGCAAGATGTACCACACATCCTTCTTTCGCTCCTCGAAGTTGAGCCACCATGCGCCTTCGATTCGATCTACTTGAAGCGAGCTGATCACTTGCCGAAGAAAGTTTCACTTGAGAAGATCCATGTCAGCGACTTCTGGATCCGATCCAAACCTCCTCACCGTCTTGCTAGGACTCGATTGGAGGATAGGAAGAAAACGGAGGAATAATTAAGTCGTCAATCGAGTGTGCTAAAAAATCAGGAGCTTCTCGAATTGGAGACTTGGTACAAAATTTATCTGGGGTGTCCACCCCTATTTATATAGGGAGCTAGACCCCTTGCTCGTTGCACGAGCAATGTGGGACTAAATAATCAAAGAGGAATTTAATTTAGTAAGTCTTTCTTAAAGGCATAACTTCAACCAAATTAAATCTCCCTCACCATTGAGCCTCAGATACGATACAAGTTATCATTTCGAAGAGCTTTGAATGATGAACGCGTAGGAATAAACGGCAACGAATTCCGATTTCGTTTGACCCCTCAAACAATTGCCCAAAGTTGGGCAAAAGTCGTAGTTCGTAGCCGTCACAAAGGGGTTTCAAAAACCCTAAAAAATCAGCCTTTAAGTCACAGGCGCGCCCGTTAAGCCTTGCAGGCATGCCCGCCTTCATTACGGGCGGGCGCCCGCAATTGGGCGCAGTGGGCGCGCCTGCCCGCTTAGCAGGCGGGCCCGCTATGCCCACAGATGGCGCCTGGCCCACTCAGCAGGCCGGTGCCCACTGGGCCGAGCGGGCGTGCCAGACCGCCAAGCAGGCTAGCCCCCGCTGCGGAAGCGAGTGCGCCCACTTCTGAAGCGGGCGCGCCAGCCCGCCAAGCGGTCTAGCCCCGCTGCGGAAGTGGGTGCGCCTGCTTCTGAAGCTGGTGCGGAAGCAGGTGTGCTTGCCCTCCTTTGCGGGTGGCCTCCTTTCCGAAGTGGGTCTGACCCACTTGGTCCCTTTCTGCTGTTTTCATGTTTTTGGGCTCGTTTGAGCTCCGATTCCAACGCGGTTTCTTCCTGTGGATTCCTAAGGAAGTCATCTTAAATCCCAAATGCTAAAATCTTTAGCTTTATGCTCACAAACCATTTGTGAGATTAATTATTCCATTGCATCGAATGAATTCCTCTTATCGTTCTTCCTATTACTACGACGTGAATACTACTCGATGTGAGACCCTACAGCCTGACCCTACTACAAGTTGGGAATCGAAATCCCTAGACGACAGTTACCGCGAGCAGCAGGCGTCGTCCCTGTTTCAGCATCATACTTACGCGATTGGCCCATTGACAAAAGTGTCGTCGGGATCACTCTGACTGTGTTAGCGATGAATTCCGTAGTTTTAGTCCTTTCATAATAACTGTGTCACTGCACGGCCTAAGGTATGGTTAACCGTCAACCCCACTAGCCAGCATTGGTCAGTATATAGCGGTCTTTGTTATATGCATGTTGTACATCCTGCAACGTACTTCAGCCGAGGATTAACACAAAGATCGTACTGAGCCTGTGACACTAACTCGCCTTTAACGGAAGAGACAAATCCATCTTAGTCGTCTACTTACCTCGTATGCTTCAGGTGTCACCCAATCTAAGACCTTTCAGCAGGCCTAGCCTCGAAGTTAGGTCATAGATCTAATTGGCACGATTCACGAACAGGTTCGTACAAACAACTTCAGGTCTTAAGGACCAGCTTTTCTATCATCACTATAAAGTTATTATTGACAGTTTGTTAAAGATTAACCATTTAATAACTCTAAGTTGGTCGTTCAGTGAACTCATTCTCCAATGAGCACATGTGCCTTGTCTCTGACTTCGCCAGGCCGAATGACTATGAGATCATCATTACCCTTAAGGTAAGACAAAGACACAGTGGTCTATCCGATGTGCCGATATCCTATTCTTGACACATCTATGACCACGAACCGTTTAAGACTTAAGTTTTTATCGGTCATTGACTTCCCATAATCTAGATCTACATCTAGATACGTATTGACCTCACTATAAGTCTAAGGAAATTGTCTAAGTATATAATTCATAATTATTATACTAGGACAATTTGCACTGTATAATTATTAGAACACGATGTTTATCTTAGGATAAATGCCTCAAGGGCATACATCTTCCTACACATTGGACTCGCTTACCACCCTCAAATGAGTGGCCAAGTGGAAATCTCCAACCAGAAAATAAAGAATATCCTAGAGAAAATGGTGACGAGTTTGAGGAAAGATTGGTTAATGAAATTAGATGATGCACTATGGGCCTACCGAACTACCTACAAAACTCCTTTTGGGACTTCCCCATATCGCTTAGTCTATGGAAAGGCATGCCACCTTCCAGTGGAGTTAGAACACAGGCTTATTGGGCAATCAGACACCTGAACTACGATAGCAAGAGTGCACAAGAGCGTTGTCTCTTGTAGCTTAATGAAGTGGATGAATTCGGATCTGATGCCTACGAGAACTCCCGCATCTACAAGGAGAAGACGAAGCACTCGCATGACAAGCACATCACGAGGAGGGAGTTTAAAGAATGGGATAAGGTGCTCCTTTTTAACTCGAGGCTCAAGCTATTTCCAGGGAAATGACGCTCAAGATGGTTCGGACCCTTCAAAGTTATGCATGTATATCCATACGGATTAGATGAAATAGTTGGAAGAAATGAGCTCTTCAAGGTTAATGGTCAACGATTAAAGCATTATATCATGGGTGAACCCATCGGAGAAGAAGCGATTTTAATAATCTCCACCCAGAGCCACCATGAAAATTCTAACGAGAGTCGAGCTAAAGACTTAAAACAAGCGCTTCTTGGGATGCAACCCAAGCTCTTAGGTTTTATATTTCTTATGTTTACTTTTTCATTACTTAGGTTAGATTTGGAGTAAATAAGAACCCTCAAAATCCCCAAACTAATCCAAGTCAATTTGTATTGCATAGGGAAGCACACGACCGCATAGGATATCCCACGCGGCTGCGTGGAGGAAGGCAATCAAGCAAAGAAATGAAGCAGCTTGTCCTGGTGGACGTGGTTGTGTGACACATCACACACGACCGCGTCAAGGGGAGCCAAGAAGAGAAGAAGTTGAAGAGGGAAATTGAATATCAATGCGGTCGTTTCGATCCGAGCACGTGGCCGCGTCCTGAGGCAATTTCTCTAGAATTCTTGGCCATATTTTCCATCTAATGACACGTTCGCGTCGTCCAAGCGACACGACCGCGTCAACCCACCCTTCAAAGCCAATTTCCCCATTCCAAATCTCCACCATGCGGTCGTTTCGCCTAAATGAAACGACTGTTTTGTCACCCATCTACTAAATCCAAAATTCCACCCCACACGATGTGGTCGTTTCGTCCATCGACACCACTACGTCCCAAGCCAAAATCTCTGGATTTTTGGCCACTTAACTCAATCTGATGAAACGATCGCATCATTCAGACGACACGATCGTGTGGAGCTCACTTTTGGCCTCTTATTTCCCTCAACGACGCGGTCGATATGCCTTCGACGCGACTGCGTCGCCTCGCTCGTATCGTCCTTAAACCCTTGGGTTTGTGTTAATTGATAACACGACTGTTTTGTCAAGCGACGCGACTGTGTCAATTGTCCGCATCAATTGCTTATATAAACTCAAGAACCACACGCGGTCAAGTTCACTCGATTCCTTCTAAACGTTTCGACTTCCCATCCATACTTCTTCTTCTCTGATCATCCAATGACCCTCAAATATCCATCCTCCACCAATTTTTCACCCATACATCCCTCCTCTCCGCTAAACCCTCCACCACCTTCATCATCTTTGTTGAAACCTTAGGAACAAACCCATAAAACGACCAGCTTGGGGGATTTTCGTGAACTTCAACACGACACTGGCACAACTAATAACTTGGGGGAAATCAACTGCAGTTTGGGGACATCTTGTAACGGCCGGTACTCAGTATTCGTTATACGGCTGTGCGTATAGCAATTTTGGGTACCTGATTGGTTCGTTGCTGTGTATGTGAGTCGTGCCGTTGAGTCGATAGGGCCGTAGCACCTTGGTTGCATCCTTAGCAAGCTAACCCCCGACGTGTGCCCAACTTAGAATTTCTGTCGCCTTTGGACCACGTATCCTTTGTACGCTTTTCGTGCACGTAATCTTGTTCGTGCACGTATTTATTTTAGACAGTGTCTGTATCCGAACCCTATAGTGTGATATGTCGTTGTGACCCTCTCTGAGAGTATTAAATTGTGGATTTATTTTGGAACGTCATTTCATGGGTCGTTCTCCCACGATTTGACTTTGTTTGATGAGACGTCGCGATTTTCACTTTTGTCGTGAGGCCTTTTCATTTTTAATTTCGTTTCTCGTCGTCGAAATTGTGATCCGTCTTCTCTGTCTTCTATTTCTCGTCGTTCAGGTCACCCCAGTATTTATCTTACGATTTTTGGGCTTCGTTTGATCTACTTTCACTTTTGCCCAACTTAATATTGTTTTAACCCTAAGTTTCTTATGGGTTCTTTTCCCCAATAATTTATTAATAATAATCTTAATCTCCCCATATCCCAACAACATCCCACTACTCTTTCCTCAACCGTTCCCTCTCTCTATCCCACGTTGCTTCATAGCCACCACATCCTATTCTTTGAGAAGCCCACTTTATATTTTAAACTTTAGGCCTAGGGGAAAAAAACCCTCACCCAGCTAACCTAACCCTAGGGCCCCTCCCCCATATGAGCAGCTCTTTAGTATTGGCCCTAGGTTAACTATTTCTCCAAGCAAACAAATGAAACGCCGCCACCCTCTAAAAATTCCTGCAGCAAACTCAAAGCGCCGCTCCTACCTTCATCTCACACACAACATCACCAAGCACCGACGATCGGACCCCCCTTCGTCAGACTTCGCTGCCAAGCGGCAGCAGCGGCCTCTGTTCGGCCAGGCACCCAACCCCGCGGCCTGTGCGACCTTCAGTTGCAGCGGTGATGCCCCAGCACTGCAGCGTCGTCGCCAAGCGCCCAGCGGCCCCTCCGGCGATCCCAACCCCCGACAGCCCCTTCTCCGCCCCGTGCTCCACCCCAGCACACATCAGCGCTTCTATGGGAGCACCGCAGCGAACCACAGGTGACGACAGCGCCACCCTCTCGCGCATCAGGCCCCCTTTACGGCAGCGATGCGTGGCTGCTTTACGGGTTTTTGTCGACATCCCACACGCTGATACGAAGCCTCCCCTAGCCGCTGTCCACGCGTGAAGACGTACTTCCAGACGTAGACGATTCGCAACGCTCTCCCGGTTGCCGTTAAGGATCATCCCTTCATACCGGTTAGTAGTATTCACTAGAACTCGTTATTATCAGTTTGTTAATGTCTTGGACCATTATAGATGATTATCGGACTTAATAAAATGGGTTTGCATGCTAGTAACAATAAAATAGGTGTTAACTGGATAATTTGTTGGGTGGATAAATTGTGTATGCGACTTCTAGCCAATAATAATCTAGGTTGCTTGATAAATTATTGTATGCTCGATTGTACTAGCAAATTGATGTAGTTAAGGTGTTAATAATGCAACGTTCATTAATATTTATGATAACAAGATTGTTCGTATGGCTGATAACTTGTTTACACGATTTCTGGTTAACGTGTTAAGCATAGGTTGCTAGTTTTAATTGTCGTATAATTTCGTCCTAGCAACGTGATGTAGATAACCTGTTAGTTTATTTAACGTTTGTTAACATTGATGTGAATCCATCGTGGGTTGGAAAACTTAATTAAAATTGGGTCACTAGACGTTTTAGGACTTGTCTAATTTTTCTAACCGTCATCACAAACTTATTCATGCGTGTATTATATTATCAGAGAAACCGTCGTTCCGTACCGTTCACGAAACCGGAATTCCACCCCTGACGTCGCTACCCGACGTCAGAGTAGCTCTCGCGTCATGTTGAGGTAAGTCTCTCTCCGTAGGAATCCACACCGCATGTTAACAAGATAAAAACAGTAATTTCATTGTGCTGGTTAATTCACTAATTGAAGATAATGAATACGGGACTGTAGGTTGGTGTGATGATTGGTGTTTGGGTACATAGGCAGAACTGGACTCCTTGATCTTATGACTATCAGCACGTCCCTTTTCAGGCAAGTGAAACTTGCCAGTTCTTTATTTAGGCCATGCTTTAGGCCATTTCTGGTTTTAGGCGTAAAAGAGAGTAGGCGATGAAATGATACTCGCCTAGACGCAATTTTAAGATCTAGCTTGACAACGAAGCTAGATCTGTCACCCTGCCATGTCATTCATGCATTTCTGACTGTCAGGTTTAATTTTCATAACTGCATGCTCGCCAATTGGTTGACTCGGAAAACGCGCACGGATGCACGCCTTCCGCTCCCAAGCGTAGTAGCGTCAATGCAATATAAAAATAACCGGTGAGTACCGGGTCGGATCACAGGGACAAGTCGTTCTACGTTCACAAAATTGATCGATAATGAAAAATACAGTGTTTTACAACAATCTCAATTAACAGTGGATGAGTGGTAAAAGTGTGGTGAAAAACGTGAGGAAACTAAAATCCTATCCTTCGCACTAGGGGTGGAGAGCCGAATCGGCAAGTAACGAGGAGGACTCATGTGGTGTGCATGTGAATGAGACAGTGGGCGCAAGAAATCATCCCCAAATATAACTCAATTGATCTCCCGGCTAAGGGAGCTCAATCGGAAAATATGGTATTTCATCGAACAAGTGGGGTGCAATAAGTAGTGAATGAAACCCATGTGAGTAATAGACAATAAGCGCATTAGAGAGGGTCCGCTAGGATAATCCTCTTCTTGGATTTCCCCTTAGGGTTCCAATAAACAAAGCTAACTCAAGTTTCATACACTAATTTAGAAAATAAAATGTGCTAGAGATGAATTTTACAACCCAAGCAACCAACAATCACCAAACACAATTACACAAGAGAGATTTAGACATTCATAATGAAAAAGGAGACATTTTTACTCAAAATTGATCATCCAATTACAATGTAAAACCCTAAATCAAAACACAAGAAGTTGGAGAAATTTCACCCAAGTGTCACTCCAAGATGGAAATCATCCTCTCCCAAATGCTCCTCCAAGCTCCAAGCTTCATCCATGGCCTCCTCCCCTAGCCAAGCCCTTTGGGGAAGAAGAACCCCCAAGAAAAACAGCAAGAAAAACAAAAAAAACGAAGCTCCCCCACCCAAAAACGTCTTCAGCCCAGGAAATAACAGAACACAATTCATTTCAGGCCCCTGCTCTATTTTTCTTCTTCTTTTTTTCAATCAAACCCGAAATCCGGGCCCAAAAATAATATCTTTGCAAACCGGGGGGCGGGATTAAATTTTCCGCTGTATATTTTTTTCTTCTTTCCAGAATTTACAGAAATGCCATTCTAGCTCCAAAAATCTCCAAAAAATAGCTAGAAAATCCTAAAAATTCTGGAAAAATTCCAGAAAATCCAAATAAATCCCAGGAGTACCTGAAAAATAGGAGAAGTGAAAATTAGTCCATATGATGTGAAAATAAATATAATGACTTATATAACCAAATATTGACTTCCAAAAATCATATAAAATAACCTATTGCTCAAATAATTCTCAAAATTTGTCAATATGATCAAAATAATACCAGGAGCATGTGAAAAATAGTAGGAAGCCAATAAGTACGATAAAAACCGTATTTTGTGCCAAGAATGAGAGTAAGCCCTAAAATTGATATGAAATGAAAATATACCCAAAAGAGCACGATTAAGTGTAATCTTTAGCACAAAATGAGGATAGTTAGGGGGTATAAATATACACTTTTTACTCCGAATCACTCTTTACTTGTGCTCCGCATGTCATGTTTAAATTCCTTTTCTGTACGCATTTAAATTACAACTTGCCATGCCATGTTATCCATGCTTGAGTGTTGCATTCGTAGCACACACTACATACCTCCTTGTTGAGGCTAGGCACCTGCATTGCAGGCACAACACTATGCCAAATACACTTCCTGGCTCGTGATCCAGAAGCGGGCTACATGTGTTGGTCAAAAGCCAATGCCCGACTTGTTGAGGCTAGGCACCTGCGTTGCAGGCACAACCCTATGCCAAATATATTCCTGGCTCGTGATCCAGAAGCGGGCTACATGTGTTGGTCAAAAGCCAATGCCCGATTACACGTGGATGGGTATGGTTAAGCGACCACTCAGCGTAGAAATGTGCCCGTACAGCCACTTCAGCTGTAAGGCGTAAACTCTGAGCACGACATGTTACTTGACTTGTAAAAATCCGTGTGAATGTTATACTTGCTGCCATGTCATACTTATTGCATTGTCTCACTTGTTGCATCCATGCATTAAACTGCCATGTCCTCGCACATTTTAGAACTGCTAGGTTGCTTTCCTTCTTTTAGTTTCCTTGCACAAGTCTCTAGTAGACTTGCTGACATGTGCCCCTTTTCTCTTTTGGGTGTCACATGTTAGATTGTGAACCAGAGTTGGTCGTCGAGGACGAACAGGTTGCAGGTATTGAGTTCGAGGACATTGAAGACCAGTCCTAAAGCCCCTTCTTGCCGTTGTTGTTTTCTGCTTAGTCGTTGTTAGGCTGTCGGTGCGTAGCACCCCTCTTTTCTTGTTGATGTTATGCATTATGTCGGCCATGCCTTAGGCCTCTTTCAGACTCTTGTAATCTCCTTTTAGACTTTTCTTTTAGCCTGGTGGCTTTTCTGTGGTGTTGAGATTTTATTTGTGGACATTCTGAGATTGGAATAATATATCTGTCTCTTTTCTTTTATTATTATCTTTGTTCTGTGTCGCATTTGCAGGGACCTATACTTGGTTAATCCAGATGCTTTACAGACTGGAGCCTCACAGCTCCAAGTCTGAGCGGACTTCTCATGCCTCGCCTCCATTTTAGGGAAGCGGGTCATGACAGGTTTTATTGGTGGCCCATGCAGGTCCCTCTTGCAACTACGAATTATCAGAACAATGATAATAAAACTAGAATGTCCATTAAATAAATTAAAACATCCAAATCATAAGCCCGGAGTCTAAAATTTTTATCGTTTCCTATGTCTTTGGTGGCTGGTAGACGTGATGCCCGAACATCTGTTTCAGCATAGTAGGGAAATCCATTAGATCAGGACTATAGTAAGACTTAGTTAGACGTCTGTGCTTGCTAGTTAGAGGTTCCTGATTGTTAGCTAGACTCCATGCTAGAAATTGATATAATCGTCTTAGGAGTTATCTTAGTGGTTCTTGCCTAGCTCTGACCATATTAGACTTCTAGAAATTCTTTAGTCGTTCGCTTGGGTTCATCGATTTCGGGCCAAGCCGGACGCAGTTCATTATAGTCTAGTTCCTTAGAAGTCATAGCGCTAAGTTCCTAATCTTTAGTTGGTCGACCGTGGGAGTTCCTGTAGTTTTTCCTGAGTCAAATCCTAGGCGTGTTTATGTTTCGATCATGCGACCATATTCCTTGCCTCGCCTCATGACGATCGACGTTAATTTTTGAACCTCTTCGTTACAAATCTTGAATCTTCTAAAAGTATTTTCGACTTTCCTTATTCGCTAAGTTTAAACTCGTTCAAAAACTTTTAATATATATAATTAGACTTCATGCCCTTCCGCTGATTTAAATTCATTTTTTTATTTTTTATATTTTCGAAACTTTTGTCGAGATTTTGATTACTAGTTTATAATATTCTTCCAGCCATACTTTCATACCTATATATACATGCCTCGTTCCTTTTCATATACTAATTTTATTCTGAACCGTACTCCTATTTTCCCTAATATGATTTATGATTTTCTTTTCTTACTTATGCCATTAAAATTTATTCGAACACATCATCACGTTTACCTTTATTATACTTTTCTAAGTTACATGGGACTTCATCATTCGGCGTGTCGATTTTATACACATCATTTTCCTACTTCAAATTTTTGGAAAATACTATCTCCATTTAAATTTATCTTCAATTGTAAAATAATTCTTTCACCTCTATACTCATTATTCTACGTCTAATCCTTATGTCGTGATTTGACTTTCATGCTACCCTTCTACGTCTTATAAGGATATTATTATGTTTTTATTTTATAACTTACTTTTATTATATCCTTATTTCGTATTTTATATCCTTCTTCCCTACTTGATTATTCTGAACTATATTTTGTTCCACCCAACCAAGCTTTTCCCTTATATGTCGCCTCAACTGAACCCGTTCATTTCGATCTTGTTTCATTTCAATTTCGATTTCGGTTCCCTCACTATTGTTTAGTTATCACATTAGTGCTTATTGATGCATATGTTAACCTTGGTATAGTATGGTGGGCCCATTAGTATAGGTTGTGATGTTGTAGTACTGCATTTAATTACATGGTATATATGAAGTTTTTTTGCAAGGTAAGATTAGAATATTATTAATAAAACTATGGAATTTACAAATTGGCTTGGGAAACGAAACTCGAACTCTATGACTAGGGGAGAGGGCACAAGCGCCGTCACCCTAGATCAATTCGCTAAGGATCCATTTCCAAGGCCACAAAGTATAGATAACAATACATAAAACACTCATACAAAAAGATGATACAATGTAATAAAGATAAAGTCATCCATTGTCACGGATATCCCAATTATCAAAAGCGACAAT
Organism: Scilla litardierei; assembly: GCA_030789695.1. Classification (NCBI taxonomy): domain Eukaryota; kingdom Viridiplantae; phylum Streptophyta; class Magnoliopsida; order Asparagales; family Asparagaceae; genus Scilla; species Scilla litardierei. Next base: position 302,403,548 of record CM061142.1, on the reverse strand, counting down.
AGCCTCATCTTCCACCTCCTTCGTATTAATCATGGCGACTCGGACGTCAGCACATATATCCTCAAAAAGCTCTGTCTTAGCCCGCTTTACATTTTCAAATAGGCGCCTATGCCGCTCACGCCAGCGGTGCCATACTACAGCGCCAAGTACGGTTTTAGCCAGCCGTGCAAGTTCACCTTTATTCTTGAAATTAGCCAAAAAATATTTCCCAATCTCCTGTAGACTAAGATCCGGAGGGCCCAAAGAGCCGAGCTTCAGCATAGCTCTGCGCAAGATATAGGTGGAATAGTTGCATTGGAAAAATAAGTGTGCAATAGTCTCCTGGCAATTATCTGAGCAAAAGTCGCAAGTGTTAGAACGTAGGGTGCTCCATCTCTCCAGGCGTTCTTTAGTTAGGAGCTTATTTTTGTAGGCCCGAAGGAGTGTTATTGCATACTTCGGTATGCTCTTGCTGTACCAAATAATGTTGAAGAAAGGGAAAGGGGGTTGTCTTGTACGAACCGCATTCCAGGCATCTTTAAATCTGAACTCAGTGTCCTGTCCCCAAGCCCATAAGTCCGGCCCACATATTAAGGTCACGGCCTGTAGCAAATGACCGAGCATCTGTAAATTGGTATCCAATGTCCACGCAGAGCCATCCCAATAGTCACATACACGTTTATTTTCAGCGCCATCTGGAATGTTGTATAGAGCTTTAAGAGGTCCACACGGGAGCCAGTTATCATGCCAAAAAAGAGTATCCTCCCCATTACGAACTTTCCTCATAATAATCCTCTGCGATAGGCTTCTGCAATGGAGAAGAAATTTCCAGGTTCCCGATTGGGTGGCGGATCTCGTTGCAGCAAAGAAAGAAGCAGAATCCTTATATTTGTGACGCATATATTCTGCCCATAGCCCCCTGGACTTAAGAAGTCTCCAAGTAAGCTTAACCCCAGTTGCTAGGGTCAGATCAGACAATAACCTTAAACCAACCCCCCTTCCTCCTTCGGTCTGCAAGATTCACTCCAGGCCCAAGCTTTAGAAGAGCCCCAAATAAACTTTTTGCACATAGATGTTAAAGACCGCAAAACCGTAGTTGGAAACTTATAAACTTGCACCCAGTATCGTATCATGCCATATATTACTGATCTTACCAGTTCAATTTTTCCTGCTATAGAAAGTGATGTTGAGGTCCAACCAATAAGCCGTTTCTTGCATTTATCAATAAGCCTGTTATACAATTGAGTCTTGGGGTATTTGGAAGACAATGGAAGACCCAAATATGTAGTGATTGTATGCGCCCGTTTAGCTCCCAGAAAGTTTGCAAGATCAACCGGGTTTTTAACTCCTTTGCTAAACATGGATATACTCTTCTCCCAATTGATATCCAAGCCAGTGAAATGTCTAAAATCCTCAATCAACCCTTTTAGGCCCCCAAATGATTTTTGATTAGCTCTGCAGAAGACAAGTAAATCATCTGCAAATAATAGATGAGATATAGCACCAGCTCGTTTCATAGGTTGGATGCTTCCTTTTGTCAGTGCCTTGTCAAGAAGAAGAGTGAAACATTCCATAATAATGACAAAAAGATAGGGAGAGAGTGGATCACCTTGTCTGAGCCCTCTGTTACCTTCAAAGTATCCAACAGGTGATCCGTTAACTAAGAGAGAATAGGAAACTGTGGATATGCATTCCTTGATCCAACTGATGAACTTATAACCAAAACCCATCTGATGCAGGAAGAAATACACAAACTCTCTGTTCACACTATCAAATGCCTTTTTAAGATCCAGTTTCAGGCACGCTCTGGACCCCATCGGGTTGCTAAAGTCTCTGATTTGTTCATGAGCCAATAGGGTTTAGTCAGCTATTAGCCTCCCCCGAAGGAAAGCCGATTGAGTTGGAGAAACTAAATCATGAATAAAGCCCTGAACCCTGTTGCAGATGATCTTGCTAATGATCTTATATATAACATTGCAGTATGCTATAGGCCTATAGTCCCCAAGGTTGGTGGCATTCGAACTTTTAGGAACCAAGATAAGAAATGTGTGGTTTACCTGACGAAGTAAGGAGCTCGTCTAGAAAAAAGATTGTACCGCATCCACCACATCACTTCCAATAAGATTCCAATTGTGCTGAAAGAAGAAGCCATTATACCCATCAGGCCCAGGTGCTTTGGATGCCCCAATCTGGAAGACCGCTTCTTTGATTTCATCAGCAGTCACTTTTCTTTCAAGCCATTTAGCAGTTTCCGGCTTAATCTTCTTTTTGGGGACCAACTTATGGAAGACATTCCAGTAGTGGGATTGGTTATATAAGGCTTCATAGAACTGAAAAGCTGCAGATTTAATATCCTCATATGATTTGCTCTGAACACCATGCTCATCCACCAAATGCATAAGATTATTGCGACATTGTCTAGATTTCATAGCATTATAGAAGAAACTAGTATTGCTGTCACCGAGTTCCAACCAATCTTGACAACTCCTTTGACTGAACATTTCCTCTTCCAACCAAGGAGATTAGCAAGTTCATTTGCAAGTTTACGCTCCCTTTCCTGGAGAGTAATATCTGAGTGGAGTGAAGCATGTTTCCTGACAGATTCAAGCTTACTTCTGCAAATCTGAACGGAGTTATTAGCCTGTTGAATTCTAGCCCAAGACTTAAGTTCCAACTTAAGCCGCTTTAGCTTGCAAATCAGGCGGAACATAGGGTAGCCACACAAGTTAAGATTCCAGGATGATTCCAGAATATCATAATAACCTGGCAGATTAATCCAGTGATTGAAGAATTTGAAAGGTTTGGGGCCGAGGGATACCTGAGGGTGAAGCTTGACAAGCATTGGGGAGTGGTCACTGGTATTAGGGTCCAAATAATCGAAGAAAGAGTCCGGCAACATGTTAGTCCACTTCGCATTGCAAAGAACCCGATCTAATTGAGCTGCAATACGCTGAATCCCCATACGTTTGTTGCACCAACTAAACCGCTCTCCCGTACTCTTTAGTTCCCGTAATCGGCATTCAGATATGCAATTGTTGAATTCAAATAATTTGGAAGCATCCACCCTTCGGCCTCCCATTTTATCTTTGGTGTACAGAATGCAATTAAAATCCCCCCCGACAAGCCAGGCCACATTGCTCAAAGTAGCAGAGTCCACCTTCAGTTGATCCCATAATAATTTCCTCTCAGCTGGGAGATAGCTTCCATAGATAGCCGAAAGTGCAAAGGAGAAACCCCCGGCATTTATACACACAGCAGTAATGTGTTGAAAGGACATAGAGATAATATTCATCTTCCACACCTTGGGATTAAAACCCAGTAATATACGGCCCCCTCCATGCAGACAAAAGTTGTCTAGTGTGCACCAATTCTTAGGAATGCAGGACTTAGCTTTGACAGAATCCAGCTTGAGTTTGGTCTCCAAGAGAACAATAATCAAAGGATTTATATTCTTAATCCTATCTCTGAGGTCCCTACGCCTCACAACATTATTTAACCCCCGTGTATTCCAAATAAGCATAGACATAATACAAACGTTAATTGGGTGTATATATGAAGTTGTATCTGTGTTAGTATTTATAGATATGTGTGTGGATAGCTATACCACTCTAGGGACGTCTGTGTATATAAGAATTAGAGTTGGGAATATCTACTGGGGGTGTATGTAGTTGGAGATACTTAATAATGGTTGAAATAATATGTTGGTAAAATTGTGTGTATATTAGGTATAATGATACTAGGGCACTTATGGTTAAATGTGCATGCCTATTATTTGATCCATATGTTAGTACGTGTGGGCGTGTGCTCGTACGTAGGTATGTGCTTACTATATGAATATGTGTGATATACGTATGGTAATAGGGTTATAAATTTTGTTTGGTATTATTTGCCTTTACGGGATGTTGTGTGTGTGCATGTATACCTCGAGGTATACACGAATATTGCATGTCTTAACTATGTATGGATAAGTAGATGTGTTGGTATACTAAATATAGGTAGATGGCTATGGTGTGAATATATATTACATGTATGTGATTATAAGATGAATGCATGTATTAGGGAGGGTGTTATAATTATTCGCGTGCTGATGTCTGTAATATTATTATGGTATATAAAGTGATTGAACTATGTGGGTGTTACCTGACTAAATATTAAGTGTGATTGATATTATAGTATGTATGCGGTTATGTTGGTAGATGCATATATAATAGAGTGTTGTGTTAGTGTAGGTATAAGTATCGTGTTATGTATATAGAGAATTCTGATATGGGTTTTGAGTCTCCCTCAAGTTTGAGTGGGTATACTCTAAGTACAATGTTACATATGTCTGTGGTTTGCATGTAGTACCATGAATATAGCGATGGATGATGTATGTATAGTGATAGGATTGTTTGTGCCTGGTTGTGTTACGCACATGATTGTGGGTGGCTATACCAGTATGTAGTTATAGGTGTTGGGCTTGTGGTATAATTATTTACTAAGGACTTGCCTGTGTGAATATATATGTGCTAGCTAAACTAGGTGTGTAGATGTGCTATGTATATAGTGGTATGAAGGAATGTTATATTAGCGTGTGTGGGTGTACACCATGCACGGGTAAGTATGTGCTTAGTTATAGGTATTGGTGGCTATGGTATGTGTGGCGTGGCGTGAATATAGTTACAGGACCGTATGTGATGTGAAAATATGGTGAAATATTTGCATGCATTTGAATGACTTTATAATTGTGAAATTATAGTAGTGGTAAATGTATCTTAGATATAATAACATGATTTAATATTGAGTGGTGTGGTTACTTGTGTTGATATGTTGGCATTGGATGTACACTAGGAGATATAGGGAGTATTGTATCTTATTTGTTTTATTCATAGGTAGTTATCTAAACGTAGAGTATTATGCTTGTGTTTGCTGGTGTGAACTATTTAATTGGTTGTGAGTATGTGCACCCTGGTATGTAATAAGTGTTTAATAGTTATATAGGGATGTATGTGACTATATGAATGATTGAAATATGTGTATGAATTTGAATGGCTATGATAGGCGTAAGCGTGTAATGTGCGTGAATATATACAGGTTAGTAGAGTTATTGTTTGACTACCTAGTGCATATATAAGCACTTGTAGTGACTATATTTGGTTTGAATTATAATGTGATATAATAGAGGTAGTTACTAGAGCGACTAGATATGTTAGAAAGTCCGAGAACGGACTTTGTTCTAAGGTGGGTAGGATGTAACGGCCGGTACTCACTATTCGTTATACGGCTGTGCGTATAGCAATTTTAGGTACCTGATTGGTTCGTTGCTGTGTATGTGAGTCGTGCCGTTGAGTCGATAGGGCCGTAGCACCTTGGTTGCATCCTTAGCAAGCCAACCCCCGACATGTGCCCAACTTAGAATTTCTGTCGCCTTTGGACCCGGTATCCTTTGTACGCTTTTCGTGCACGTAATCTTATTCGTGCACGTATTTATTTTAGACAGTGTCTGTATCCGAACCCTATAGTGTGATATGTCGTTGTGACCCTCTCTGAGAGTATTAAATTGTGGATTTATTTTGGAACGTCATTTCATGGGTCGTTCTCCCATGATTTGACTTTGTTTGATGAGACATCGCGATTTTCACTTTTGTTGTGAGGCCTTTTCATTTTTAATTTCGTTTCTCGTCGTCGAAATTGTGATCCGTCTTCTCTTTCTTCTATATCTCGTCGTCCCGGTCACCCCAGTATTTATCTTACGATTTTTGGGCTTCGTTTGATCTACTTTCACTTTTTGCCCAACTTAATATTGTTTTAACCATAATTTTCTTATGGGTTCTTTTCCCCAATAATTTATTAATAATAATCTTAATCTCCCCATATCCCAACAATAGCCCACTACTCTTTCCCCAACCGTTCCCTCTCTCTATCCCACGTTGCTTCACAGCCCCCACATCCTATTCTTTGAGAAGCCCACTTTATATTTTAAACTTTAGGCCTAGGGAAAAAAAACCCTCACCCAGCTAACCTAACCCTAGGGCCCCTCCTCCACGTGAGCAGCTCTTTAGTATTGGCCCTAGGTTAACTATTTCTCCAAGCAAACAAATGAAACGCCGCCACCCTCTAAAAATTCCCGCAGCAAACTCGAAGCGCCACTCCTACCTTCATCTCGCACGCAGCATCACCAAGCGCCGGCGATCAGACCCCCCTTCGTCGGAGTTCACTGCCAAGCGACAGCAGCTGCCTCTGTTCGGCCAGGCACCCAACCCCGCGGCCTGTACGACCTTCAGTTGTAGCGGCGATGCCCCAGCGCTGCATCGGTGCCGCCAAGCGCCCAGCGGCCCCTCCGACGATCCCAACCCCCGACAGCCCATTCTCCGCCCTTTGCTCCACCCCAGTGCACAACAGCGCTTCTCTGGGAGCACCGCAGCGAACCACAAGCGACAACAGCGCCACCCTCTCGCGCATCAGGCCCCCTTTGCGGCAGCGATGCGTGGCTGCTTTACGTGCTTTTGTCGACATCCCACACGCCGATACGAAGCCTCCCCTAGCCGCTGTCCACGCGTGAAGACGTACTTCCAGACGTAGACGATTCGCAACTCTCTCCCGGTTGCCGTTAAGGATCATCCCTTCATACCGGTTAGTAGCATTCACTAGAACTCGTTATTATCAGTTTGTTAAAGTCTTGGACCATTATAGATGATTATCGAACTTAATAAAAATGGATTTACATGCTAGTAACAATGAAATAGGTGTTAACTGGATTATTTATGTAATGCCCTGCTAAGCTACTGCACAAGTACTAGAGGGGGGGTGAATAGTACTTTAAAATAATTAAGAGACTAATTCCTAATTACCTTGCAAACTCTACCAATTAATGCGGAAATGCGGAATAGTAAATAATCGACAACAAATAAACAATCGCAAACAAACGATATTACTGGGTTCGGATCCACCCAAGTCTCCCCGACTTGTTCCCGGTGATTCTACGTCCCAACCACCCGGATCACTTCCGGATACTTGAGTTAGAAACCCTAACTCAAGATTTCCACTATGAAATACTTGTGAAAAACCTTCACAAGTCAAATCATACACAAATGAAACTTGTGACTCCCACAACCCGTGATCACAAACACACTCTCACAACCGAGAGCGAATCACTTACAATATCAAAGTAAATTGAAATGAAATGCTTACCACAAAATACCTATGCCTTGAGTAAACTTAAGAATTAGGGCAAAGATGATTTTGAGGAAGATGAAGAGGCACCAAACCCTAGCTCCAAGTAGATGACCAGCAATGGAGAGCTATGAGGTTGATGGTGACCTAGGATCAATCACTTGGCTTGGAAGGCTCACAATCAATGAATCTCTCTTTTGAAATAAGAGTGAGAAGAGATTCAAGACTGGAATGAATGAGCTTTGAATAAGCGGGAATGATTTCTCTTGATATCTAAACTTGTAATAATATCAGCCTTGAGTGCAATGAATGCATCTCATCAAGTATATATAGGTTAGAGGAGAGAGAGAGAAAAACGTTTCAATTAAAGCACCAACGGCTCTATTCTGAACCAAACTAGTCGGTCAAAGAACAATCACCGACCGACTAGTTCATCAACTAGTCGGTCGGTCAATCAACATGAACCGACTAACTGGTGAACAGGGAATAGGTCGAAGTTCAGACTTAAGGAACTAGTCGGTCAAAGCACACTTGCCGACCGACTAGTTTCACAACTAGTCGGTCGGTGAGATAACTTAGACCGACTAAGAGATAAAACACAAAGTCTGAGAACAAATAGAATTAGTCGGTACAAGAACAAAAGTTGACCGACTAGTTCATAAACTAGTCGGTCGCCAAATGTACATGGACCGACTAACGATAAATAGTAACTAGGCATGTACAGTAGAAGCTCAACTAGTCGGTCAAAGAAGCATCACTGACCGACTAGTTCACAAACTAGTCGGTCGGTGAGTCAACGTAGACCGACTAACTGTAAACAGTAAAGAGCTATGATTTGAGAAGGCAAACTAGTCGGTCCAAGAAGGATTGCCGACCGACTAGATCACTATCTAGTCGGTTGGTTCTTCTTCTTGAACCAACTAACATGCACAAGAAGTCGCGAATCGAAGCGCGATGCTTCGGGAAAGTTTGTATGGACTTCTTACTAGTTCCTATGTCTAAGATAGGAGCGTTATGAAGAATAAAACGTAAGACCTACTCAAGGCTTAACATTCTACAGAACGAAGCTAAAAGACTATAAATAAAACTTGACGAACCGTCTTCGAAAGCTTCGATCCGAATCTTCATGACTTCTAAAATGGTCCAAAAGCTTCAACGAAGCTTTAGGCATACGATCAAGTGCTTTGAGAAGTCTCGAGACGTCGCTTTGGATGTTCAAGTGAATTTGGCGACGATCTCCATAACTGTGCTCACAAATTATTAGTTCACAATATATTTATGTTTGTTCATCATCCAAAACCAAATCCGGAGAGTCCAATATCCAACATTCTCCCCCTTTTTGGTGATGACAAACCAACATAAATAATAATAAAAAATAATGATTCAAATGTAATTTACTTACTCCCCCTGCATTGATGACACGTTAATTCCAAAATGAATAATAATAATATGCATCAAGAAGACGAGTAAAGTATAAAATGAGAATCAAATATTGAAATTTAGGAATTGAAATTCCATTTATATATCTTAACTCCCCTGAATCTAACATATCAAATTAGATTCTTGGAAAAATGCTTAAATTATCATTTAGCACATGTCATTATTATATCTCTCCCCCTTTGGCATTAGCAAAAAGTGTGGGAGGAGATCAACGACAACAACAATGGCTTCAAATGTAAGCACGGGAGTCGTAGAATACGACCACAGTCCAAATGACACCAAAGAAAAATACGAATGAAATCAAGGCGTGTCAATGAGACCAAAGTCGAAAATCAATAAATAAAATCATCAAAACTCAAATTAATTTTACGAATTGAGTTATGGAATATACTCTCCAATATCAACATTCTTGGTTAATTTAGTGCATGGAAAACAATTCTATGTTTTCATAAAATGAATTCTATTTAACCAAGTATTTTCGTCGAGCGACGAAATCAAAACATCAGAGACATATAAAATATTAAATTATGCACAACAAAATGAAATGTCAACATCGACGTATATATATATATATATAAATGAAGCATGAGTACATCAAAGAGATACATCCGTCAACATACAAAATGCGATCCAACGATCGAAGCACAAAAGATACAACATCATATCACACATATATAAGAGTGTCACAAAACATACAACATCATCAGAGATACAACAGCATACATCCAAAAGTATCAAAAATCATAACCACAAAACCACCCAAAATATCCTAACCCACACTCTTTCACTACAAGATATCTCATCTAAAGTGCATCGGGAGAGGCCTCAAAGAAGCTCAAGAGGCAGTGGCAGGATCTGCAGCAGCAGCAGGCTCTGCAGCAGGAGTGGTGGTCACCGGGTCTGCAATAGTATCCACGGGAGCGACAGAAGTGGAAATCTCTGGAGCAGCAATAGTAGTGGCCTCGGGAGCACCAGTCGTAGCATCCACCGCAGGAACGATGGCAACAGGAGTACTCTCGGGGTCACCAGCAGACGAAGCAGCAGCAGCACCAGAGGTGCCCTCGGGGGCACGAGTAAAAACACGCACAAGCTCCTCAATCTCCTCCTTGTCCAACTCCTCCTCGTCAGAGACTGACAGAGGGATCTCAATACCAAGGTGACGAGCAATGCGAGCAAGAATCTCCTCGGTACGAGCATAACGAGACTCCACACGTCTCACTGAACGTGCGAGCTCGTCAAGAGTGGTAGAGGGAGCAGCTGAGGCAGAAGCAGAGGCAGACGCTGAAGATGTCGTCCTCTGAACGTGACGGAGCGCCGCAAGAGACTTCTTGACGGCCGTCGCGTTTAGAGGAGGACCAATGGGACGCTCATCGTCAGGAGGAAGTGTGACATGGAAGTGGCGAAAAACAAGGGTCAACAAGCAAGGATATGGGATATGCGCAGACTTCGTGGACTTCCGGATACACTCGAAAGAATCCATCTTATCGAGTATAATCCGGGCCCAGTTAATCTCGCTACCAATGAAGATGGCATAGATCAACTTCAGAAATGGCTGGGATGGCAAAGAAGAGGAGCCGTACTTAGGAAGTAAGCATGACTTCAGAATCAAATTCAGGACCCATGCATTTGGCTTTAATGACTTGGAGGGGACGCCAATCATGGCGGGAGGAATCTCATGGAAGATCTCAGAAAGAATAACCTGATCAAGTGAAGAGATATCATCAACGGAAATATCAGAGGAGAGGAGGCCAAACGACGAACAACCAATCAACTCTCCTAAGACTTCTACCGTGAGGACTATCGGTGTCCCCAAAACAGTAGTCTCAATCGAGTGGGTCGTGTCGTACTGACCCCGGATCCTATTGGCATAGAAAAGCTTCACTAGGCGAGGGTAGGGATGAGGATTCGCCTTAGGATCATACCGAAGGTAATCGATAAGACCCGAAGACGACAGAAGGTCAGCTAGCCCTATGAAGTCACTAAACTGAACGAAATGCTCCAGAAGCAGCGGACAGTATTCGATACGGTTGTAAGCCGCGAGACACATAGGGTCATCTCGACACAACGAGATATCGACACCGCCCACCGGCATCGGAGCCTTTCCCTTAGGCTGATGTGTACGGGGTCGAGAGCTAGACTCAGGCTGCCTAGGAGGAGGTGAGGGTTCCCTACGGGTCTCGGTCTCGGGTCTATACTCGGTGTCGGAATCCGAAGCACCGGGTGGAGTGGGAGCACGAAAAGACACAGGCTTAGACTTGTGCTGAGATTGGGGACGGGGTTTCGAAGTCGCCGTCCTTTTACGCTTAAGAGGAGGCGAAGACGAAGAAGGTTGGGTGGTTTTTGAACGGCGTCTAGGAGGGATTCGCGAGGGTTGAACGGGATCCGTAGGGGATGGCTCTACGGTCATAGGCGATGGGCTCGAAGGACGGATCGGGATCCTTGTCTTTGCCATTAGCGCGACGAGACAAAGCACGAACACTAGAGATCTAAAACCCTAGCCGAATTAGGTAAAACCCTAGCCGTAATCCTAGAAGCCCTAGGTCGAAATCAAAAGAAACCCTAGCCGAGATTCTAACCCTAAGAACTAGAAAACTAACCCTAGTGAGGGACATGAGAGGGAGGAGAGATCAAACCCTAGGAGAGATCGGCCGAGATATGGTCGGAGATGGATCGGAATCGACGATCGGAGAGGGAGGAAGGCCAAGGGGTCGGGGGTTTTTGGCTGGAGAGGGAAGAATTCGATCGACTTGAATGAAAAGAAATCGATTAGATTTCATTTAAGTCGGTCGGAAGTCGAAAAGACGCAACTGTCCCAGTCACAACTAGTCGGTCACAGTTCAAGCACTGACCGTGTAACGACCAGTTTTTATCTTACGTTATATCCGTAATCTCTCATGTATTTTTCCCCGTGTCCGTAGTTGGACGTATCTGACCCGTACCCGTACTAGCTGCTAGCATTTTACGTATTAGCTTTTGATTATTTTTAACATGATTTTTTAATCATTAACTTTTAGAAAATTCCTTTAATACTTTTCATATTTAAAAATTTTCAAATTCCAATTTCAAATCTTCTAACTTTTAAATTTCAAAATGAAAACCATCCAAGTTAGGACCCATTATTATATACTTTGACTAAGCCCTAATTAGCCATTATAACTCTATTTTTTTAAAACTTTTAAAATCCAAATGAAAACTTTAATTTCCTAATAAAACCTATTAATTCCCTTTCAAAACTTTCCTTATTGTCACCCATTTAAACCTATACTTAATTAGCTCTAAATTCCCCTATTTAATCCCATTATTAGAATTTCAAAACATTTCCTAATATAACCTACCCCAACCCTACCCTAGGCCGAGCACAGCTTACGCATACACACACACAACACAAAGGAAAACATTTGAAACCTAGGCCTAGATGTTCACATGATGCTCACCCCTAAGCTCACTCACGTGCTCCCTGGTACAAGCCTATTCTTTTCTTATTTAAGCAAAACCCTACACTCCTTTATTTGAACCTATGTCATTTTTTGCTTCTCCCTACAATATTCACGCAGCCACCTACCTTTCATCTCTTCTTCCATCCAACCCACAACTTCTTCCTCCGCCTCCGACTCACGGCGACCTCCTCCCTCCCGCCGCCAAGGTCTGAACTCTACCCCCCTTCGAGATCGTAGCCCGACGCCAACATCTCACGGCATCTCCCCTCTTCTCCGTCCAGAACTCCCCGCCGGCCTTATTCTTTCCGCCACCAAGCGCCGGCGGCCTCCCCTCCGACCATCATCCCCGACCCCCCACGCGGAAGCCGCGGCCTCCTCCATCTCAGTGCCGCCCACCCCGTGCCAGATCCCCTCTCCGGCGGACAACCAGACGTCACCTCCCCTCCTCCCCTCGCCCTGTTCTCCCTCGCGTCGGCGACTTCATCCGCCCACGTCACCCAGCGGCACCCCCGACCCACAACTCAGGTCGACAGCCTCACCACCGCCGGGATAGCAGCAGCTCGCCCCCTCGAGCTCTGTCGCCTCTGACCGGTGCCCAGACCCCCGACCACCGGTTGCGGTCTCCCCTGTTCCGCCCCCTCCTCTGTTCGGAACAGAGGAGCCCCGCTAGCCCCGTACACCGTTCGCCGCCCCTTCGCCGTTCGCCCTCCCCTCCGCCTTGGAGACTCCCCACGTCAGCGCATGTCCCTCCGCCTTCATCATCGACAAACTTGATCGCCGCACGTCCCTTCCTCCGAGCAAATCACGGCGTCCGCTGTAACCTTCTGCATGCAAAAACGAGGCCATAACACAGAGGTAAGGGCCGTAAGGCTGTGAGTTATAAGCTTTGGTCATTTTATAATACATGTACCTTATAGTCATAGGTAATTAATTGTCATAGGCTGTGAGTTATAATACATGTACATTTTATAATACATGAACCTGATATGTGTTATTAACATTGGTAATTAATTGTGTGATGTACCCCATAATAGTGAGCGTCTAACAAGCTTCTTTTATCTGTCAGTACTGAGTATGAACAGTACCCTATAGTCATGTTAGAGTATAGGTATTATAAGTTATTATTAGTTGCCTATATGCCTAGTTTCTAAATTACACCTACTATTACATTGTTAGCATATGCGCAGGGCCGGTTCAAACATAAATGAGGCCTAAAGCGAAACAACATAGGAGGCCTAAGTATCAATGCAAAATCATGTAACACATGCTTGACATAGAACTATGATATAATTAACTGTCATTTGTATGAACTTAATACAATAAAACATTGCTTTCTCTGCCAAAAAAAACAAGAAACATTGCTTTCTTTGCCAAAAATCTTGGCTAAATACAATAAAAAAGGATACATAATTAGGGATTCATCAAAATGTTACAGTGTAGAAAAGTGTAGAAAAGGATGAGGGTTTATAGAATGTTATTAATTATTATCCTTTTGATTAGAAGGGAAGAGGTGCCGGTACCTGAGAGGACTCAGACTCATCTGAGTCTGATCGTTCGAGGCGGCGAGGCCGGAGGGAGAGAGACGGTCCTGTTGGCTGTCGATTGGAGCCGGAGGCGGATGGACTTAGGGAGAGTAGGAGAGAGCGAGGTTGAGAGCAACGGCATGCGACGATGTTGCGTTGACGTTGCGTTGGAGGCCTATGGTTTGCCATTTGAGACTTTTTTGGGTACTTTGCTGTTTGAGACCTTCAAAGTTCAGACTTTGACAAAGTCTCTTGAGTCTCTTGAGATTTTCTGAAGATATTTTCATTTTTATCTTTGGCATTGGACTTGGACCTGACGCGGGCTTGGACCTGACATGGGGACGCATCACAAACAACAAGGCCCAGCAGAAGAAATAAGATAACAGATAGCAAAAGTGGGCTTAGAGATTTTAATTGAGCTAGATGTTGGGCTTAGAAATAAATTAAATACGAGGCCTCTCAAAATCGGAGGCCTAAAGCGGCCGCCTCAGCTGCCTTGCTATAGAACCGGCCCTGCATATGCGTTAGTTTACACCTTGATATGATTAGTTTTTAAAAACTTGTACTACTGTTATATGTGAAGTTAGATTATAATCAGCATATTATACTGTCATAGTATTTTGATTAGTTAAGAACTTTTGGCTTGATATCGAACCCGATTTCGCAGATAGATCCGTACCTATCGTACGATCGCGCGGGCACCCAGAAACGCATCGTTCAAGGCAAGTATTTACTACCGCAAGTATCTACTCTTTTCAAGTACATAAATTTTCTATCAGTTTCAAATGCTCAACCATTTATCTTTTTTTTACATTGCTCCGGTCTCGTGATCGAAAATACCAAACAATTGCAAATAACAATTTTCAAGTACGTTGCTCAGGCTTAATGAACAAAATGACATCGTTGGTTGCTTTCACTTTTATTGCTTTCGAAATAAAGTATTTGAAACGCACGCAATAATTGTATACCTTTTTAACTGCTAAATGCACACTAGTGTTGGGATGTGACACTGGGCCCTTGGGGCAAATTTACGGACAATTGTGCCTTTGGGCAAATTACGGATTATTGGGCCTTCGGGCAATTACGAACTATTGGGCCTACGGGCAATTACGGATATTGGGCCGCGGGCCATTTACGGAATGTTTGCCACCCGGCAAACATTAAACTGCGGTTTGACTTATGGACACTTGGGTGGGGTAGTCTAGTGTAGTAGAGGCTGGAAAGCTGGATTACACTCTAGTGGTGAACTTGACCGACACCTGGTCGGGTCGGTGAGTATAGAGTCACGGGTAGCTCCCGTTGACTTGGGTGTGATGCTGGTCACCTCCCCCTCAGACACTGGGCTTGTCACTAGATAGGAGATTGATTGACTGATTGATGCACCCTTTTTTACCTCTGCTGATGCTATAGAGTAACCTGCTAAAAATTATTGTCACGATTAACTATTGCTGTACACACTACATCGTCACGACTATTGCTGTGCCCACCACACTTGCTATACATATTGCTGTACACACTACACCGTCACGACTATTACTGTATACACTACATTTGCCATGCCAGTGTACTTTACACACTACACCTTGTTGCGTTGCTACTTTGCACACTATGCCACTCATGCCCCTGCTCTACACACTACAGATGTTATGCTCACATGTTTCCATATCCTGCAATGTACCATTTGTTTTGTAAACCATATTATAATCTTGCCGAGGGTCTTTTTCCTACTAATGTTTTTAAATCTTGCCGAGCGACTCTCGCTGACGTATATTTCATTGTTTGTGAAATATACGTTAGGTTTTGAGCAGGAGGACTAAGAGAACCAAGAGCACGAGATCCGCTACTGAAGACGACGGACACTGCGCAGCTTGCTAAATTTTAATAATTGTTGTATTTACTTTCAGGTGTATTTTAATTTCCTTGTAACTGTTGTAATGGCCGTGCTAGGCCTTTTAATTTTTGTGTACTTGTAATCTGGAAGGCAAAGTTTTAATGATGACACCATATTGTGTTGTTCCGATTATTCGCAAGCAAGAATCTGCCAAAGTAGTTATACACAGACGCTTATTGGGTTGGGGCTTCACCGCTCCAACCCAAGCGGGCCCGTTCACGTCCTCGCCCCAAGTATAATGGGAAGCGGGGCGTGACAGGTTTTAGTGGTGGCCCATGCAGGTCTTGCTCTCTGCGAAATACTCGGAACAATATAGATGTCATTATTAACTAGACTGTCTGGATAAATCTTGTACACAAATGTTTACCTTGTTTGTTTGCAGCATGGCAGGAAGACGTAACACTCGACGAGGATCTGGAACTGCTGGAGGTGGAGAGAACGACATTCGACAGATGCTTGGAGTCATGAGAGAGATGCTGGAGGTTCAGCACCATTTGGTCCAGCAAGGACGTCAGGCTGCACCAGCTGATCCACAGCCTCGCTATGAGCCTGGAGCAAAGCAGTTTCGAGAGATGCGTCCAAAGAGCTTCTCTGGACGAGAGGGCCCGCTAGCGGCCGAAGAATGGCGTCAGAGCACTGAGGATGATTTGGGCCTTGCCCGAATCAATAAAGATGAATGGGTAGAGCTTGCCAAGAAGTAGTTGACAGATAATGCCCGTAGCTGGTGGAATGCGGAGGAAGCCAGGCTGACCAAGCCGATTTCATGGGATACCTTCTGTAAGAGGTTTGACGCTCAGTATTTTCCCAAGTCTACGAAGCGAGTGATGGAGAGTCGTTTCATCAATCTGGAGCAGGGCACTATGACTGTTGATGAGTACGAGGCAGAGTTCACTATGCTGAGTCGATATGCTCCTGCTATGGTGAAAGACCCTGAGGACTGTGCCCATCGCTTCCTACAGGGTCTGGATCTAGACATCCAGAGTGTGCTGTTCGGGAATACTTTTACCACTCATGAGGATGTCCTAGTAGCTGTGAAGAATCAGGAGCGGATCGCCAATCAGAAGAAGGCGCGTCAGGCAGGCAAGCGTCCGCAGGAGCCGCCAAAGAACGATCTCCGACCGACTCAGACCACCGATTTCAAGAAGCCTGCAACTCCAGTCGACCCCATGTTTACAGTGGGTGTACATATGCATGTGGAGGAACACGTGCATGAGGGTGTCTCACATGGTGTGCACGTGGCCGTGAACGTGTAGCATAAAAATCATCATATGTGTGAGCCGGTGGAGTAGGACATGTGTTCCTACGTGGCATGGTATTCGTGTACATGTAAGCATGGCCCTTCTTTGGAGGTCCACCCAAAGTGGGTTTCTTTCCAAATGAAGGTGTGTACGAGGTGGAAGCACCATTGGTAGATGAACTACCAATAGAGTGTTTGCTACCACTCGTTGAGTACCGGAAGTTGGCCTAACAAAAGTAGTGACCATTTTGAATGAATTTCCCATCGTATACCCCAAGCCAATGTGGTGATTGCCCGGGAGTAAGTCACTTAGGATTTTATCCAAATGGTCCTTACCCTTATTGAATTTGTTAATTCGGCCTATTGTGCTCTCATATTTCTCGGTGAGAGAATGCAAAGAAGCATTCAACGTGGATACTTGCGATGTGAGCACATAAACACGAGATTTGAGATTTTCATTCTCAATACTCAAAGTCGAGTTTTGAGAGGTCAAATCCGCTATCTTGTGTTCCTCCGGATCCTCAATGCTAACATGTTCAAGTTGAGTCTTGAGATTAACAATCTCATTCTTCAACTCTTCAACAAGGTGTCGTTGTTGGTGATGATAGTTTTAGGCGAGGTTTGGATGCTAGCTAAGTCATCTTTTACTTTAGTATACCGATTTACTAACTTAGTGTACTTAGACCACAATTGAGAATTAGCATTCCTAAGGTCATCCATTGTTACCTCATCGCCTTCGTTGTTGCTATCATCGGAAGATGAATCTTTATCTTGCTCCTCTCTAGCCATGAAGCACATGTGTGCTTGCTCCACTTGCTCATCATCTGACTCTCCGCTAGAGGAATCATAGGAGTCAGTGAATGTCCCGACAAGCCCCTTTTTGTTCCCTTTCTTGTACTTCTTAGACTTGTCGTACTTCGGCACCTTTCACTTCTCCTTGTGCTTGTTTTGAGAACACTCCGCTTTCATGTGTCCGGGCTTGTTGCATTAAAAACACAAAGGAGAGGAGGCGTTAGAAGAATTAAACTTTGACTTGTTTTTGAAGTTACCTTTCCGGAAGAACCGGTTGAACTTCTTGGCCATGAGAGCCATGGACTCCAAGTCCAACTCGTTTTCCGAGTTTTCATCATCGGTCGATGTGGAAGTAGATGGAGCGGCCTTGAAAGCAATAGCCTTCTTCTTTGGCTCGTCTTGTTATAGGTAGGACTTCATCTTTTCCTGCAACTTCAACTTACTATCCTTGCGTACCTCGTAAGACATCAAGGTACCCATTAGTTGAACAACCGTATAGGTTTTCATATCATTACCTTCCTCGATGGCGAAGGTACGTTTCTCCCAACTAGAAGGAAGTCCATCGATGATCTTCGAGACTTCTCCTTTTGGGTGTAGGTCTTACCGAGAGCCTCCAACTCGTTTGTGATGTCGACGAAGCGAGCATAGTACTCCTTCATCTTCTCACCCTGTAGCATATGAAATAACTCGAAATCTTTATTAACTACAACGAGTTTAGAGTCTCTTACCCTACTAGTCCCTTCATGCAAGATGAGGAGGGAGTTCCATATTTGATATGCACTCTTACATGTGTATATCTTGTTGAAATCCTCGGGCTCCAAAGCGCATTGCAAGGCGTTCATTGCCTTGGCATTGCTTACCTCCGCGGCGATCTCTGCGGGAGTCCATTTCTCGAAATCTTCTTCGATGGGCTCGACATACTCTTTCATCGTGGCCCTCCATAATGAAGCACTCCGGAGGAAAGTTTCCATCCGGCATTTCCAGTACCCGTAGTTGGTACCGTTGAAGAATGGATGCCTCGTTGATGAATGTACTTCCATTACCGAAGACGCTCCTTCACGGTTCTTGAAGGTGCTATAGTCGGAAGGTGGACGAACGGTCTTGTTGTCGTTGGCAGACATAGCTATAGACTTGGCTCTGATACCAAATGTAATGCCCTGCTAAGCTACTGCACAAGTACAAGGGGGGGGGGGGGGGTGAATAGTACTTTAAAATAATTAAGAGGCTAATTCCTAATTACCTTGCAAACTTTACCAATTAATGCGGAAATGCGTAATAGTAAATAATCGACAACAAATAAACAATCGCAAACAAACAATATTACTGGGTTCGGATTCACCCAAGTCTCCCCGACTTGTTCCCGGTGATCCTACGTCCCAACCACCCGGATCACTTCCGGATACTTGAGTTAGAAACCCTAACTCAAGATTTCCACTATGAAATACTTGTGAAAAACCTTCACAAGTCAAATCATACACAAATGAAACTTTTGGCTCCCACAACCCGGGATCACAAACACACTCTCACAACCGAGAGCGAATCACTTACAATATCAAAGTAAATTGAAATGAAATGCATACCACAAAATACCTATGCCTTGAGTAAACTTACGAATTAGGGCAAAGATGATTTTGAGGAAGATGAAGAGGCACCAAACCCTAGCTCCAAGTAGATGACCAGGAATGAAGAGATATGAGGTTGATGGTGACCTAGGATCAAGCACTTGGCTTGGAAGGCTCACAATCAATGAATCTCTCTTTTGAAATAAGAGTGAGAAGAGATTCAAGATTGGAATGAATGAGCTTTGAATGAGAGGGAATGATTTCTCTTGATCTCTAAACTTGTAATAATATCAGCCTTGAGTGCAATGAATGCAGCTCATCAAGTATATATAGGTTAGAGGAGAGAGAGAGAGAGAAAAACAATTCAATTAAAGCACCAACGGCTCTATTCTGAACCAAACTAGTCGGTCAAAGAACATTCACCGACCGACTAGTTCATCAACTAGTCGGTCGGTCAATCAACATGAACCGACTAACTGGTGAACATGGAATAGGACGAAGTTCAGACTTAAGGAACTAGTCGGTCAAAGCACACTTGCCGACCGACTAGTTTCACAACTAGTCGGTCGGTGAGATAACTTAGACCGACTAAGAGATAAAACACAAAGTCTGAGAACAAATAGAATTAGTCGGTACAAGAACAAAAGTTGACCGACTAGTTCATAAACTAGTCGGTCGCCAAATGTACATGGACCGACTAACGATAAATAGTAACTAGGCATGTACAATAGAAGCTCAACTAGTCGGTCAAAGAAGCATCACTGACCGACTAGTTCACAAACTAGTCGGTCGGTGAGTCAACGTAGACCGACTAACTGTAAACAGTAAAGAGCTATGATTTGAGAAGGCAAACTAGTCAGTCCAAGAAGAATTGCCGACCGACTAGATCACTATCTAGTCGGTTGGTTCTTCTTCTTGAACCAACTAACATGCACAAGAAGTCGCGAATCGAAGCGCGATGCTTCGGGAAAGTTTGTATGGACTTCTTACTAGTTCCTATGTCTAAGATAGGAGCGTTATGAAGAATAAAACGTAAGACCTACTCAAGGCTTAACATTCTACAGAACGAAGCTAAAAGACTATAAATAAAACTTGACGAACCGTCTTCGAAAGCTTCGATCCGAATCTTCATGACTTCTAAAATGGTCCAAAAGCTTCAACGAAGTTTTAGGCATACGATCAAGTGCTTTGAGAAGTCTCGAGACGTCGCTTTGGATGTTCAAGTGAATTTGGCGACGATCTCCATAACTGTGCTCACAAATTATTAGTTCACAATATATTTATGTTTGTTCATCATCCAAAACCAAATCCGGAGAGTCCAATATCCAACATTCTCCCCCTTTTTGGTGATGACAAACCAACATAAATAATAATAAAAAATAATGATTCAAATGTAATTTACTTACTCCCCCTGCATTGATGACACGTTAATTCCAAAATGAATAATAATAATATGCATCAAGAAGACGAGTAAAGTATAAAATGAGAATCAAATATTGAAATTTAGGAATTGAAATTCCATTTATATATCTTAACTCCCCTGAATCTAACATATCAAATTAGATTCTTGGAAAAATGCTTAAATTATCATTTAGCACATGTCATTATTATATCTCTCCCCCTTTGGCATTAGCAAAAAGTGTGGGAGGAGATCAACGACAACAACAATGGCTTCAAATGTAAGCACGGGGGTCGTAGAATACGACCACAGTCCAAATGACACCAAAGAAAAATACGAATGAAATCAAGGCGTGTCAATGAGACCAAAGTCGAAAATCGATAAATAAAATCATCAAAACTCAAATTAATTTTACGAATTGAGTTCTGAAATATACTCTCCAATATCAACATTCTTGGTTAATTTAGTGCATGGAAAACAATTCTATGTTTTCATAAAATGAATTCTATTTAACCAAGTATTTTCGTCGAGCGACGAAATCAAAACATCAGAGACATATAAAATATTAAATTGTGCACAACAAAATGAAATGTCAACATCGACGTATATATATATATAAATGAAGCATGAGTACATCAAAGAGATACATCCGTCAACATACAAAATGCGATCCAACGATCGAAGCACAAAAGATACAACATCATATCACACATATATAAGAGTGTCACAAAACATACAACATCATCAGAGATACAACAGCATACATCCAAAAGTATCAAAAATCATAACCACAAAACCACCCAAAATATCCTAACCCACACTCTTTCACTACAAGATATCTCATCTAAAGTGCATCGGGAGAGGCCTCAAAGAAGCTCAAGAGGCAGTGGCAGGATCTGCAGCAGCAGCAGGCTCTGCAGCAGGAGTGGTGGTCACCGGGTCTGCAATAGTATCCACGGGAGCGACAGAAGTGGAAATCTCTGGAGCAGCAATAGTAGTGGCCTCGGGAGCACCAGTCGTAGCATCCACCGCAGGAACGATGGCAACAGGAGTACTCTCGGGGTCACCAGCAGACGAAGCAGCAGCAGCACCAGAGGTGCCCTCGGGGGCACGAGTAAAAACACGCACAAGCTCCTCAATCTCCTCCTTGTCCAACTCCTCCTCGTCAGAGACTGACAGAGGGATCTCAATACCAAGGTGACGAGCAATGCGAGCAAGAATCTCCTCGGTACGAGCATAACGAGACTCCACACGTCTCACTGAACGTGCGAGCTCGTCAAGAGTGGTAGAGGGAGCATCTGAGGCAGAAGCAGAGGCAGACGCTGAAGATGTCATCCTCTGAACGTGACAAACTTATTCGTGCGTGTATTATATTGTCAGAGAAACTGTCGTTCTGCACCATTCACGAAACCGGAATTCCACCCCTGACGTTTCTACCCGACGTCAGAGTAGCTCTCGCCTCTTGTTGAGGTAAGTCTCTCTCCGTAGGAACCCACACCGTCGTTTCGCACAAACTTATTCGTGCGTGTAAGATGTCGTCCGTCGTCACAAACTTATTCGTGCGTGTATTATATTGTCAGAGAAACCGTCGTTCCGCACCATTCACGAAACCGGAATTCCACCCCTGACGTTTCTACCCGACGTCAGAGTAGCTCTCGCCTCTTGTTGAGGTAAGTCTCTCTCCGTAGGAACCCACACCACATGTTAACAAGATAAAAACTGTAATTTCATTGTGTTGGTTAATCCACTAATTGAAGATAATGAATATGGGACTGTAGGTTGGTGTGATGATTGGTGTTTGGGCACGTAGGCCGAACTGGACTCCTTGATCTTGTGACTATCAGCATGTCCCTTTTCAGGCAAGTGAAACTTGACAGTTCTTTATTTAGGCCGTGCTTTAGGCCATTTCTGGTTTTAAGCGTAAAAGAGACTAGGCGATGAAATGATACTCGCCTAGACGCAATTTTAAGATCTAGCTTGACAACGAAGCTATATCTGTCACCCGGCCATGTCATTCATACATTTCTACCTATCACGTTTAATTTTCATAACTGCATGCTCTTTACTTGTGCTCCGCCTGTCACGTTTAAATTCCTTATCTGTACGCATTTAAATTACAACTTTCCATGCCATGTTATCCATGCTTGAGTGTTGCATTCGTAGCAAACGCTACGTACCTCCTTGTTGAGGCTAGGCACATGCATTGCAGGCACAACCCTA
Organism: Scilla litardierei; assembly: GCA_030789695.1. Classification (NCBI taxonomy): domain Eukaryota; kingdom Viridiplantae; phylum Streptophyta; class Magnoliopsida; order Asparagales; family Asparagaceae; genus Scilla; species Scilla litardierei. The sequence goes on along the minus strand of CM061142.1, from coordinate 302,380,916 downwards.
TGCCAAATACACTTCCTGGCTCGTGATCCAGAAGCGGGCTACATGTGTTGGTCAAAAGCCAATGCCCGACTTGTTGAGGCTAGGCACCTGCGTTGCAGGCACAACCCTATGACAAATATATTCCTGGCTCGTGATCCAGAAGCGGGCTACATGTGTTGGTCAAAAGCCAATGCCCGATTACACGTGGAGGGGTATGGTTAAGCGACCACTCAGCGTAGAAATGTGCCCGTACAGCCACTTCAGCTGTAAGGCGTAAACTCTGAGCACGACATGTTACTTGACTTGTAAAAATCCGTGTGAATGTTATACTTGCTGCCATGTCATACTTATTGCATTGTCTCACTTGTTGCATCCATGCATTAAACTGCCATGTCCTCACACATTTTAGAACTGCTAGGTTGCTTTCCTTCTTTTAGTTTCCTTGCACAAGTCTCTAGTAGACTTGCTGACATGTGCCCCTTTTCTCTTTTGGGTGTCACATGTTAGATTGTGAACCAGAGTTGGTCGTCGAGGACGAACAGGTTGCAGGTATTGAGTTCGAGGACATTGAAGACCAGTCCTAAAGCCCCTTCTTGCCGTTGTTGTTTTCTGCTTAGTCGTTGTTAGGCTGTCGGTGCGTAGCACCCCTCTTTTCTTGTTGATGTTATGCATTATGTCGGCCATGCCTTAGGCCTCTTTCAGGGTCGCAGCTGTGCCGCCCCAAGCTCCCCGCGGCCGTCGGAATTCTGCAGCAGCAGCAGTAGCTTGCAGCAGCAGCCGCCGCCGCTGCCGTGCCCCCCTGTCGCCGTGAGTAGCCCCGCAGCCATCCTCGCGTCCACCTGCAACCACAACGACGAGTTAAAGCTTATATAAGGTTGGTTTTTTTGTAAGTGATGGGTTATTGTTAGGTTAATATACTGCTAGTTAATCTATTAGGTTAGTACTACTAGATCATTTGTTAGGTTAGTTTTTCTCTTATAACTGATGAATTATTGTTAATCTATTAGTTGTTAAAATGTAGTAGGATGCTTACTTAGATTTTGGTGATTTTCTTACCTGCAAGTTTACTATTAAAAACTTATAGGTTAGTTGTTATATTGAGTAGGGTCAGTAAATATTCTGCTATGGTTGATATTGTTAATTTTTAGATGATGGATATACTGTGAGTTCGGGTTTATTAACATGGGTTAATATACTGCTAGTTTAATATACTGCTAGGGTTAGTTTGTGTTTTTTATCATGAGATTATTAATGATATAGCCCAGGCTCTAGCAAGTCACACATGTGGGTTTCTTTAGGGTTGTGAATGGTGATAGAGATTAAGAGTAAAGATAATGTTTTTATTAATTTAAATTGTTGTTATTCCCTCTCCAACTTTGATGCCCTTAGAGAACAAATGAACAACAGAACCCTACTTTTAACTACCAAGCAAACCGAAGCCTAAGTATATATATAGGCTGTCGAATGTCACATTTAGGCCATTATGATGTTCAGCACCTTAGTTTAATGTTTTAATAGTATCATATTAGTTAGTTCACAGAATAGCCTAGTTATTAGTTCCTATATGTAATGACTTATATATGAGACCATATCGCAGATGAATTATTCTTGGTAATTCTATATGTTATAACAGCATGTCCTAAGTTAAATACTTATACGGTAATATATGATGATGAATGGAATGACATGAATCACCCTAGGTTAGAGGACCTAAATAAAAATATTTATCATTTAGATATGTTGGAGTGAACTAATTCAGAGATTTTAATCCAACAGTGAACCAGTCGTCTCATAACGTAACGCTTGACGAGACAAACCCACGTCAACCGACATCACCGGAAACAGGCAAGTGAAACTTGCCAATTAGTGCTTTAGGCCATGTCTTAGGCCATTTCTTGTTTTAGGCGTAAAAGAGACTAGGCGATGAAATGATACTCGCCTAGACGCAATTTTAAGATCTAGCTTGACAACGAAGCTAGATCTATCACACTGCCATGTCATCCATGCATATCTGCCTGTCACGTTTAATTTTCATAACTGTCTGTTCTTTATTTGTACTCTGCCTGCCACGTTTAAATTCATTATCTGTACGCGTTTAAATTACAAATTGCCATGCCATGTCATCCATGCTTGAGTGTTGCATTCGTAGCACACGCTACTATACTTGTACTTCCTTGTTGAGGCTAGGCACCTGTGTTGCAGGCACAACCCTATGCCAAATACACTTCCTGGCTCGTGATCCAGAAGCGGGCTACCTGTGTTGGTCAAAAGCCAATGCCCGATACACGTGGAGGGGTAGGGATAAGCGATCACTTGAGCTTAGGAATTGGCCCGTACAGCCACTCCAGCCAAAAGGCGTAATCTCTGAGCACGACGTGTTTACTTGACTTGTTAAATCCATGTGATTGTTTAGTAGCTTTGCTACCCATGCCATGATGTACTTGTGCCATGTTAAACTTGCTGCCATGTCAAACTTGTCGCATTTATTTACTTGTTGCATCCATACTTTAAATGTTATGTCATCGCATCATTTTAGAACTGCTAGGTTGTTTTACCTTCCTTTTAGCTCCTTGCACAAAGTCTTTGTAGACTTTGCTAACATGCGCCCTCGTCTCTTTGGGTGTCGCATGTTTGTTGCTGAGCCAGAGTCTGTTGCTGAGGATGAGGAGTTCGTGGACATTGAGCCTGGGTCCATAGCTGACGTGGAGTACGAGGACACCGGCGACCAGTCGTAGAGTTTTCCTTCGTCGTTACTTTGCTTAGTCTGTTGTTAGGTTGTCGGTGAGTAGCACCTTTCTTTCTATACGTTGATTATTTTGTTGGCCATGCTGGGGCCTTTTAGACTCTTTTCTTTTAGCCTGGTGGCTTTTCTGTGATGTTGGAATTTATTTAATTTGTACATTCTGAGATATTTTTATCTGTCTCTCTTTTATTATTATTGTTGTTCTGCTTCGCAAATTGCAAGGACCTGAACTCGGTTAAATCCAGACGCTTTACAGACTGGAGCCTCACAGCTCCAAGTCTGAGCGGACCTTCTCACGCTTCGCCTCCATTTTAGGGAAGCGGGGCGTGACACCTTACACATGACACTGAATTTATTTGGACAAAACAGTGCGAAAATTCTGTCAATATTTTTAAACAATCACTGATATCTTCTCCCATTTTACAGGTACCTGATTGGACATTGCCTTTTAAAATAATATGTGACGTCAGCAATTTTGCAGTTGGCACAGTTCTTGGACAATGAAAATACAAATTACCAGTGGTCATTTACTATCCAAGCAAAAGCTTGAATGAAGCTCAAAGGAACTACACTACCACATAGAAGGAGCTGCTTGCCGTAGTCTTTGCATTGGAAAAATTCAAGAGCTACATTTTGGGATTTCCCATTATTACTATTACCGATCATTAAGCTCTTAAATATTTTTTGTCCAAGAAATATGCAAAACCAAGACTAATTCGCTGGATTTTACTTTTGCTGGAGTTCCAGGTACAGATCAAAGATAAGAAGGGAGTTAAGAATCATGTAGCCGACCATCTTTCAAGGCTAACTGTTGGTACGGAGTCGGCTACCATTCCTATACAAGACTCTTCCCTGATGAGTACTTAGTTAATGTCTCTACACTTCCATGGTATGCGGATATTGTCAATTACTTGGTAACTAGTCATACCCCCTCCACTTGGTTAATTTAGGATCTAAAAAGGTTTAATCACGAGGTAAAATCATTTTTCTTTGATGATCCATATCTTTATAAATATTACAACGACCAAATTGTTAGGAGGTGTATACTAAACCATGAAAATATAGTGTCCAACATTTTTGTCATGAAAGTGCATGTGGGATTTTGAACCAATAACTTCTTCCCCAAATTCCAGAGGAGATTGTGCAGCTGTGGGGGAAGTTCAGGGTCATTTTGGCTTCGTTTTGGGTGAAAATTCTTCATCTTTCTATTGTTTTAATTAAGTTTGTATTACGTTTTGTAATGGAACTTTGTTATTATTAATAATGATTGTTGTTTTTGTAATTATGAGTAGCTAAATATATTGTGGGTGTGTTGTGTAGTAGTTAGGGTTCATAGGTATTGTGTTATCATATCTCATTAGCACTTGAAATTATAGAAATTGTCGGTAACGTTGTTTTCTTCGTATTAATGAATTATGCGCTATCCGTAGAGGAATCCACTTAGGATGACATGCCGCGAGACATCGTTAGGTGCACAAATCTGTAGAGGAGCCAAAGGAGGGTGATGAACCACGAGGTTCATCTATGTATGCTTTGTTGTTTAAATAAAATAATCGATCAAACGATTATTTAATTTGCTAAAAATTATTGATCTTTTGAAAGTTTTATCATCCGATCCCCATATCTTGGCATGGATATGTGATTGAGAGTCCATGGAGAATGAATAACATAATACCCTACAATCCTAACGAAAACACAGCACACACACCCCCATCTCATCACACCTTCACGTTATTTCATTTCGTCTTATTTTAGTACGACTTTTACCTCGCTTAAAACTCAATAAAAAATTCACATTCGAAGGGTGGGTTGTCTCTTACCAAATATTTTCTTGCTTAATTTTAGATTGTAAAACATCCAGTTCAATTTGTCCTGAGAAATACAACCCTAGAGTTACTAGGATTACTGCTTGACTGACTTCTTATATTTGGGAATATCACAATGGAGCAGTCACTGACCCTTTAAATGCAGAAGCCCAACGACTAGCTGAGCTGTATCTTTGATTGGAGAGGTGGTTGATTTCATGTTCTGGGCTTTTGGATTATTGGGTTAATTATGTACTTGGGCTTATCATTTTGAATAAATAATAAACCTGTCTGTGTGCCAGCCCAATATAGTAACATTTTATATTGAAGCTGCGTCCCTCAGATGTCACATGGTTTACTAACACAGATATTTGTATCACTACATATCCAAAAAACTTATTGTCATTGGTTAAAGTTAAAATACTTTGGGCTCCGTAGGATTCCCCGGCTTCTTCAGGTTCCATGGCAACTCCAAAGTTAAGCGTTCAGGGGCAAGAGCAGTACCAGGATGTGTGACTTATAAGTGGTTTTTGTATATACTTTTTACCCCCTTTTCATGCACGTTTTACGTTATTCCATTCACCGTTTTATCCCGATTTCCCCATTTTCGTTTCCATTTTACTTTCATGGTCCATTTTGTGCTTTTCAGGAAATATGTATCAAATCTGGACCATAAAGCATGGAAAAAGCCAAAAAGAGTGAAAATATCAAAGAACAGGAGCTCAAAGTGAACAAAAGGGGACAGAGAAGAAAAAGTGACACCAACGGCTGCGTCGATTCGACGCGGCCGCATCACTTAGTTGCCCAGAACAGCTCAACATTCAATTTCATGCGACCGCGTGAAGACATAGCAAATGTCCACGTCGCTAAAGGAAGAAGATAAAGAAAACTACATTTGACGCGGTGATGTGACGTAATCGACGCAGCTGCGTAATCCTAAAAGCTCTGATGCTAAACGGTTGCTTTATGCGACCATTTCAAAGACCAAACGAGGAGTCAAAGCCGGATTCGACATGGCCGCGTACTTAAGCGACGCGGTTGCGTCACTGCTACTGCAGAATCCTTCCTTTACGCATCCAGACGACGCAAACGCGTCGTTTTCGACGTGGTCGCATTGAATTAGATCCTAGGGCATTTCCTGTGCACCCTCAGAGTTAGTTAGGAGTCTTTTTGGTCTTTTTGGGCAATGTATATAAACCTTTCATCTTCCTCTACAAAACCCAAGCCCTTTTTCAGTCTTTTTCAGAGGATTTCAAGGTGTTATTCTTCCTTTATTCTGTAGCTTTTAGTTTATTCCTTTTGTAGTTCTTGTTTTGGATTATAGTTTGATTAATAGAAAATCTCTCTTTTGATTGCTATTGTTGTGGATTGTTTAATTCTGAATTTCTACATTGAATCCATTGTAATGCTCCTTGAATCCATGTTTGTGATTGCTTATTTAATAATGGGTAGTGAGTAGTTTTCCATCTAGGGCAATAGGTTGAACCCCATTGAAATTGGATCATGGGTTGGATGAACTAGTTGGTTGATTGTTGGCTAATTGACGATTTGGGGGTATATTAATATGTCAATTGTCATGGTATATCGGTCTCCTCCCTTGTGGATAATTAGATTAGCCGCTGGCGAGAGTCGGAAATAATCTAGGATTTTCGATCCCTACAATGATCCATACTATCGGTATGGCCGACGAGAGTCGGGCGCCGATTACAGCCCTCCTAATATATATCCAAATTCTTAACCACGAGAGTGGCGTGTACGAAGATTGGGAAAATTCGTCGGGCGTAATGCACCTAACATATATCGATGTATCAGCGAGAGTCGATATAGGTTAGGGTAGTCCTATCATAGCATCGTGATAGCAGGGGGTAAGCATAACATAATGGATGACCTATCAAGCATCACAAGAGTGGGGGACAGGAGAACGCCCTTAGGTTAGATGACCTCTCCCAAGTCCTAATGAATCCAACAAATGGTCAACACTTGTCCAATTCTAACCGTAATTCAATGGCGGGGATACCCTAAGCCCTAGAGCTTTTATCCTTTGATATTCTCTTTATTTTCATCATGACCACCTATTGACAGCATAGCTTTATAACTTAGAAAGAAATCGGTACTTAACGAATGCCTCCCTGTGGATGACGCGTCCCCTAGGTGTGTGCATAAAAAAGTGTGCAATATATGATTGGGGGCGTGAGATTTAAATATTTATAACCGCAAGTGCACGGTGTTGTAGTGTAGCTTGGGGGTCGAACTCAGGGAGGTGTGGTTGTGCTTGTGTCAGAAAGAACCAAATTCACCCCATGGGTGAGCTAGCCCGAACCGGTAGATGGGTTGTCACAGAAAATAGAATGCGAGGGATGAACAATATAAAGGGAAACCCGGGACTTTGATTTCCACCCTATCATGCGATTCTCGCCAATACGGCCTACGGGTAGGATAACGATCTGAATTAGGGTCTAATGGTGAGACGTTGCCTCTAAGAGTGATACCAGCGTCCCATGGGCCCGATATTTCGGTCGGTGCCTAGGATGATACGCCGGACTACCCGGGTTCGATCAGTGGGCATTCCCATGTCCATTAACACTGACCGACCCCGGGAGCACTAAGCTCGCAACGATAACTTCCAACATCTCATCATGTCCCTCCTGCGCACTAGGATTCGACGTCTACGCTATGGGCGTGAGCTATGACTAGGGAGTCAACCGCCAAGTTTATTCCCCCTTGGCCCAACGGTCAAAGGCGGTCTTTTTCCCACCGATGACAATGAAACACCCCGCGTAACCGATATATTCCTAATCCCTATCGATTTCCTAGTCCTGTGGATGCATCGGGGAGAACCCACGAAGGGGTTTCCACCAAAATCCCAGATTTGGGAACTACTCACACATATTTACTAAAAAGCAATCTAAATGAAAATCGACCGTTAAAAACATAATCGGGCAATAGAAATTCGGTAGTAGTAATGCAATTAAGATAATATCAAAGTTTGGTAAAGATCAGAAGACTTACAAATAACTAGAAAATTGCAGCCGTCACAAGAGAGAAAAAAGTAAAAAATAACAACTCTCGTTTTCTGGAAACCTAGGGTCTCTATTTATAGAAAACGACATCACCCGATCGGGTGAAGAAAGGGTGACCTGCTGCGAACTTCGACAGCTATCTTCAAGACTTCACCCGGTCAGGCGGCATGGTTGGTTGGCGGAAGCTGCTCGTCGTTTGGATCTTGAGCTCATCGGGTGAACCGATTGGTTGATAAATCAACCGATCGGTTGGAATTGTTGCCCAAAAGACAGTAACTTCGGAAGTTTTGGCACGGTCTGCTGGCGGTCGGGTAAGCTGTCCGGGTCATCTCTTCGAGGAAACGGCTACAGATGAACCGATTGGGTGAATATCACCCGATCGGTTGGATTTCAGCTCCAATTTCCCGAGAAGTTAGTCGGGTTGAACCGGTCGGTGACCCGGTCGGTTGATGCTCTCATAGCTTCAGCTGCTGTCCGGGTGGTGCACGCGTGCACCACCCGATCGGTTGTCTGTGTCCAACCGATCGGGTGGGGGTTGAAAGATGGCGATCTTAGTCGTTTGACCCCCTGGATCACGCATGACTCCTCCAATTGCTCCGGGGACTCATGATATCGTCGTTATATGTCCCCTATGCTGGCAAACTCCTGCAAACACGTAAAACACAGAGAAGTGAAAGAAAACAAGAAAATACGAGAAAACGGATACGAGACGGTGAAAAATAACGGAAAAACACAAAAAGAAGACGTGCGTGAATATATGAAATATAAATACACGTCAAAATCCCCCAAGCTGAACCCTTCCTCGTCCTCAAGGAAGACGAGTGAGAGTAGGAGCTCGGAGGGAGAAAATAGAGAGAAAGAGAGAGAAAGAGAACTCTAAATCCTAAATCGCCCATCAGGGCCAACAAAATCAAAAAACGACACACCAAGCAAGCAAAAGCCAAATCACATCACTAAACCAAGGAAAACGAGTCCAGACAAGTGCTGTGGGCCCACACGGTGAAGCGCGAGTGAGTGTGGTCGTGTGCTAGCAGACGGTGTCTCTATCTTCATTGTGCCATAAGCTCCATATACACAAATCCATGAAATGACCCAAATATCGATTCGATGTAGAAATAGCGGCAAATATATAGCTCAAGCATGCACGAGAAGAGTATGAGAATCGAAGTGTATCATGTGTCAGGGACTCCACAGCTAGGGACTTGGACATCACCACACTATCGCCTAGATAATAGCTAGAAATTCCCTATTCCAAGTGTTTTTGAAAGCGATGGGGTTGAGATGGTGTGGAGTAGAACACTCGGTGCAAATTCTCGCCTTCCCTTTATTCTCGATAGGTAGGGAAATATTCACACACATTTTTTTGGGTTTTGGATATATGTATTTTTTTGGATTTTTGGGTATACATATGTATTTTTCTTTCTTTATTTTCTCTTTTCTCTTTTTTTGGGGTTTTCTTTTCTCTTTTTTTTTGGATTTTCGGATTTTGAGGTATATACACGTGTGTACTCTTCCAAGTGGGAGAACGGTACACGACGAGGGGATTTGCACCAAGTAAAATAAAAAAGAAATCGGGTTCTAAACACTTGGGCAAGGGGTTTTTTTTGCTAATCAGAGCATAGGCTAAAATGGGTTATCCTAGTCCTAACCGTGGAATCCCGACACATGCGAAGTGAAGCATACAGTATAAATATTCATGCATACAGAAACAGATAAGAGAGGCAAATACCGCATATTCAAATCGAAGCATGATAATCTAGGGGTCATTCCTGGACATGTATATAAATCAAAATCACAAGGTAGAAGCACACCAAACAGCTAAGCACGACACACGACTCACAAAAAGCTAAGTGGACACACGATGCATGAAATGCAGTAGGACTCGGTTTCCTAGGTTAGTGAAAGTGAAAATCGAAGCCATGCTAGGTGTGTGTGATTTTGTGACAATTCATTATAGGGGTCATCTCTAGGAAAAGAGATCAGAAAAAGAAAAAAAAACACGATGAAAAAGACTCAAAAACGAGGAAAAACGACACAAATGACGCACGAAGTGCGACTCCCCCAAGCTAAAACTTGCATTGCCCTCAATGCAATAAGAGTAAATACAGGAGGGCAATGAAAATGGTGGGGAATAAGCACCGACACAAAAGACATGAAAAACAAGAAAAACACACATAACTGAAAAATAAAAATAAAGAGAAAGATCACACCACACGACATATAAACAGAAAATAAAAATAGAAAATCACACGACATCACATGTATAACAAGCACACATAGAAAAAATCACACGACAACACACAGAAAATTGACTTCCCCCAAGCTAGACATGACAATGCTAGTGATATGATATGAGCATGAAAATGCAGAGATATGCAAGGGAGAGGTCAGAAAAGAAAAAGAAATCAAAAAGCAGGAGAGGAATCGTCCTTGTCCTCCTCGGTGGAAGAAGTGGGGGATGCGGTGTGGGTCGGTGAGGTGACTGGTGTGTGGAGAAGTGGAGAAAGTGGTCGGGGTGATGGATCAGCGGGTGTGGAGGAAGTGTGGATGATGGGTGGTGTGGAAGTGACGATTGTGAGTGGGAGTGAAATGGCGACCAATGTAGTGGTGGAAGGTGGGGGTACGTGGGTAGGTGGTGGAGAAGATGGTGGGGGAAGTGAATGTGATCGCACCTGCAATTTCTTGCGATGCACATATGGAGTGACGGAAGTGGAGGGTAGTGGAGCTGTGGGGGGAATGGAAACAGTGATAGGAGGGGATGGTCGCCTGTGGGGGTGATGGTGGAGGTGAAGAATGTGATGGTGGAGGTGAAAATCGTCGAGGGGGTGAAGATGGTGGTGAGGGGTGTGGCGGGGGTGGAGGAGGTCCGTGGACGTGTGTAAGAAAGCGGAGGATGGCGGCCACGTTCCTCTCAAGTGCGAGGAAACGTGGGTAAGTGAAGATGGAAGAGGATGGGACCGAGGAGATCGAAGAGGATGCGGCAGCGCGTAATGAAGATATCTCAGCCTCGAGGTGGAGGCGAGTAGAGGCGGCTCGACGAAAGGTGGAGGTGGTGGTCGTACGGATCAGAGAGGTGGTGACGGTGGTGACCGGGATAGAAGCTGGGATGACATGACTAGGACCAGCCCCTGAATATCTCCGGGACGCATGGATATCCTGCACGCCTAAGTGGGCGACAGGGGAAGGTGGTCTCGGAGCGCCCTGGGGAAGGAATGGAAGACGGAGCCCCTCCATAAATTCAGGGTCGAGAGGAAATGTCCAATCTACCACCAAAACAATAGACATGCGAGCGGGGTTGGGCAGAATGGTATAGGGAGCAGGGGGGTGTCCGTAATGGAAAGTGAAACGACCATTGGGGTGGGGCTTAATCATGTGAATATGCCGCAGGACATATAGATCTAGACGTGAGGGTCTTGCGGTAGTAGGAAGATCTCGGGGGATGACGATGTTGAACTGGGGAGCCAAGGCTATGATCGTGATAAGGCCCCCGCAACAAAATTTTCCCTTACCGGTGAGGCTAATCTCGAGAAGCTTGGTAACAAGCCAAGCACCGGCATGGACATGAACGGTAGGGGCCCTAAAAGAAATCCCATCATCACCACGAACAAAAGGAAAGGTCATGGCTCACAAAATGAAGAGATCAGGGATGGTCATGCTGCCGGACTCATCCCTGGGAAAAAATGTGCATGATATGATCCGATGGGCCAGACGGAAGATGGGGTGAATGATGGAGGAGGCCTTGGCCTTACCTCGGAGATAGCGATCGTGTAGGGTGAGGCAGAACCAAAACTGATTGACGCCAAATTCGGGGGGATACCCGTAGGGACGAAATAGCGTCGTTCCCTAGGATAGGAAAACCAAAGATGTTATTGATGATATCTAGGTGGGTACAATGGTTCGATTAGAACCCGAAATATGACGACCGACCCCGACTCACAGACAAGTGTGGATAAAAATTTGAGTGTGAGTGCGGGGTAGGACACAACGCTAGTGTTCAGGAAAGCTAACCAACCTAAATTTGTGAAGAGGGTCTCGACCTTGGTGAATACACCGAGATCGATAAGCGATTGGGTGTGGGCAAATTTGGTCGATAGATGCCCCCGAGCATCAAGTCTATAATAGAAATCCTTATGCTCCTGGTTCCTAAAGCGGTAGCCATGCGGGCCCATCAGTGGGTCCTCAACTGGGACGACATGTTGGGGTTGGGGTTGGGGTTGTGCAGGCTGTGCGGGAGGAGGGCGTGTGTGTGGTGGACGTGTGGTCTTGCGTCTCTTGCGAGACGATCCCTCCTCTCGCATGATACCCTTACCCTTACTTGGTCCCAGGCCATGTGAGAGAGTGTGTGTGAGTGAATGCGAAATGCGATGAATGCACACCAACACAGGCAATTGAGCAAATTAGTAAAACTAGGGTAAAATTTAAAATAGCACCAAGGAGTGAAGTTACCCAGTAGAGTCGAAGAACCTTGCTCGTAGATGTCCCAACGCGGCGCAACGTGATGAAGTGTGAAGCCGCGACTACTATTTTCAGCAAATTTCGAAATGGGGGGAGATGGGCGAAAATTATGGCTTTTGAGAGGGTCAAATCGAAGATGGGGAGGGTGAAATTGGTGGAGGAAAGGAAATGGAGAGTGGATGGGTCGATTGAGAGAGGTTTTGAGGTCGGTTGAGGGAGAAACGAGGCCGGTTGGAGGGAGAGGAAGTCGAAACGGCGATGAGAATCGAGATCGGGCGAGGGGGGAATGAACGGGTGGATGGCGGCTATTTATATGATTTTAAGTCGAACCGATCGGGTGAGAACTCACCCGATCGGTTGACAATTAGGTCGAAAATATTGCTGAAAATTGGCTACAGGCGATCCGATCGGTTGAGAACTCAACCGATCGGTTCGCCGCTTCAAACTTTTTCCCTAAAGTTTAGTACAGCTCACCCGGTCGATCACCCGACCATGCATTGTATCAACCGATCGGTTGATCAATTCCCAAAATTTTCCAAGACTTTGGCCCTGCTCACACGGTCTTCCACCCGGTCACGCATTGCTTCACCCGACCAGTTCGTTGGAGAACAGATATGTCCATCGTCTGATACGTCTCACCCGATCGGTTGAATGGTAACCCGATCGGGTGAGGGCTTGTTTCCTGCAAAAATTCACGAATGGCCTAAGTTTCTCGACGGATGATCCCGCGGCTGAATTTAATTATTAAAATAGAAAAAATAAAGATAATAAAAATCCTAAAAACGAAGAAAAAATTTTAGAGCATGGGTTGCCTCCCTTGAAGCGCTTTTGTTTAACGTCATTTGCTGGACGCCCGTGGATGATACTCAAGGCGGACGGGGTGATGCCCTAAAATCGGCATCGCTTTGGATTCAGAGTTAGCGGCCTTCGGTGTTGTTGGTGGTGACAAGAAAACCTGCTCGACGACCCTCCCTTTGTTGACGGGATCCGGGGGCTTCTCCCTTATATGGGCATCTACCGCCACTCGTTTTAGGACTCGGATCTCATCTCCGGAGAGCCCCATGGGCTCTTTCCCTTTCCTCCTCGTCGGAGGAGCATTTTGAAATCCGGGAGGGACCGTGTGCGCCGCATCCACTGTCCCAGCAACGTCATATTTCTTCAGGCCGACAGGTTCTTCTAAGTCCTCCAAGCTATCGGGGGGATTCCTTGAAAGAATCTCCCAGGCCGCGGCTTAAGCTGCTCTTTCTTCTCCTAAATCCAGCATAATGCAACTTGGATCATCCGGGGGTTCGGGGTGCTTCATTGATAATCCTAGGTCAAACTCGACCTTTTCGTTGCCGACATTAAGGGAAAGTTTCCCTTTCTTCACATCTATTAAAATGCCGGCAGTGGCCATGAAAGGCCGTCTAAGGATGATGGGGGTGTGCGCATCTTCAGGCATGTCCATGACGACGAAGTCCACTGGCACATGCACCCCACTTACGTTGACATGGAGGTCATCTACAACCCCCACCGGATATTTGACCGATCGGTCTGTAAGTTGTAGGGTCATCCCGGTGGGCTCCAAGTCGCCCATCCCTATCCTCTTATACAGCGACAAGGGCATCAAACTGACGCTCGCTCCAAGATCGACGAGCGCACGATGGATCTTTACCTCCCCGATCACACAAGAGATAGAGAAGCTCCCCGGGTCTTTAAGCTTAGGCAGATTTGCTCTCTGAATGAGAGCGCTGCATTCCGCCGTCAATACGACCTTCTCCTTTCTCGACCCTCTTGTCACCAAATCCTTTAGAAGTTTTGCGTAGGAGGGGATCGTCTTGATAGCATCAAGGAAGGGGATTTGCAAGCTTAGATCCTTAACCATGGCAAAGAATTTGCCATACTTCTCGTCTACCTTGGCATGGGCTAGCTGTTGTGGAAAAGGCACAACGGGCTTGAACACTTTGGGGCTCCCTTCCTCATTTTTCTTCTTCTCCTCTTCAGGGACTCCCTCCGGAGTCGTTGGCTTTGGCAACGAAGCACCGTTGTCTTTGGCTATTTCAATTGGTCGCTCTACGACCAACGGTGCTTCCGGTTCATTTGGGGCACTCTTGTGGGGATTTGTGTTCCGCTCCTCAACACGATAGCGGATACATTCGCATGCTCGTGCGTGAGTGCCAAAGTTTGGTTTGCTCCCCTCGGGTTCACCTCCGGTTGTGGCGGCAATAGGTTTTGCGACCTTGAAAGGTTCGCCACTTGTAACCCCAGCTGGGTTACTTGGTCCGTGAGAGCCCGGTGCCCCATTTCCAGCTTCAAATTTATTTTCTCCTGGTTGGTGATGTATTGGGTCAAGAGGGACACAACTGGGGAGACGGCCCTCTGCTGGCCATACTGCTGCTGCTGAATGGGCTACTGATTCCTGAGAGCATATTACTGATACTGTTGTGGAGGCTGCTACTACTGAAACTGCTGCTGCTGAGGCCTAGCCGGCTGATATTTTGGCTGCTGCTGTTGCTAAGGAGGCGGCTGCTGATACGGTGCCCGGTAACTAAGGTTGGGGTGGTTCCGATTGTTCGGAGAGTAGGCCGAGTTGGAGGTAGTCCGTGGTGGATACGGTGTATTTCCCGTAGGATTGTAGAATAGTACGCTCGCTTGGTCCAACGGTGGTGAGATGTCACCACCGTCGAAGTCTCCAAAGACTTCAGCTTCCACCGCTGCAATATGTTGTGTACCGGCACCACCGGCTCCTACCATCAGTGTGGAGATCTGGGTCGACAGCAAGTCAAACTTGCTGGATAATTTGTCGATATCCTCGACCCTGTGGATACCCCCAGATCTTGATGTGGCTCTCTCGTCACACCACCGCTCATTGTTTGATGCCATATTTTCTAGAATTTGTCCGGCATCTTCTTCACTTCTAGACATGAAGGACCCCCCAGCCGCGATGTCCATGGAAGATTTCAAGTCATCCCTTAATCCGTTGTAGAACAGATTAATTATCTGCCACTTGGGAAGCTCGTGATGAGGGCATCTTCGCTGCATCTCTTTAAATCTTGTCCAAGCTTCATGCAAGGACTCGTGGCTGGCCTGGGAGAAGGAGGAGATCTCGCTTCGCAGCTTCATGGTCTTCCCCGGAGGAAAGAACTTCATCAGAAAAGCGTTTGAAAGCTTCTCCCAAGTGTTGAACGTATTTGGGTCCTTCCCCCTAAACCACAGCTTAGCCTTATCTCGCAGAGAGAAGGGGAATAGCTTCAGATGGATCGCCTTAGTTGTGACACCATTTATCCGGAAGGTGTCACATTTCTCCAAGAAGGAGTCTAGATGCTCAATGGGGCTCTCCATGGGTGCCCCCGAGAATTGATCCTGCTGGATCCATGTCGCTAAGGACGGCTTGAGCTCGAAGCTCTGTGCCGTAATAGCAGGAGGGCAGATGGCGGAGGTGGACTCGATGGATGGCATCGAGTACTCCAGTAGGGATTTGTGAGGTGGGGTATTCTCCCCCATTACTTCAGGCTCTTCTCTTCTTCGCTTCTCTGCGGCCAGACGCCTTAGGGTGGCGTTTATATCAGGATCAACAGGAATCAAGTCGTCGAGACTCCTTGTGTTCCTGCGCATTAAAAGCAACAAACACCCCTGAAGCGAAAAGTGGGAAAGAAACAGATGAAATGGAAAATAAAAATAAGAAAATAAAAATAAAAAAGAAGAATGCGAAAATTATCGTGAGATAGAGATGAGAGCTAGCCTCTAGGGTTCATGAGATCCTAAAATAACAAGCACGTTGTCTCCCCGGCAACATCGCCATAAAGCTTGACGCGTCCCCTAGGTGTGTGCATGCAAAAGTGTGCAATATATGATTGGGGCGTGAGATTTAAATATTTATAACCGCAAGCGCACAGTGTTGTAGTGTGGCTTGGGGGTCGAACTCAGGGAGGCGTGGTTGTGCTTGTGTCAGAAAGAACCAAATTCACCCCATGGGTGAGCTAGCCCGAACCGGTAGATGGGTTGTCACAGAAAATAGAATGCGACGGATAAACAATATAAAGGGAAACCTGGGACTTCAGTTTCCACCCTATCATGCGATTCTCGCCAATACGGCCTACTGGTAGGATAACGATCTGAATTAGGGTCTAATGGTGAGACGTTGCCTCTAAGAGTGATACCAGCATCCCATGGGCCCGATATTCCGGTCGGTGCCCAGGATGATACGTCGGACTACCCGGGTTCGGTCAGTGGGCATTCCCATGTCCATTAACACTGACCGACCCCGGGAGCACTAAGCTCGCAACGATAACTCCCAACATCTCATCCTGTCACTCCTGCGCACTAGGATTCGACGTCTACGCTATGGGCGTGAGCTATGACTAGGGAGTCAACCGCCAAGTTTATTCCCCCTTGGCCCAACGGTCAAAGGCGGTCTTTTTCCCACCGATGACAATGAAACACCCCGTGTAACCGATATATTCCTAATCCCTATCGATTTCCTAGTCCTATGGACGCATCGGGGAGAACCCACAAAGGGGTTTCCACCAAAATCCAAGATTTGGGAACTACTCACACATATTTACTAAAAAACAATCTAAATGAAAATCGACCGTTAAAAACATAATCGGGCAATAGAAATGCGGTAGTAGTAATGCAATTAAGATAATATCAAAGTTTGGTAAAGATCAGAAGACTTACAAATAACTAGAAAATTACAACCGTCACAAGAGAGAAAAAACAGTAAAAAATAACAACTCTCGTTTTCTGGAAACATAGGGTCTCTATTTATAGAAAATGACATCACCCGATCGGGTGAAGAATCACCCGATCGGGTGACCTGCTGCGAACTTCGGCAGCTATCTTTAAGACTTCACCCGGTCAGGCGGTACGGTCGGTTGGCGGAAGCTGCTCGTCGTTTGGATCTTGAGCTCATCGGGTGAACCGATCGGTTGATAAATCAACCGATCGGTTGGAATTGTTGCCCAAAAGACAGTAACTTCGAAAGTTTTGGCACGGTCTACTGGCGGTCGGGTGAGCTGTCTGGGTCATCTCTTTGAGGAAACGGCTACAGATGAACCGATCGGGTGAATATCACCCGATCGGTTGGATTTCAGCTCCAATTTCCCGAGAAGTTAGTCGGGTTGAACCGGTCGGCGACCCGGTCGGTTGATGCTCTCGTAGCTTCAGCTGCTATCCGGGTGGTGCACGCTGTTGTCTGTGTCCAACCGATCGGGTGGGGGTTGAAAGATGTCGATCTTCGTTGTTTGACCCCCTGGATCACGCGTGACTCCTCCCGTTGCTCTGGGGACTCATGACATCGTCGTTATATGTCCCCTACGCTGGAAAACTCCTGTAAACACGTAAAAACACGGAGACATGAAAGAAAATAAGAAAATACGAGAAAACAGATACGAGACGACGAAAAATAGCGGAAAAACACAAAAGAAGACGTGCGTGAAATATATGAAATATAAACTCACGTCAGTGGACGACCCGTATAGCGCTACGATGATGCCATGTGCTGTAGTTTATAAATATTTTAAAGCTCATCGCTTTGCAAACAGTGACCTCTGTTGGACATTGAGCATCACTAATGAAGTTTTGATGATGATCAACAAATAATTATTATTAATATATTTCATTAAGTGTGTAGATATTATAAAGTCAAGGAGAATGAATTTTCATATCAAAAGTCAACACAGTCACAAAATGTCATCAAAGCCAATGAGCTTAGAAAAAGATAAAATGTCAAGATAAAAAGCATTGAGAAATGGGGTAGAAGCTCAAACCAAGGCCAAGAAGCAATGGTGAAACTAAGGCACGAAGAGGGAAACTGTCACGCCCAGCTCGCCCAAATATGGAAGATATGCAACATGACAAGGCCACCATAGTATTTAGACGTAGGGCTTTGAGCTCTAGTATTCTAAATACTACTAGACATTAAGTGTGATTAAAATAAACCATGTATGCAGGCCACTACGACAATACTGGAATAGTACAGAAATGACACGACGCATCCCCTGGGATACCCAGGAAGACAAGGTACATGACGAGAACAAAAACCTATCTGTAGGTCCACTGCGTGCTGCTGAGAATAGTATCTGTAATGCTCCATAACAAACAACAAACCCAGACACAAAATAATCACAGCCATACGAAGGCCAATACAGCGTAGCAAAGAAACAACTCAGTCAACTCAACAAGGGACAAAAACCACACAGAAGCTATACTGAACCATCTGATCAATTTATACAACACCAAGAGTCCAATGACCATCTTACTCATTAATATCATCATCCTCACAACCCTAAGCAAGGGTCTAACCCAAACAAGAAACCAAAAAGTACAAGCTCTCACCTCACCCCTCTCCACCCAATCTAACCTCCAACTCCCAACAAAAGAACTCCAAACTCAATCTCCAACTCTATCTGCCATCTCCAAGAACCACACCTGAAAAATTCAACGGGGCACGTCAACGCGTGACCCAGTAGGAATTCCATACTCTACCCTAAACACAACACACTCAAATTCCACTAGTGGGTGCACCGTGCTACAAGTGGAAGTGCTACAAATAAACATGGCATGCGTGATAAAAGAAAGCAATGATAGTACCACACGTAGGAAAAAGTCAAGAGAACCATATCAGAGGGTATAAGGGGAGGGGTGACGATGGTACATCAAATAACATCAAGTATGCGAGAGTTAGTCAAACAATTACATACAATGTTAGCTTTTGGAACCTTAATATCGAATACGACATATGGGACTGGACCTCTCCCAACTGTGTGGGAGAGCAAAGAGGACTCCCCGTCGCGCTAGCCCGTCAGGAGCCTTCTGTACCACTCTACACTCTCCGCCGTGCTAGCTCGTCAGGAGTGCAAGTGTACCCACCACACAAAAACACAAAGACACCACAACTAGTCCATCCCATAGGCCTACCCGATACTTCGGAATTCCCCCAAACCATGTTACCCTCCAAAAGGAGGACTGAAGCACTACCTCACTCACACATGTTCTTGAAAACATTGTACTTTCCATACATATGAAACCAACCATTTCCACATATGAAACCAACCATTCCCAACTTCATTAAGCCAACATTTCATTACCACATATAAAAGAACCCACAACAACATGTGAATCGGGCAACTAATACATCATTTGCAACACAACCAATTTGTACAATGGGCTCATGGCCGAAATGTCCATGCAAGGGAAAATGCCACCAAGTGAATTCCAAATACAAGTAAATAATTAGAACATCAACGACTTATAATGCTACCAAACATGAGGGGGTTCTCTGCATTTCTTACATACCATGAAAAATTATCACTACTTAGGCATAATTCCATAACCAAGTTGTAAGAGATAACTTTATGCAAGTTTCTTTACTAGGAAGCAACTATAGCATGTCCATGTTAAACAAGCAAAATATCCATGTGAAATAGCACCTAATGCATGATTACAACAAGATAGAAACTTGGCAACATTTAGCAAATATTTAAGGGATTCACTTGAAAATGCAAGCTTTAGCCATTATATATTCAAATGCAACATTTAAAATTACTTAATTTATGTCTACACTAAAATGTAACATTTATGAAAGCCAAACATGAAAAACTAAGGATGAATCCAATTAAGAATGGATGCTCTAGTGAAAACTCTAAGGGTACATATTAAACCTAGGAGCTTTACTGAAGGTGCTTAAGGCCTAAATTAGCAATGCGAATTTTTGAAAAGAGGGATTTGGGTTTACGTCAATGATAGGCCCCTTTTCTGTAAGAGCGCTAGGACCTACATAAAGAGTTGTGAGCTTTACTACTAAGGGGAGTCTTAGTTACAAATTAAGTGGACTAACACATAACATTGGAATGTCACCACAAGACTTGCAAGGAATTAATTCACAATTGAACTACAAGGCCTTTATGTATGTAATTTAATTGCCAATCTACATGCAACATGAAATTTCCAACAAAAACCTTACCACACCACACTTCATAAACCCTTCTCTTTATTGCCATGTCAGTGGGAATGCTATATTTTAAACCATCTCTTTCATTTTCCCTTCAACGAACCTAATGACTTGAATCATCTAAGTTTTTATTATCTTTTCCCTTCAACATAACCATTCTCCCAATATAAACATGCAACCTTAAAGAAGTCCAACATTATTTGACTAAAGATCGATGGAAACTAACCGGTTTTGAGTTTTTGGGGTTGACAGTTTAACCATACCCTAGACTTGAACTAGACGACATAGTTCAGACGAAGAGACTAAAACTGCGGAATTCATCACAGACACAGTCCGGGTGGTCCCGACAATACTCACGTCGATGAGTTTACCACATAAGTATGATACTGAAACAGGGACATCAACTGCTGCTCGTGGTCACTACCGTCTGGGGCTTCGAGCCCCACCTATAGTTGGGTCAGGCTGTAGGGTCTCACACAGAGTGCCACCTTCGTCTAGTAATAGGTAGAAATATTAGGTAGAATATGCATTTGATGCAAGGGATAGAACACTGCAAAGAGTTTGTAGTTATCTTCTGCATTCGGGATAAATGATCCTGAGTGCAAGTGGGAGATGTTAGGGAATGTATGCCCTCAGATGATTTGTATCTGATGCAAATGATATTTTAAGCTTAGATAGGGGACTATTTTGCATGTGATGCAAAAGGAGTTAAATGTGTCTTAAATTGATTAAGACCATATTTAATATAATAAAGCGTTGAAAACATTACCTGGATGACGGGATCGTCCCGCTCTAAAAGCAGGTTCAAACCGCAACAAAACGGAGTCCAAATGCACAAGTTAGAGCCAAAACAAGTCAGCCCAAACTGTTGGGCTGAATCCAGAGAAAATGGAGGCCCACCATGACTGAATTTTCTGGTTAGGGTTTTTGAAACCCAGGATTTTTTTGACGGCTGGATTTTCCATCTTTGAACAGTTTTTGGCTAACTTTGAGACGACGTTTGAAGGGACAAACGACGTCAGATTGACTCGCCATTTTTTCCTGTGTGTTCATCGTTTAACCCTCTTCGATTTGATAGGTTGTATCAAGATTGAAGCTCAACGGTGAGGGAGTTAAAATTCATGGAAGTTTGACCTTTATGAAAGACAAATTAACTTGAATTATTAAACTCTAAAAACATAGTCCCACATCGGAAGTGGAGTAAATGGGAGGGGTCAGCCGCTTAGATAAATAGGGGCCTGCCTCCCTCCTCTAAACTCGTCCCAAGCTCTAGATCTGATCTGCTCGCTAAAATGTTGGAGCACACTCGGATCCAAGCTTAAATTAATATTCTCTTCTCCCTAATTTTTTTCCTTGCTCCTAAAGGGCTCTAGCAAAGCCACGAAGGAGTTTGGATTCGATCCGGAGTCTTAGCGAAGGTTCACATTCAGGTGAAACAATTTATTCGGCGCATGGTTGGCTTGGCGACAAGGGGATTGTTCGCCTCGGAACGTGGAGCGGTTCGAGGATCGGTTTGGCGCAGGAAGGGAAGCGGCTCGAAAAACGGTGCGGTACACCTTGCCTGTACCAAGGCAAGGTTCTGGGTATGTAATTTAGAAGCTTTCTTTTAATTATGTCACAGTAGCTTAGCTCCTTCTTGGGGTGGTCAGATCCACCTCAAGTTGGCAGATATCCTGGCTAAGAGTCTTGATTTTCCTTAGGGCTTCGTTAAAAAGTTTAGCGATTTTCTTCCACTGTGTTTTCTTTTGCCTTTATTGTTCATCCGACTTAGGACGGGCATAAAGATTTATGCCCTAAGGGTCCATCGAAACCCAACATGATGACCCCTTCCCATGAAACATCAATAATGGGAATTAGTTTTAGCATGCAACCCAAACTATTAGCAAGCAACACAAAGCAATATGGGAATTAGCATTGGCCTACAACATAAACCATTAGCAAGTAACATAGAGTATTATGGGTATTAACATTAGCAAATCAACATAAAGCATTATGGAGATTAGTATTGGCCTACTACATAAACCATTAGCAAGCAACATAGAGTATTATGGGAATTAACATTAGCAAATCAACATAAAGCATTACAGAGATTAGTATTGGCCTACTACATAAACCATTAGCAAGCAACCATTACAACTTCTACTTAAATACCTATCATGCATTAACACTCTAGAAGGAGTATGATTCCTATCATAAAAATGTGAGCTTTCACCAAGAAATCCTCCAAGATCCCACCTAGCTCCATGAATCCTGTATTTGAGCATCACCACTCCAAAATACATCATCCTAGACCATGAAACCACCTCAATCTAGCTCCAAACTCACCCACATGCATCTAGCTAACATTAAGGTTCAACAGGAGCATGAAAAAAGGGAATTTGTGCTAGAAATTGAAGGAAAAGAGCATGAACAGAATTTGGCCAGCTTTGGACAGTTTTTGGGTCAAGGGTTTGGCCATGGAGATGAGAGAAAGAGGAGAAACTGAGAGAGGTGGAAGGGGGAAAGGATTAGGGCTTCAATTCTCTCTTTTTCCTCTTCTTTTTCCCATTTTTTTCTCCCCATTCCATAAATTTTTCGGCAGCCCCATGGTGGCTGGTTCGGTTCCTTTAGTGGAGGGAGAAGGAGAATTCTAAAGGAAGAGAGAGATTAGGGAAAAAAGGAATAAGTTTCCCCTTTTACACAAAACACCCCATACTTTACAAAAGTACAAATTAAATACAAAAACTCCTATACTTCCTACTAAACATACACCAATGTACACATTACAAATAATACTCACTACCATACATTCCAATTCATCCAAATATACATTATGATACAATCATTTTAACATTCATTCATATCTTTACATATAAATTTTCTATAGGCATACAACTAATATTTTCATGCAAAATATTTCCAATAATATTTCTTACATAATAATAATTAGCATAATTCAACACTTATGCATCCACATACATATACAAATATCTATACCATACAATACAAATATCCAATACAAAACAATTAGCCAATACACTTCATATATGTCCATACATATTCATGCAATCATCCCAATACCATGCTCATTACATAAAGCAAAACATATACACCAAATAGGAATCCAAATACTTCACTACCATACTCACATATATGCAACTACACACAATATAGTATATCACACATATGGGCATTACAAGAAATAAGTAAAGTGTTCTACAAAAATTTTAAAATCCACAGACACAGAAAAGAAATGCAAAACACTACATTGTATTAAACAAGATACAATGTCCACAGGAGTAAAGCATAAAAGTAAACAAGCATATCATACAAGTACTAAAAGTAAAAACTGAGGAACAGAAAGAGCATAACCACAATTACAAATTAAATTAGTCTAAAAGTTAGACATTTGGTTATTATTTGGAAACCCGGGTAAATGGTAGACATCAGAAACTGGACCTCATCTTAGGTGGGTGGCTCTTAAACTACACCGCCAGCGGTACACGAGCACTGATTATTTTTAACGAGGCCTCTCGAACCTCCCCCATTTCAGGAGGGAGAATCACTCACCACATAAACAAAAATATATCATGGTGCATCACGAGTACACCCATGGGCCTCTCTACCTCTGCCCAACTCCCCCTGATGGGAGTTCGAGTGAGATACATATCCTCACTGTCAATCCTCATGCCTACACATTACTCAGGGTTCCTCCAAACCCGTATCTGGAATCTCACCCATTTTCGAATGGACCGAGAATTCCAGATATTTATCACTTTGCTTCACTCTCAATTTCACAGTTACATCAACATATCATTTAGCGGTCTCAATTACTGCTTCATAATTTCCTTTCTTTCATCAATTTGTCGATGTCGTGTTTTCTAACTATGAGCATCGCATCGATAATCATTATAACATCACATGTTTTCAATTACTCATTTAACACATGATTCCATCATTCTTCATATAAAACATAACATTCTTGCCATTAATACTTCGGATATCATGTCATGAAGCAATATCTTTGAATATGAAACATGTTAATGCAATAACATAAGTAATATCTCTTTTATATAGCAAGGATAACTTGTAGCAATGAAAGTGAGTATCAATAACAAGGCATAGCCTAAACACCAATGACACAGTCCAGATTGCAAGAAAACATGAAGGGTCACAAAACAGAGGGTGTTAACCTCAAGTTATATTGTGAATTTGTTAAATGTTTATGAGTGAAAGTTGTAGATAAACAACTTATGCTTTCATATATCAAATATCATGATATTAAAGCAAGTAGGCTAATTGTTACAACCTAAACCCCACATGATACAAAAACTGTTTTTCAGACAGAATCAGTGACCCCTAAACATCTGTCATTTATGATATCTTACAGTCATAATTTCAGTGAGGCTAAAACACGAAAAGTGTAGCTACTGAAGCCATCTTTCCAAATTGACTAAAATGACACTTATTGGATTTCTATAAGGGAAGTTCTATCCTTTTTGGTAATAGGGTGCAGATTCTGACAGAATCTGATACTACTCCGTAGATTAATGGTTCAGTCAAAATATAAATAGAATTTAGCCAAGGTTAACAAATGAAAGTTGGAGCTAACTGGTTTAGATTTCCAAATTGTATTTTTACATGATTTTTGACATTCTAGAATAAAAATTGTGCATAGATGAAGTTGCAGCAAAAACTGACTTCCAAAAACAGCCAACATCTTAGCAAGAAATTCAATTAACTTTAAAAGACATAGCATAATATGCCATGTAAGTGGTCTACTAAGTGAAGTTGATTTCATACAACACATCCTAGAACAAGAACCTAACTAATGATATTAGAGGAACACTCAAGAGCATTAAGAAGCCAAATTGGGTATTTGATGTATTTATTCTTCATGACTCTTAGATCTTTTCTAGGCCTTAAGATTGGAGCCCCACACACACAAAACTTCTTAAAACATATTAAATGTTTTACAAATGTTTTAAAATTATTTTGAAATTATTTCACAAAGTTTTAAAGCCCTAGAACCCAAGTATCAGAATTATAGCCGACTAATTTTTGTTTTTAGTCGACTACTTTGAATGGGATGGAAGTCCTTTGTTCTGGACCCAAAAGGAGTTGACCGCAGTTCTTTTGGGAGTCAACTACCTTCATAACAGTGGTCAACTACTCTGAACTACCAGACAAACTTCCAGATTTTACAGTATTTCGTTTTTCTAGCTGTTACAAGGGATTTGTGGACTAATTTTTGAATGGTTTTATGGCTTATAAATAGAGGGAGTTGGTTGGAGTTATATGGGTAATGGATAATCAAATTGTCTAAGTATTCACAAGCATTTAAAGCATTTTAAAGCTCTCGCTCTCACTCACTCAAAAATTCAAGCCAAACTACTTTCAGTTTTTTAGAAAGCTTTTAAGCATTGATTCATGGCTTTAAAGGATTTGTTCTTCTCTCAGTTATATTCTTCATTTCTAAGAGAAACAAATCAAAAGAGTTCCTTTGATTCTCTTGTTTTAATATTTATTTTATCAATAATCAAAGAAAAAGATTTCCTTAGCCACTATTAAAGCTTTAATCCTTTTGCCTATAGGAATTTGTAAAGCACCACCAACCATCTTCAAGAGGGTTGTAAACCCACATTGTAAGTGGTGGTAAGTGCTCTTGTGATTAAATTTGTGTGATTAAGTCTGTATTATTGAAAATCCTTGGTGAATGTCCTCTTTGGAGAAGATGTTATTGTTGTATTGAAAGACCTAGTAAGTGGAGCTAAGCAAGTGTAATGGAAGCCCTCTTGGTGAGGCATTTGCTCTCTTGTTGAAGAGAGTTGGTTAGTGGAAATCCCAACAAGAGGTTGGGGACTGGAGTAGCCCAAGTAGGGTGAACCAGGATAAAACTCCTGGTGTTTGCATTGTGCTTGTCACTTATCTCTATTGCTTGTATAATTTTGCTCTTAATCCATTGTGCTAATTACTCTATATTTATTACAAGCATAATTTGTGTTGATGAGGTTCTTAAGTAGGTAACCATATCAAGCAACCTAGGCTAAACTTGAGGAATTTGCTTTAATTTTTGCATAATTATTTGAAACACTAATCACCCACCCCCTCTAGTGTTTAGCTTGTCATTTACAGAATCCGACAACCTGCTAGGAAGTCCATGTGTTTTTGCGACCATTGTGAAGGGTTTTGAGCAAGCTTCCATATGGCTTTTTCATCATCTAGCCCAAGGCTTAGCAGACGTGGAAGCAGAAGAAGAAGAAAAGAAATCATAAAATGCTTTTATTAAAATGCCATATGGAAAAAAATGCTTCTTTCCAGGATCTTGTACTATCTAAGGAGAAGGACGAAACTATCTTGCAACGATAGATCAAACAAATTTTGCTATAAAATATAAAGCATAAAAGCATACCTTAATTTTTGCAGTCGCAAAAACTCTTCATTAGGACGCTATCCCAAAGCGATCCAATGCCTTCGTCAGGAAGCGACCACTTGCTCCAGAAAGTTTCACATTAGTTGAATCCTCGTCGCAAGCTTCAGATCTGATCCAAATTTCCTTCAAGTTTTATTAGAACCTGAAAGGAAGTGTAACGGCCGCTTTCCGACCGTTCGTTTTTTTTGCACGTACTTTCCTCTTTTGTACGCGTATTTTTCTTCGTCTTTTCTTCGATCCGGAATATGCGATGTTATATGTCGTTGTGACCGTATGGTAGTGTAGTTATTTGTGGGTTTTTTAGTGAACGTCATTTCACGGGTCGTTCTCCCACAAACCAGCTTTGAATGAAGGGGTGTTTTAGCATCTAGACTTCAACGATTAGTTTTTATTTTTATTTTCGTTCTTGGTAGGCTTAGCTCGTGACTAGATCATGTATCCTCGATCCTCTCGTCGTCACGGTCGTTCTGATATTTTTTTCATAATTTTCAGACACCATTAGCCCAACTTAACCCACTAATCACATTCAAAGCCGTTTAGCCCTAATCCAATTTGAATTTCAACTTAACCTAATCACATGGTATCCTTACGTATCATGTGGGATTTCCTATGGCTATCATTACCTAACTTTTCCCCTCTGTGCACACCCCCTCTCACACACCCTCTCTCCTAGTCACCCAAAGTGTACTCCTTTTTACACCCCATTCAGCAAACTTAGCATCTTAAAAACCCAACCCAAGAAACCCTAGTATATCACGCAAGGTAGTAAGTCGCCGCCCCCTCCTTCTTCAACCTCGCCCACGCACAAAGTTCGGCCATCCTCCGGTGATCTCCAGCCTCCCCTACTTTCTCTTCTCTCTTTTCTCCCTCCTCTCTCTTCTCTCTCTCCTTGAACCACCATTAAAGCCCTCCTTGGCCGCAACCTTGCTTGACATCCAACCTGCCTAAAAAATGGCGCTCCGGCCACCCCAGCCGCCGCATGACCAGATCCGGCCGTCGCTGACCTCTCCGCCTTCTTCCTCAACAACCTCCTTCCCTCTCCCCTACTCTCTCTCCATTAAAAACACCCAAACCCCCCTTGGCCGCACACTTTTTGACAACAAGCCGCATAGTTTTGACAGCCGCGCCCGCCGCTTTTCGGCCGCCACCGGCGACCCCCTCGCTTTCTTTGACTCCACACGACCCCCTCTACCCTCTGCCATCTTCCTTTGATTCTCCCTTGGCCGTATCATCTCGCTACAGATCCAAACACCCGGTTTTTCTAAATCTGTCCTCTTCTCCACAAAATGGCCAGCCACCTCGCCACCGGCAGTTGCTCTGGCCACCCCACAGGCGAGCACGACCCCTTCGACCTCCTCCAATCCTCGGTAGCCCCCGTACATCGAGGAGTCCCTGTATGTCGCTGATCTCGTGCGTTTTTCCCCGACGTCGTAGCCGCCGCAGTGACGTTTCGTTGCGCTACCCGCAACCGGAGAGATCCGGCGCCATACTCGCTGTTCTCGCCTTCCCCTCGCTGTCCACTCCAGTCTCGCTGTGCTACCTGCGGTCGAGACATCATTGACGATGCTGATCTATCGCTGTTAAGACCCGAAGTCTGATCTACGTTCAAACGTCGTAAAGGTTGGTCCCCTAACTCGTAGTAAGAACCCAAATCGTAGCAAACCAAAAATTAATCTAAAAATCGCCAACTTTAACTAAAGTTTACTTTACGCTCTTTAAAACGATGTTCAACTCTAGAAATCGACGAATGGACTTGATTATCTGTGCACATAGGATAGTCGTCGATTAGGCGGAACGAATCAAAAATCGTGACTTCGAACTATTAGGGTAGCCCCGTTGAACTTAGAAACTTACCATAATAGGATTGATGAAAAACACGTCCTGACACCGTCACTTGACTCGTTTCAGACGACCCCTTACCGACGCTCTGACTTGACAAGACGCTCCCGACGGACGTACCGCTCGCCACCGCAGGCAAGTGTGTTCACTTGCGCAGTTTCGGCCACGTTTAGGCCATTGTCTTCCTTAAACTATAACAAGTGATAACAAGAGAACCAGACATGAAATAATAGCGTCTGGGATACCCCACGACAGCCTAGACTTGACGACGAAGTCCGGGCAGAACAACAACTGACACCATAGGTTTTATCTGTGTTTGCGTGTGTGTGGACCCCCTAGAATCAACAACAATAACAACTGCTACCATAGGTTTTATCTGTGTGCGCGTGCATGTGGACCCCCTAAAATGAACAACTCCTTACCACTTGTCATGTCATGAAATGTTACAAAAAAAGCCTACGGACGTTTCGGATGCTCTCCAAGCTAGAGAGAGTGATCCCTGTGTTACAAAAAGCCTACGGATGTTTCAGATGCTTTCCAAGCTAGAGAGAGTGATCCCTGTGTTACAAAAAGCCTACAGGCATGTCGGATGCTCTCCAAGCTAGAGAGTGATCCCTGTGTTACAAAAAGCCTACGGACGTTTCGGATGCTCTCCAAGCTAGAGAGAGTGATCCTTGTTAGGGATTCACCTACGGGATGTTCGGTGCTCACAAAGGGAGTGAGAGTCACGTTACGGACTGTGGGGATAGAGGCACTCATCAAGCTAGAGCGAATGGTCCTATATTGTCCTATCTTGAGCACTCGGGTTGGGGTAGGGTTGAGCGGTCGCACGGTTTAGAGGGTTTGACCCCCCTCCACCGTAAGGCGTGAACCCTTCGTGACACACACGGTACTTCTTGTCTTGTCTTGTCTAGTCTAGTCTTGTAGCTAGTAGCACACGCTATGACTATTGCCTGTCACGTTTACTTTTCAGTGTTGTCTTCACTTTCTTGCTTATATACATATCTGTCATGCTGCTGCATCATCATTATGTAAACAACCTTTAAAAGGTCAACCGCAAATTGTTATTCACCTTGCAGTGGAGTCTTCTCAAGTTTACTTGCAGACTTCGCCTGACGTACAACCACTTTCTCTTGGTGTTTGTACGTCAGGTACCGAGACAGGGTTAGTGGACCAGGAGCCAGTACCGGAGGGCTTGGATCAGGAGTACGTTACTGATCAGGGGTATGCACCGAGTGAGGACCAGTCTTAGTAGTTCCTTAGTTGCTGACCATGGAGTTTTCATTGTTCGTAGTTTGGGTGCGTCGCACTCTTTACTTTCTGTTTTAGGTTACCATTAGTTTTCTTTTCTGCAGTTGTATCCATACTGGGCTTCTTTTTAGACTCTTGTACTTCAGGATATCTTTGTGGAATAAAAATGAATGCATCTTTCTTTCTCTACTTTCTGTTGTTCCGAAATTTTATATATGCAAGAACCTGTTTCTATCTTTGGTGTTCCTCACAGATGCTTATTGTGTCCGAGCCTCACAGCTCCGGCCCATGCGGACCTTAGTCACGTCTCGCTTCTGTCGTTTTGGGAAGCGGGACGTGACAAGTTTTAGTGGTGGCCCATGCAGGTCATGCAGAAAGTTCGGAACAATAAGAGTACCGCATTCATTTAATATCCAGTTTAACATGTACAAGTCTAAATTAGGTTTTCCTTGTCTTAGATGGTAAGAAGACTTAGATAGACATCCAGGTTTGATAGTCAGACGCCTTGGTTAAGATTTAGTCATACTCGTCTTAGGATATCCTAGTAGCCTCTTACCCGGCTCTGACCATGTTAGATTTCTAGAGTCCTACTTTTAGTCGCTTACTCGGGTCCATCAACTTCGGGCCAAGCAGAGCGTAATCTTGATTCTCTTAGGACCCTTCCATGAACTCTCTATTACATTCTGGTTCATTAGGAAGTCTTAGTGCTGAGTTCTACTGATCTTTAGACGGCCCGATAATTAGAACTCCTGATTTCTAGCATCTTCCTAATAATTACACTTCTGTGTTATCGGCTATAGAATTCCATCATAGTTTTTCTTGAATCATATCCTAGGCGTATTCATCATGCGATCATATTCTTTGCCCTCGATTCACGTGATCGCTTCATGATGATTATTGTTAATTCTTTGAATCTTCCCCATTGCAAATTCTAATTCATCTAAAAGTATTTTCGAAATTCCTTATTAAATTCTTCGCTCAGTTTAACTTCTTTGAAAACCCTTATTATATATTTAAATTTCTTGCTTTTTGGTTGAGTTAAAATTCTTTCTTGGATTTTGAAACCTTCTTGGTCGAAATTTTTAGTTACTACCTCGTAACTTTTTTCTAACC
The DNA here is from genome assembly GCA_030789695.1 of Scilla litardierei. Lineage (NCBI taxonomy): Eukaryota > Viridiplantae > Streptophyta > Magnoliopsida > Asparagales > Asparagaceae > Scilla > Scilla litardierei. The sequence continues at coordinate 302,350,366 of CM061142.1, read as the reverse complement.
GGTATCTTTCGTATTTCAGTTTTAAAGCCTTGTTACCATTTTGATAAGTCAATATATCATCCTTTTTCTAAACTACGAAATTTATTTTAACCATTTACTGTTCGTACTTTTAGAATATTTTTCTAAGCTAAATAGAACTTCAATTTTTTATATATCAGTTCTATGTTCATCGTGCTCATACTTCAAAAATCTTTGTATAAATCTATTTTCATTTGCAAAACAATCACTACCTCACTCTACTATTTATTTCTTCGTCTAACTCTTTTTTCCTAGTTGTAAAATTTTACCATCTGCTTGTTATTTCTACATATTTTTATAATTATATATATATGATACCATATTTTACACGTATCCTTCTTTCATCTATTTAATTATTTAGAGCAATATTTTTGTCCCACCCAACCAGCTATCTCCTTATCCTCGCCTTATTTGAACTCGTTCTTTCGATCTTGTTTCGTTACACTTTTGGTTTCGGTTTCCTTTCAATTGTGTAGACATTAGTGCTTCTAGTTGCCTGTGCCAACTATAGTTTAGTAGTGGGCCCAGGGGGTTTTTGTGATGTCGTCGTGGTGCATGTATATAGGTAGAGTGTGTGGACCTGTATGAGTGTGCTACCATTAGGATATTAATAATTGTCTCTTGTGTCATGTATGTATACTCAGTGTTATTCGTGATATATGTATGAAGTTGTATGAATGATGGTATTTGTATATATGTGTGTGGGGATAGCTATACCACTTTAGGGATGTCTGCGTATATTAGATTTAGTGTTGGAATATTTACTAGTGTAGTATGTGGGTTGAAGATGATTGTAAATGCTTGAAATAATATATTAGTAAGTCATGTGCATGTTAGGTGTAATGATAATAGGTGTTCTTATAGTTAAGTGTGTAGGCCTATTATACGATCTTTTTGTTAGTACGTGTGAGCGTATGCCTGTACGTAGATATGCATGTGTTTAGCCCTGAGCAGATGTATGCTTACCATATAAATATGTGTGATATACGTACGGTAATAGGATTATAATTTTGTTTGGTATTTCTTGCCTTTACGGGATGTTGTGCGCGTGTGCGTCTACCATGAGGTATACACGATTATTGTACGTCTTAACTATGTATGGATAAGTATATGTATTAGTATACTAATTACATGTAAATTGATATGGTGTGAATATATAGTTATAGGTGTTGGTCCTGTAGTATATTTATTTACTAAGGTTTTACCAGTTGAATGTATATCTGTTAGCTAAACTAGGTGTGTAGAGTGTGCTAAGTATATAGTGGTATGAGTGGTATATATGAATGGTATATTAGCATGTGTGGGTGTGCACCATGCACGGGTAAGTATGTGCTTAGCTATAGTTGTTTGCGACTATGGTATGTGTGTCACGTCTTGAATATAGTTATAGGATTGTATGTGATGTGTATATAAGATGAAGTATCTACTTGTATTTGAATAACTATATATTGATGTATTATGGTAGTGATAGATGTATATTAGATATAGCTTACATGATTTAATATTGTATGGTGTGACCACTTGCGTTGATATGTTGGTATTGAATGTACACTAAGAGATATTAGGGAGTAGTATATCCATGTTGTTTTGTGCATAGTTAATTATCTATATGTGAAGAATTACGATCGTGTTTGCTAGTGTGAAACAATTTTTTTTATGTAAGTATGTGTAACTTGGTTATGTGATAGTGAGTGATAGTTTTATAAGGATGTACGTGACTATATGAATGATTGAAGTACGTGTAAGAAGCGGACTGTCTATGATATGTATCAGTATAGAATGTGCATATATATATGTATACATGTTTGTAGTGTTAATGTTTAACTATCTAGTGCATATATAAGCACTTGTAGTAACTATACCTGGTTTGAGTTATAGTGTGATGTGATTGGGGTAGTTACTAGAGTGGCTAGGTATATTTATAGTTAGAAAGTCCGAGGACAGACTTTATTCTAAGGTGGGTAGAATGTAACGGCTGCTTTCTGACCGTTCGTTTTTTTGCGCGTACTTTCCTCTTTTGTACGCGTATTTTTCTTTGTCCTTTCTTCTATCTGGAATACGCATTGTTATATGTCATTGTGACCATATGGAAGAGTAGTTATTTGTGGGATTTTTAGTGAACGTCATTTCACGGGTAGTTCTCCCACAAACCAGCTTTGAATGAAGGGGTGTTTTAGCCTCTAGACTTCAACACTTAGTTTTTATTTTTATTTTCGTTCTCGGTAAGCTTAGCTCGTGACCGAATCCCGTGTCCTCGATCCTCTCATCGTCACAGTCATTCCGATATGTTTTTCATAATTTTCGGACACCGTTAGACCAACCTAACCCACTAATCACATTCGAAGCCGTTTAGCCCTAATCCATTTTGAATTTCAACTTAACCTAATCACATGGTATCCTTACGTATCATGTGGGATTTCCTATGGCTATCCTCACCTTACTTTTCCCCTCTGTGCACACCCCCTCTCACACACCCTCTCTCATAGTCACCGAAAGTGTACACCTTTTTATACCCCATTTAGCAAACTTAGCATCTTAAAAACCTAACCCATGAAACACTAGTATATCACGCAAGGTAGGCAGTCGCCGCCCCCTCCTTCTTCAACCTCGCCCACGCACGAAGTCTGGCCATCCTCCGGCGATCTCAAGCCTCCCCTACTTTCTCTTCTCTCTTTCTCCCTCCTCTCTCTTCTCTCTCTCCTTGAACCACCATTAAAACCCTCCTTGGCCGCAACCTTGCTTGACAGCCAAGCTGCCTAAAAACCGGCGCTCCGGCCACCCCAGCCACGACATGACCAGTTCCGGCCGCCGCCGACCCCTCCCCCTTCTTCCTCAACAACCTCCTTCTCTCTCCCCTACTCTCTCTTCATTAAAAACACCCATACCCCCCCTTGGCCGCACACTTTTTGACAACCGGCCGCCCAGTTTTGACAGCCGCGCCCGCCACTTTCCGGCCGCCGCTGGCGACCCCTTTATTTTGTCGACTCCCCACGACCCCCTCTACCCTCTGTCATCGCCCTTTGCTTCTCCCTTGGCCGTATCATCTCGCTACGGATCCAAACACCCGGTTTTCCCAAATCTGTCATCTTCTCCACAAAACGGACGGCCACCTCGCCGCCGGCAGTTGCTCCGGCCACTCCACAGGCGAGCGCGACCCCTTCGACCTCCTCCAATCCCCGATAGCCCCTGTACATCGAGGAGTCCTTGTACGTCGCTGATCTCGTGCATTTTCCCCGACGTCGTAGCCGCCGCAGTGACTTTTCGTTGCGCTACCTGCAATCGGAGAGATCCGGCACCATACTCACTGTTCTCACCTTCCCCTCGCTGTCCGTTCTAGTCTTGCTGTGCTACCTGCGGTCGAGACATCGTTGACGACACAGATCTATCGCTGTTGAGACCCGACGTCCGATCTACATTCAGACGTCGTAAAGGTTGGTCCCCTAACTCGTAGTAAGAACCCAAATCGTAGCAAACCAAAACTTAATCTAAAAATCGCCAACTTTAACTAAAGTTTACTTTACGCTCTTTAAAACGATGTTCAACTCTAGAAATCGACGAATGGACTTGATTATCTGTGCACATAGGATAGTCGTCGATTAGGTGAAACGAATCAAAAATCATGACTTCGAACTATTAGGGTAGCCCCATTGAACTTAGAAACTTACCATAATAGGATTGATGAAAAACGCGTCCTGACACCATCACTTGACTCGTTTCAGACGACCCCTTACCGACGCTCCAACTCGACGAGATGCTCCCGATGTACGTACCGCTCACCACCGCATGCAAGTGTGTTCACATGTGCCGTTTCGGCCATGTTTAGGCCATTTTCTTCCTTAAACTGTAAAAAGTGCTAACAAGAGAACCAGACGTGAAATGATAGCGTCTGGGATACCCCACGACAGCATGGACTTGACGACGAAGTCCGAGCACAACAACAACTGACACCATAGGTTTTATCTATGTTTGCATGCGTATGGACCCCCTAGAATCAACAACAACAACTGCTACCATAGGTTTTATCTGTGCGTGCGTGCATGTGGACCCCCTAGAATGAATAACTCCTTACCACTTGTCATGTCATGAAATGTTACAAAAAAGCCTGCATGCGTTTCGGATGCTCTCCAAGCTAGGGAGAGTGATCACTATGTTACAAAAAGCGTACAGGTGTTTCGGATGCTCTCAAAGCTAGAGAGAGTGACCCATATGTAACACAAAGCCTACAGACGTTTCGGATGCTCTCCAAGCTAGAGAGAGTGATCCTTGTTACGGATTCACCTACGGGATGTTCGGCACTCACCAAGGGAGTGAGAGTCACGTTACGGACCATGGGGATAGAGGCACTCATCAAGCTAGAGCGAGTGGTCCTATATTGTCATGTCTTGAGCACTCGGGTTGGGGTAAGGTTGAGCGGTCGTACGGTTTAGAGGGTTTGATCCCCCTCTACCGTAAGGCGTGAACCCTTCGTGACACACCCAGTACTTCTTGTCTTGTCTTGTCTAGTCTAGTCTTGTAGCTAGTAGCACTTGCTACGGCTATTGCCTGTCACATTTACTTTTCAGCGTTGTCTTTACTTTCTTGCTCATATACATATCTGTCATGCCGCTGCATCATCATCATGTAAACAACCTTTAAAATGTCAACCTTAAATTGTTATACACCTTGCAGTGGAGTCTTCTCACGTTTACTTGCAGACTTTGTCTGACGTACAACCACTTTCTCTTGGTGTTTGTACGTCAGGTACCGAGACAGGGTTAGTGGACCAGGAGCCAGTACCGGAGGGCTTGCAGCAGGAGTACGTTGCTGATCAGGGGTATGCACCGAGTGAGGACCAGTCTTAGGGGTTCCACAGTTGCTGACCTTGGAGTTTTTGATGTTCGTAGTTTGGGTGTGTAGCACTCTTTACTTTCTATTTTAGGTTGGGTGTGTAGCACCATTAGTTTTCTTTTCTGCAGTTGTATCCATGCTGGGCTTCATTTTAGACTCTCGTACTTCTGGATATCTTTATGGAATAAAAATGAATGCATCTTTCTTTCTGTACTTTCTGTTGTTCCGAAATTTTATATATGCAAGAACCTGTTTCTATCTTTGGTGTTCCTCACAGACGCTTATTGGGTCCGAGCCTCACAGCTCCAGCCCATGTAGACCTTAGTCACGTCTCGCTTCCGTCGTTTTGGGAAGCGGGGCGTGACATGTTTTAGTTGTGGCCTATGCTGGTCATGCAGAAAGTTCGGAACAATAAGAGTACCACATTCATTTAATATCCAGTTTAACATGTACAAGTCTAAATTAGGTTTTCCTTGTCTTAGATGGTAAGAAGACTTAGATAGACATCCAGGTTTGATAGTCAGTTGCCTTGGTTAAGATTTAGTCATACTCGTCTTAGGATACCCTAGTAGCCTCTCACCCGGCTCTGACCATGTTAGATGCCTAGAGTCCTACTTTTAGTCGCTCACTCGGGTCCATCAATTTTGGACCCAGCAGAACGTAATCTTGATTCTCTTAGGACCCTTCCCTAAAATCTCTATTACATTCTGGTTCATTAGGAAGTCTTAGTGCTGAGTTCTCCTGACCTTTAGATGGCCCGATAATTAGAACCCCTGATTTCTAGCATCTTCCTAATCATTACACTTCTGCGTTATCGACTGTAGAATTCCATCTTAGTTTTTCTTGAGCCATATCCTAGGTGTATTCACCATGCGATCATATTCTTTGCCCTCGATTCACGTGATCGCTTCATGACGATTATTATTAATTCTTCGAATCTTCCCCATTGCAAATTCTAATTCCTCTAAAAGTATTTTCGAAATTCCTTATTAAATTCTTCGCTCAGTTTAACTTCTTTGAAAACCCTTATTATATATTAAAATTGCTTGCTTTTCGGTTGAGTTAAAATTCTTTCTTGGATTTTGAAACCTTCTTGGTCGAAATTTTTAGTTACTACCTCGTAACCATTTTCTAACCGGTATCTTTCGTATTTCAGTTTTAAAACATTGTTACCATTTTGATAATTCAATATATCATCCTTTTTCTAAACTACGAAATTTATTTTAACCACTTACCGTACGTACTTTTAGAATATTTTTCTTAGCTAAATAGAACTTCGATTTTTTATATATCAGTTCTATGTTCATCGTGCTCATACTTCAAAAATCTTTGTTCTATTTTCATTTGCAAAACAATCACTACCTTACCATGCTCTTTATTTCTTCGTCTAATTCTTTTTCCGAGTTGTAAAATTTTACCATCTGCTCGCTATTTCTACATATTTTTATAAGTGTGTGTGTATATATATATATATGATACCATATTTTACACGTATCCTTCTTTCATCTATTTAATTATTTAGAGAAATATTTTTGTCCCACCCAACCAGCTATCTCCTTATCCTCGCCTTATTTGAACTCGTTCTTTCGATCTTGTTTCGTTACACTTTTGGTTTCGGTTTCCTTTCTATTATGTAGACATTAGTGCTTGTAGTTGCCTGTGCCAACTCTAGTTTAGTAGTGGGCCCAGGGTTTTTTTTGATGTCGTCATGGTGCATGTATATAGGTAGAGTGTGTGGACCTGTATGAGTGTGCTACCATTAGGATATTAATAATTGTCTCTTGTGTCATGTATGTATACTCAGTGTTATTCGTGATATATGTATGAAGTTGTATGAATGATGGTATTTGTATATATGTGTGTGGGGATAGCTATACCACTTTAGGGATGTCTGCGTATATTAGATTTAGTGTTGGAATATCTACTAGTGTAGTATGTGGGTTGAAGATGATTGTAAATGCTTGAAATAATATATTAGTAAGTCATGTGCATGTTAGGTGTAATGATAATATGTGTGCTTATAGTTAAGTGTGTAGGCCTATTATACGATCTATATATTAGTACGTGTGAGCGTGTGCTCGTACGTAGATATGTATGTGCTTAGCCTTGAGTAGATGTATGCTTACTATATGAATATGTGTGATATACGTACGGTAATAGGATTATAATTTTGTTTGGTATTGCTTGCCTTTACGGGATGTTGTGCGTGTGCGCGTATACCATGAGGTATACACGATTATTGTACGTCTTAACTATGTATGGATAAGTATATGTATTAGTATACTAATTACATGTAAATTGTCATAGTGTGAATATATAGTTTTAGGAGTTAGTCCTGTAGTATAGTTATTTACTAAGGTTTTACAGGTTGAATGTGTATCTGTTAGCTAAACTAGGTGTGTAGAATGTTGGGGAGAAATTCTCAATTCATTTTGATGATCCTCTCTGGGACGCTTATATCTTGGGGAGAAAGTTTCCTAATCAGGCTGCTACTCTTCGTCCCTTGCAGGTTATAATTGGATGCCTACGAAGGATGCTTGGAGGAGCATTGCTGGGGCCTGATGGAGTTCATGGGAGGCAGTTAGCTGAACCACGATAAGAGTAGATAGAGCAGATGCCCGCTCCATTGGAAATCTTGGATCTACCCTTTGATCAGGTGAATCCTACTCCAGTAGTGTAGATAAATTTTATATGCTTTCTATGTAGAATGACTAAACTCACCTCCTCTCGACAGCGAGGGGAGCGTATTAGGATTAGTTATTTTTCTTTGAATAAATCTCACCTCCATTCGGTGCACCATTATTTATTACCCAAAAACCTTTATCTGCTTTAATGCCTACACTTCCCACATTTATACCCTCGCTTTCATTTCATTTTCATATTGGGATTGCTTATATGCTAGCGGGGAGGTATTTTTATGCTTGCAACACTTTCATCTCCCCATTTCTACTCTTTATCATTGAGGACAATGCTTAATTATAGCTTGGGGGAGGTGCACTTCGTGTATCATTTGTGCAAATTTCTTATTGAGAATTCCTCCACGCCACGTCTTTATATGCATGGATGTTTTTAGGAAAAATTTCCAGATTTACACTTTATTCATTTAATCTCTCATTGTTTATCGTGATATAGTAGGGGACGTCTTTAGTATTAGCTTTAATTTCCATATGCTTATTATATTTATGCTTGTAATCCCGAAAACAAAAGTACCTGAAACATGCATATGTTATGTTTTGTATTGAGAATCCATCTTATGCATGCATCTTGGAGCTTTAGTTGAGAATAATGTTTAGTAATCTCATATGATTTGGGTTAACGACATACCTATCCATTACAGAGGAGTGATTTTGTTTAGTTTGTTCATATTCGAAAAATGGAAAGAAAGAAAAGAAAAAAATTGAAATGAATAAATAATGCATCGTTCTCCCAGCTACAACGACTAGTCGGGTCCTCGTACCTCAGGAAGCATTGGGGATTCACGCCAAAAGATTTAGATTGGGGGAGTGCATAATAATAAAGAGTTTGAATTGTTTTGATTTAGTAGGTCTGAGGGGTCCTTCTTGGCCCAATGCTCTAAGGTCATCTGATCTGGAAGACATTGACCCAACTCTCCTTACACAAACCAACTTAGAATCCAAAAATGGTGAAAATAAGAACATAAACGAATCTAGTAATCTCACGAATCATGGAAAGATAGCGTGTTGTAAACACCACTTCCCTGATGGATTCACGACCCATTTTACGATACTAATTCTTCCTTGATCATTGTTTAATTTTGATTCTCATTCTAATAACCTACCCGGGATTGAGGGAACGTTTCGAGATTTGAGTATAACTGTGATAACGTATATTGCATGTTGATTTATATTAGAGATAATGCCCTAAGCTATGTCTTGATAGATAGATAGAGATTGACATGCTATTCAATTCCATAATCTGAAAGCTTTTCCCTCTCCTTGTATATATATTGCGCGTTGTGAGATTCTTGATTTATTTATCCCATACATGCCTACCCCACTCTACTCTCTTTATTTGTCTTCCTCGAGGACGAGGAAGTGTTTAGCTTGGGGGATTTAGATGAGTGGTTTATGTATATATATTTTACGCTCATCATAGTGCATTTCGCCTCATTTTATTCACCGTTTCATTCCATTTTATTTGCTTTTGTTTCCTTATTACTTATTGGTTCCAAATTATGCGTTTCAGGAAAAAGGAACGAATTCCGGGCCATATAGCAGAATAAAAGGTGAAAAAGGTTGGATTCATGCCAATGGAGCTAAAATGAAGTCAATAGGCAAGAAGGCGAAGTAACAGAGTTCAATTCATGAAGATTTGGCTGGTGCCAGGGCCAACATGACCATTTATGGTGACATAAACAGCCGTGTGGTATGCACAACAATGGGAGGCAAAGAAGAAGCTCACACCACCATGTGGTAGTCCCACATGATCGCGTGAACAACTAATGACGAAGCCCAAAAGACAACAACCACACGGCTGTTTTGTCTTTTCAAATAACCGTGTGGAAGAGAGCAAATAAGGGGCCAAGGAGCAGAAGTTTTAGTGCGGCGTGACTGTGTGAAAGTATCTAAACAGCTGCATCAAACGTAACCAGGAAGAACAATTTTGGAGCTTGGAGAGCAAGAACGACGCGGCCACGTAAGGAGGCCAAATCTCTGGAATTTTGGCCCAACTTATCCACTGATGAAACAGTCGTGTCACCCAAGCGACGTGAGTGTGGCAACCCATCTTTATAGCCAAAGAAAAGAGGAGTCACGCGATCGCGTGGCTACCCCACACGACCGCGTGGAGGAGATATCACGAGAAAGCACACAAGCCTTGCAAAGATTGAAGATCTGCTTATAACCCCGTGGTTATCTTCACTTCTTTTTATTTTTTCTTCGAAGACTGTCTCGTCCTGATTCTAACTCATTTTTTTTGTTTTTTCTGAGCTCGGAGCAATTTTATACATTTTCTGGAAGACGAGGCTGTGAGGCTGGAATTCTGACGCGACCACGTTGATTGCTCCACGCAGCCACATTGGGTCAGATTTTTCTCGACCCGTTTGGGTTTCTAATGGGTTATAAGAGGTTTTTGTGTGATGTTTTGAAGGTGGGCCGACCATTGGAGCCGTTTTCTTTCTCTTTTTCATATGTTTTCTTAGTTTTAGGAGTAGGGGTATATTAGATTAGGTTTTTGGAGGCATCCATTGATCGGTGCAAGCTTGTAATCTTCATATCTTTGTATTGCAACCATCAAGATAAGTTTCTCCTCTTTTGTTTGATAAGTTCTATATGTTTTGCTATCTTTTCATTGTATCTTTGTTAATCTCTGTGATTCTATATAGGCCTTGTGAGTAGATTTTAATCTAGGGTTTGGTGGATCCTTAATTGTGGGTTTATGCATGGATTGATCTTGTTGTTGGCTATTGAATGATTAACTCGGGTTATGTTAGGTTTATTATTATCAATGTAGATCGAATTCCCCCTTCGTTGGTAATTAGATTAATACACCATTGCCGTCGGGGTTAATCTAGGGTTTTCGAATACATTGATCAATACTATCGAATTGCATTATTGACGTCGGTAATCGATTAGATCCCTCCTAGCATTGACTAAGTTTCTGTCCCCGAAATATGGCTGAACAGTGGTTGGGGAAGAATGTCTGTTAATGCATCCGTCGTGTGACTACTGCAGGATCTAAAACTATATGGAAAAATACTAGAGGGGGTGTGAATAGTGCTTTATAAAACTTAATAAGAAAATTACGCAAACTTTATGCAACCTAAGTGTGGAATAGAGAAAGAGAGCAACAACACAGAAAATGCAAGCGCAAACAAATGATTTACTCTAGTTTGGATTCGCCGAGTCTCCCCGACTCCGAGTCTCACCGACTCCGATCTCACCGACTCTTTGAATCCTACTCCAGCAACCCATTAGCAACCCGCTAGTGAATAGTGTTTCCACTAATGCACACTTGCCAAAACATGATGTCACGCCCCGCTTCCCAAGTATGGAAGGCGAGACGCGAAGAGGTCCGCTCAGACTTGAAGCTGTGAAGCTGTAGTCTGATAAGTGTCTGTGTGTTCATCCATTCGCAGATTCTTACATTGCAATAAAAAACAATAATAATAATGAACGCATGCAAATAAATAACCAACATTCAAAGCAACATCCAAATCTTATTCCAAACATCCATAGATAAAGTCATAAGATAAGGTACAAGAGTCTGAAAATGAAAGGCCCCAAGCATGGCCGAAACTAAAACAAGATAAGGTGCTACGCACCGAACAACCTAACAACAACTACTAGGAAACAAACTGCAACAAAGAGGAAGTCTCCAGCTAAGACTAAGATAGGTCTCTGGTATCCTCGAACTGAACGTCAGTAAACTGGTCGTCCTCAGCAACTAACTCAGGCTCAAAACCTAACATGCGACACCCAAAGAGAAAAGGGCGCATGTCAGCAAAAGTCTCCAAAAGGATAAAAAGGGAGAGACTTTTGTATAAGGAACATAAAGTAATGAATGCAACTAGCAGTTCTAAAATATGATGATATGGCATAATTTCGATGAATGCAGTAATTAAAATGCACATGATATTTAACTTTTGCAGGACACGGCGTAGCAAAAAGCTACTAAACAATATTTCATGAAAAGCAGTAAAACATGCGTTCACGTCATGCACATGGTTTACGCCTTTCAACTGAAGTTGCTGTACGTGCACACTTCTACACTGAGTGACCGCTTAACCCTACCCCTCCACGTGTGTATGGACTGGCGCCCATCTTCTGGATCACGAGCCAGGAAGTGTTTATGGCATATGGTTGACCTAGCCTCATTCATGATGTAGGAGTCAGAATCCTACTCGTCGCAGCTTACATTTCGTTAGTAGCGTATGCTACACATTCATGAAAACACATTCAAATGCATGAAATGACATGTGATATGCAACATGATAGTATAAAAGTAGTTTATTGTAAATAACGAATGCGTACAGTTTATCAAAATTTAAACGTGACATGTGATATACATAAACATGGCAAGGGTGTCAGATCTAGCTTCGTTGTCAAGCTAGATCAAATATGGTGTCGGATCTAGCTTTGTTGTCAAGCTAGATCAAGTATGGGCGTCTATGCGATTATCATTTCACCGCCTAGTCTCTTTTACACAAAATCACAGAATGGCCTAAACATGGCCTAACAATCAACTGAGCAAGTTTCACTTGCCTAAAATAATCGTCCGTAATCTCAGTTCAACGATGGTCCAGATCTTCCTATGTGCTTAATCACCAATCACCAATCACCAATCAAAACCTACCGTCCCATATTATTTATCTTCAATTAGTGATTTAACCAAAATAATGAAATATTACGATTTTTATCTTGTTTAAACAGGCGGGTGTTTGGGTTCCTACGGATCGGGGTTTACCTTAACACGACGCAAAAGGTACACTGACGTCAGGTAGCGACGTCAGGAGTTGGATTCCGGTAGTGAGCGAGGTACGGCAGACTACGGGGCAACAACGAAGACGGTGACAACTAGATGCATCGAACACGGAGGAGATGAATGGCGGGGGCTGCTGTGGGGTGCTCGGCCTAGGAACTTGCGGTAGTTTGGAGGGGTGATAGGGGACTGCCGAGATGGAGGTTCGACGGCTGGAAGTTAGGGGAGAGCGGCAGTTTTGTGGACAAGGGGGCTGATCCATGGCTAGGGGAGAAGGAGGGTGTGGCAATGGATTTAAAGGAGAGGCCGGCAGCTTTATAGAGGGGGTGCGGTAGGTGTTACGTCCTGGGGGATGGCCAGATGTTGTGCTGGGCTGCTTGCACGTGGAGGAGCGACAGTTTTGGGTGGAGGTGAACGACAGTTTTGTGGGGCTGCCGGGGGGTTCACAAGGGGCCGGCGGCTATAGGGAGTGGCCGGCTGTACTAGGCGGTTTAGGGGGTCGGCCTGGGTGTTTTGTGGCCAAGGGGAGTGCAAACATGATGTGTGATTGAGGGGGGTTAGGCTGTTCTTGTGGAGGATCAAGGAGGTTGCACTGGCGTGGGTTGTCGTGGAGAAGGGTGGCCAGATCAACAAGGCTCGGGTGGAGGACATTGGCGGCTGCTAGGTCAGGGCAAGGAGGGTGGCGGCTGCCAGATTTGAGAACCCTAGGTGTCATGCGTGAGTGTTTAATAGGAGAGGGTTTGTGCTATATGGGGTAGAATAGAGTGCACTTAAGCTTGATTGAAGAGAGAGAGAGAGAGAGAGTGTGAGGGTGATGGTAGAATTAGTGTGGTCAATAGACTATGCAAGATTTCATATGATACGTAGGATCCCCTAGGTTTAGATCAGATTTGATTTAATTAGGTTTTGAATTAGAGTTAGTCTAAGGCTAATTACAGATTAAAGTGATTAGGGTGAAAGGTCGGTTTAACGGTGCCCGAAAATTATAAGAAAAATATTGGGACGACCGTGTCGACGAGAGGGTCGAGACTATGATGATTGGTCACGTGCTAGGTTAACAAAAAATGGAAATAAAAATAAAAAGATCAAATGTCGAAGTCTAAGGTTACGACACCCCTTCAATCAAAGCTGATTTGTGGGAGAACGACACGTGAAATGACGTTCAATAAAAATTCCACAAATAACTACTCTCTCTGAGGGTCACAACGGTATATAACTTCACGTGTTTGGGATACAAGAGGAGGTAACGGAAAAACACGTGTACGGAAAAGAAGGTACGCGCACGAAAAACACACGATCGAAAAGCGACCGTGACACATGACAAGTGTAAATCAATACAACTTTCTTCCACTTCCTAGAAACCGGGAATTGAATACTCTCACAACCCAGAGGCACCTTTCTTCCACTTCCCACAAACTGGAAATGAACTTCTCTCACACCAGAAAGGACTTCTCAAATATCAAAAGAAAATATTAAATCGAAATATGAAACAATTTCATAACGTATGCCTTGATTAATACTCTTAAGCATGAGGAAATAAAGGTGTGTGAGATGTGCTCTAAATGATGAGAGTGAGAGCACTTACTAACTTGTCTCAAGATGTGTAGCAATGAATGCTAGAAGCTGATCTTGAAAGCTTTGGAGACAAGTTAATCTTTAGAGCTTGAGCTAGAATTGTTTTGAATGCTCTTGAATGTTGTAGTTGAGAAGTTAATGACTTGGGATCACTTGAAAGTGTATTGAATGAAGTCTTAGATGTTAAGTTTACCTCTTAAGTCAAGACATTAAAGCCCTATTTATAAGCCATGGAAATCTGCTCAAAACCGTATGAAAAGCCCAAGCATTTAATGCTGTAAATGACTATTAACGGGCAAAAATCCTTGTCACCAGGCACCTGATGAAGAACGACCAGTCGGCTGGTGTACTCTTTTGACTGGGCATTAAATGCATTTTAACGGACATATACCAGACATCCGAAGAAGGCTTCCCAGTCATCTGGTCCACTATTCAGTCATCTGGCACTCAGGCATCAGACGTCTGCTTAAATAAACATCGAGCAACACTTGGTTACTGTAAAAGTTGGGCCGACTGCCTAAGCTTGTGATGCTCATCATCCAGATGTCTGGTCAACTGTTTAGACGTCTGATAATACAACTTCAGATGCCTAGTTATGACTGACCACAGAAATAAGCAACTATAAATATTTGTCCGAATTTCCTAGATGCCTGATGTATATCATCCAGACGTCTGTTTTCTGTCTGTCATCAGATGCCAAGTTACTGGAGTTTCGGCTTGAATTAATCAGACATCTGGAGTTCATCATCCAGGCATCTGACGAACTGTTCAGACGTCTAGAATTCGAACTTCAGGCGTTTGTTCATAATAATGGTTTGGAGAACTATATGCACATGAGCACCGGGCATCTAGAGGCCAAGCACCAGGCGCCTGTTGAAGGCTGAAAAACTCTTCTTTGAGTTTTTGCAAGTTCTAACCCAATGGCACTCAATGATATATGATCTAAAGTGATTTGTGAGTGTTATGAATGATATTCTAATGAGTCTATTCAAGGCTTAATATGCTAATTCAACTAAGAAGTAAAGTAAGAAAGATTTACATATTTATCACATTCACTTCCTATTGAATGCCTTGAAGACTTCCATTGAGCTTGTGAAGTCTAACACTTTGACTTCATTGAGATCACTCCTTGATGCCTGTCACGTCCCGCTCTCCCAAATTGTAACGGCCGCTTTTCGACCGTTCGTATTTTCTACGTGCACGAACCCTTCGTGCACGTATTTTATTTGACTCTTTATTGGTTTTGGTATATACGATGTGATATGCTGTTGTGACCGTATGGAAGTGTAGAATCTTATGGTAATTTTTGGGAACGTCATCTCACGGCTCGTTTTCTCGCAAAACAGCTTTGAATGGAAGGGCGTTTTGGTCTTTTGGCACCAATACGCGGTTCCCGATTTTACAATAATTTTTGGTAGGTGTAACATGCGATCAGACACTGTAGCCCCGTACTTCTCGTCTCCACGATCGTCTCAGTATTTTCGGATTATTTTTCCAATGCCCGTAGTGGAAGATATCCCCTAATCAATTTGCAACCGTTGATTAGCCTCTAATCAATTCAAATTCAAATCCTTAATCCAAATCCCATTTGATTCTTACGTATCATGAGGATTTCCTATAGCTATTCTCACCTAACTTAACCCCTCTTTGCACACCACCTATCTCACCCTCTCTCCTAGTCACACCCTTAATTATACCCTCTTTAAAATCCATATAGCAAACTATCTCCTTAAATCATGCAAACTCCCTCAAGCCCTAAAAAAACTCACGGCAAACCCATCATGGTCGGCTGTTCTCTTCATCCTCCAGCCCCATCACCGGCCATCACCCTTTCCTCCTCCTCCTCCATCTTCCCCTCTCCAAAGCTCTCAAAAGCCATCTAAAACCCAAAAAAGGACAGCCCAGGCCTGCTGTGCGCGCCCGCCGGAAAACGGCTGCCGCCGCCGCTCTGGCCACCCCCTCTGACGACCACCACCCCCGATCAACTCCTCTCTGACCCCCCGAGCATCTCCAACTCCCCTTACCCTTTTTCCATGTCTCGATCTCCTCGAAAACCCCGTGGAACTCAGATCTAGCCGCAGTTTTACAGATCTGCGCCACCTCCGGGAAAACTCACGCCCACCGGCCATCCGGCCACCTACTGTTGGATATGGATGACATGAATACACCCATGAGGGGATGTATGAGGGTATACGGACCTCAGATGTCGCGTGCACAAAAGCATGCATGAAGGGAACCTTTTCTCGTGTGAAAAGGACCACTCGATAAGTGGAAAAAGCCACTCGATAAGTGGAAAAAGTCACTTTATAAGTGCATAAAGGCACTTGATAAGTGAATGAAGAAGAGGATAAATGAATGTGCTAATATAGGCTAATAAGCTTATATTTAGTTATTTCCTACAATAACTACCCCTAAAGCCTATAAATAGGACCCAAGGGTAAGGCATTCATACCACACTTTCCATGCCATAAGTTTGCATAAGGCAACTTATGTTCTTCTCCCTTCCATTAAAATCCTCTTCTAAATAGATATTTAGGCGGTGAAACGCTGCTTCGATCCTCCGTGACGAAGTACCGACCGTTGTGGCAAATCCGAGGGTGAAGTTCAGAGACTATGGTGCCACATACGCAAGCGTAAGTCTATGTTATTCGATCCTAACATCGTTGTTTTGACAGGATCCGACATTGGTATCGGAGCCATACAGGTTCGCCCTAGTCAAACCGTCGCCCTGTCGAACCGATGAACGAGGCGTTGTCTTTTTCATGAATGTGTATCCTACCATTATGGATATGGTAGGAACGTTTCGTGACGGAGAGAACGCATCGGTTGTTCTTTTCACGTTAGGGTCTTCTGTCATTACGGATATGGCAGGAACTCTCCGTGACGGGAAGAACCGACCGTTCATATCGCCAAGCTCGCACTCTTCATGGATGCTGAGTCTCCATTCAATTGAGAATGGGTGCTCTCTTCATGTGGAGCGTGTAGTTTATGAACTTTAGAGTATGTTATTTTATATTTTGGCACACGGCCATTAGAGAATAACTACTTTCTCGACGAACGGGTGTCTCATCGGAGAAGAAGATGGTGGTTATTCTCAACGGAGAAGATGACAATTTTTGTGCATGGAGGCAATGCATTCCCCCAACCCATGCGCAGGGGGTTGGCTACGGCCAAAAATCACCACGGCCACCCCTCCGGGGGGGGTGTGGCCGGCCATGGCTGGGCCATGGCCAGGCCGGCACTGGACGGTCACGGCCAGGCCGGCCCTGGACTGCCACGGCCAGGCCGGCCCTGGACGGCCACGGGGGCCCTGGCTATGGCCAGGGCCAGGCCTGTCCAGCCCTGGCAAGGGCCAGGGCCGGCGCCCTGGCCTCGGCCAGGGCCCTAGCAGAGGCCAGGGCCAGCGCCCTGGCCGGGGGCCATGGCCAGCGCCCTGGCTGGGGGCCATGGCCAGGCCAGTGGCCTGGCCGGCCCTGGCAGAGGCCAGGGCCTGGCTGAGGCCGGCCCTGGCAGAGGCCAGGGCCCCTGGCCGCTGTCAGGGCCACGGCCGGCCCTGGCAGTGGCCAGGGCCAGGCCAAGGCCTGCCGGCACTAGCCGAGGCCAGTGTCCGGCCACTGCCGGCCCCGGTCTCGGCCAGTGCCGAGCCCCGATCGAGCCCCTGTTGACCCTGTATTTGTGGGGGGGGGGAGCTTGCATGAATGTGACATGCATGACCGGTCCATACGGGGCCGACGGCAGTTATCTGCGATAAATTACCTTACAGAAGGGGAGCGCATGGATCCATATGGGAGCCGGCGACGATGGCTTGCAGAAAAATCCCCAAGGGGGGATCCGGCCTTGGTACGGCTACGGCTCATCCCGGAAAATGGCCAGGGATTACCGTATATTTCGCTAGTATCATAAGGGTACTAAGTTGAAATATCGTTTTTGCTTTTGAAAAATACGTTTTCAAAAATGCTTTTCCGCTGCAAAGTACTATAAGAGTACTATCGTTTGATAAGTGAGGGAGAAATATTGAAAGTTACTCTAGAAGGTGATTGAAAACGTAGTGACCTTTCCAATTCTAGAGTAACATCTTCAATATTTTTCGAAAGTAACTTATCAAATTGTAAATATCATTCCAAATGGGAGTTGAAATTAGAACTATCCAAATGGGATATTCTATTATCATTTCAAGTGGGAATTATATTTTAAGAATTTTTAATGCAATGTTTTTTGATCAAACCTTCGGTTTTGTGTCTTTTGCAGCATTTTAAAAGTAAAATGTCTTCCGCTTCAAAGAATATCGTCGCTGAGTTAAACAGAGGTGAAAAACTCAACGGCGATAAATACAAACTATGGTCCATTAAAATACAGTACGTTCTGGAGGAGCAAGAAGTGCTCGAAACTCTAAAGAACGTAATGATTGAACCCGAGTTGGGCACTACGGCCCAACACAGACGAGACAAGGAAGCTTTTGATGCTTGGTCTCGAAAGAACAAGATAGCCCGCATTACATTATTATCCAGTATGACAGATGACATAATGCGCATCTTCCGAGAGCATGACCTAGCCATGGACATATGGTCCAAGCTAGAGGAGAAGTTTGGTGGCACATCGGTGTCCAAACTTCGTGCCTTAACTATAAGATTTGATTCATACAAAAAACGTTCGATCATTCCATGGGGAAACATATGCGACATATGGCGAATCTAATCTCAGAGTTAAAGGATGCAGGTCATGTGCTCACTGATGAGCAACAAATCCAAGCAGTCATACGTTCCCTGCCAAATGGGTGGGACCAAATGAAGATGCATCTCACTCACAATGAGAGCATCAAGACTTTCAGTGATGTTTCTAAGCACCTCGAGTTAGAGGAAGAGCGGCTTGCGGCTGCCAAGCCAAGTGCAGAAGTGCACATGGTTGCTAGTTCCTCACACGGGGGAAAGAAACTGAAAGATCATTTGAAGTCTACTAATGAACGTAATAAGCAACCTGAGTCTACCAAGAAACCCAAACATAAGGGTGGGCACAAGAAATGGCACAAGAAGAAAGACTTGAAGAAGATCAAGTGCTTCAAGTGCAACAAGTTCGGTCACTATGCTCGTTCGTGTACGAGTGGAAGCGACGATGTAACAACCCGTTTTTATCATTACTATTATCAGTATTTTCCCCATATATTTTTCTTGACACCACTTCTATTTTGTCCCATACGTATTATTATTACTATTATCATTTCCAAAATTTTTATTTTAATGCCTTTTCTTACGGTTATAAATCTTCGATTCAAATTCGAATTCGAATTTGAATTCAAATCTTTTTACAAAAAAATCCAAATGCAGCCTTCCATTTTTAGGCCCTTTAAATCTATTGATTAGCTGTAATTCCTTTGTGTAAACCAATTAAATCTTATTGACTATATTTCAAATCTTTCCTTATTAGATCCTATTAAAACCCATTGATTACATTTCCCATCTTTGTCTTACGATCTTCCGTAACCCATACTATATACGCATCAGCTTTTCGTACTTGTGCTATGTTATACGTGTATTCGTATTTTAAATGTATTTCGTGCGTATCTTTCCTAATAGTCGATTTTTTTCTATAATTGTTTTACGATTATTTCTATAACTCAAATTATCCTTCATAATAATTATTTTGAAGATATCTTTCTTATAAATTAGTTTAACTTTTCTAATTTTAAATTCAAATTTCAAATTCCAAACTTTTAAATTCAAATTTCAAAACTTATTTTTAATCATTTAAAATTCAAATTAAACCTTCCTTTTATAAACCCATTTAAACCTGATTATTTGACTCTTATTTCTCTTAATTAGCTCTTATTCCCCTTAATAATCCTATTAATAGGATTTCGAAATACTTCCTAATTTATCACCCTCACCCATTCTTAAACCCAAGATTTATTTCTTCCCTACAGCAACCAACACCCACGTTTCGCCCACGCATCCAACCACGTCGCCTCTTCTTCACGCAACCAAAATCCCCCGACTTCTCCTTCCTCTTCGCATCACAACCTCCCTCGCCGTACAACGTCGCGACCACCCATCACGATCGCAGCGCCCCTCCAAGCGGCCTGCTCTGCTCCTCTTCCCTCCGCCATCTCCCTCTCCCTTTCGACGGTAGCCCGACGCCGAGCCCCCTCGTCGTGCTCCCTACCTCTCCTTCTTCTCCTCTTCCCAAGCCGCAGCCTCCCCTGTTTTCTTCAACCTCGCCGAGCACCCTACCTAGCTGCCGACGCCGGCCTCCCCTCTTCTCTTTCCCGAGCTCCCCGCACCGACCACAAGCCGCCATCGATCTCCCCTGTTTCCCTTCACCACACCGGACCACCACCCAACTCGCCCAAGCCCGATCCCCGCTCCGTTCAGCCACTCAGCCTGCCGCCGCCTCCCACTCGCAAAACCCACCGCCCAGATCTCCTCGGAGCAGCCCACAACCCACCGGCGCCTCCCTCCTTCCCCGATCCGCTCTCCCCTGTTCCGCCCCCTTTCCTCTGTTCGGAACAGAGGACATCAACCCAACCCGCCGGCCGATCTTGCCTCCGCCCAGCAACGCCTGAAGCCACCACGACCTCCTCCCCTCGTGAACCCTCACCTCTGCCTCCGTTCACCTCCACCCCCATACGTCCGATCGTCGCTGCACATACGCCTCCGGCCACCCCCTAGCTCGCCTAAGCCCTCACCGCCCTCCACTCGAAGCCCACCGGGCGCTGGGAGACATCGCCGCCTCAGACGAAGACGCCCGATCCCCGAGCAACCACCGCCGCCTTCGATCTGCATCCCGACCCCGGATCCACACCCCCGTCGCCGATCTCGTCGTCCACCGTGGAACCACCGTCGCCGCCGTCCCCAGCCGCGATCTCCACTCGCGCCACAGCCCGAAGCCGCCGTCTTCGACAACCGCGCGCAGTCGCCTCCGTTTTCTGCCGAAGCCCCTTCGCCTGCACTCGAGAGCAAAACAAAGAAGAAGAAGAAGAAAGGACAGAGACAGAGGGAGATTGAGAGAAAGAGTTAGAGGAAGGGGGAGATATATGCAAGTTTTACCAGTAAGTATATTATTATTATTATTATTATAACAGTAGTTATTTAGTTCTCATTTTTTTAATGATAAGTTTTTATGTAAGTTTCATTATATTATTATAATGAGGCCAAAGTTTGCGAAAGTACCTATATATAGTATTAACATATTTATAATTGCAAATTGAGTTATTTCATAATGTGATAGTGATGAGTTAAATTTTGTAATTAGTTTAGGACCTTTTAGCTGATACCACGAATCCGTTAACGCAGATTTTCTGTACCTCTCACCACGATCGCGTGGACACCCAAGACTTGCATCGCCTCAGGCAATATATTGTTTTCCTACAATTTTTAAAGGCGCAAGTATTTACCCTTTGCAAGTATATACAACCTGCAAATATATGGTTTCTTTCCTACAACTTTTGATGGCGCAAGTATATTATTCTACAGATCCTCATAGGCGCAAGTGTTTACCTTCTTCAAGTATACTGATTTTCTACAATTTCAAAAGCTCAATATTCATCACTTACCGTTTTTAACCACGTTGCTCCGGTCTCGTGACCGAAATTACCAAACCATTGCAAATAACAACTTTTAAGTTCGACACTCAGGTTTAATGAATCTAATGTCATGGATTGGTTGCTTTTTACTTTCATCACTTTTTGAAATAAAGTATTTGAAACGCACGCATTATTTGTATACCTTTTAACTGCTAAATGTACACCAGTGATGGGATGTGTTAATGTGCCTTCAGGCAATATACAGACTATTGTGCCTTTGGGCAAATTTACGGATTATTGGGCCTTCGGGCATTACGGATAATGGGCCTTCGGGCATTACGGATATTGGGCCGCAGGCCATTTACGGAATGTTTTGCCACTCGGCAAACATTAAACTACAGATTGACTTATGGACACTTGGGTGGGGTAGTCTAGTGTAGTAGAGGCTGGAAAGCTGGATTGCACCCGATTGGTGAACTTGACCGACACCTGGCCGCGTCGGTGAGTAGAGAGTCACGGGTAGCTCCCGTTGGCTTGGGTGTGATGCTGGTCACCTCCCCCTCGGACACTGGGCTTTGTCACTAGATAGTAGATTGATTGATTGATTGATGCACCCTTCTCTTTACCTCGGCTGATGCTACATTGTAAACTGCTAAAATTATTGTCACGATTGACTATTGCTGTACACACTACACTTGTCACTACTTTTGCTGTGCACACTACACTTGTCCATACATATTGCTGTACACACTACACTTGTCACTACTTTTGCTGTGCACACTACACTTGCCATGCTAGTTACTTTACACACTACACCTTGCTGTGTTTGCTACTCGCACACTACACTTCGCCTGCTCACTACTTTGCACATTACCCATTGCTTACACTCACATGTGCCCTTCTGATGCTATGTTTCAACTTGTTGAAATGATATCGTGCTTCTCATCTCCTTAAGTTTTGAAAACTATATTATCACCTTGCCGAGGGTCATTTATTACTAACGTTTTAAAGCTTGCCGAGCGACCCTCGCTGACGTATATTTCCTTGTTTGTGAAATATACGTTAGGTTTTGAGCAGAGTTCACAGTGAAGTTCACTTGGATATTGAAGAAGGTGACCAAGAGAACCAAGAGCACGAGATCCACTACTGAAGACGACTGACACTGCGCAGCTTGCTAAATTTTAATAATTGTTGTATTTATTTTCAAGTGTATTTTAATTTCCTTGTAACTGTTGTAATGGCCATGCTAGGCCTTCTAATTTTTGTGTACTTGTAATCTGGAAGTTGAGTGTAATAATGGCATTATTTTGTTGTTTCGATTGTTTCGCAAGCAAGAACCTGCCAAAGTAGTCATACACAGACGCTTATTGGGTTGGGGCCTCACCGCTCCAGCCCAAGCGGGCCCGCTCACGTCCTCGCTCCCAAGCATAATGGGAAGCGGGGCGTGACAGACGAGGTAACTTGTAATTATGCTAGTTACATATGTGTTTCTAGTTCAATATTTCTTGTGAAATCTAATCCATTTTGGATAATTGATTCAGGTGCCACCGACCACATAGCAAGGGACAGACGGTCCTTCGTGGAGTATCACCGAATACCCCAAGGAACAAAGTGGATTTATGTAGGAAACAACACATGTGTTGAAGTGAAAGGCGTTGTGACTTGCAAGCTAGTCTTGGACAACGGCCGCACTCTCTTACTACATGATGTCCTCTTCGCTCCAGATATTCGAAGGAATATTATATCTGTGGTCGTGTTAATGGGTCTTGGTTATGGCAGGTTTTTTCATGATTGTAAAGTGGACTTGTTTTGTAATAATTCCTTAATTGGTACTGGGTATGTATTCAAAGGATTTATTGTATTAAATACAATGTATGACTCTTCATTTTGTAATGAAAATTTCCTTGTTACAAATTCTTCAAGTTATGAGTCTGATATAATTTGTTGGCACGCAAGGATTGGTCACATTGGACCAACACGAATGGATAGACTTGCCAAACATGGCCTTCTATCTAATGTTTCAAAGGTCGAAATGTCGACTTGCGAACATTGCCTTGTAGGAAAATCTTGTCGCAAGCCGTTTGGAACCGGCACAAGGGCCGAGGTTCTATTACAGCTTATCCATTCGGACATATGTGGTCCGATGAATGTCAAGACAAGACGCGGGAAGTCCTATTTCATCACTTTTATTGATGATTTCACCCGATACGGACATATCTATTTGATATCCCACAAAAGTGAAGCATTAACCTGCTTTAAAAACTATATGAGTTTAGTGGAGAATCAATTAGATCGCAAGATTAAGGTCTTACGAACCGATAGGGGCGGTGAATATCAATCAACAAGTTTTAAGGAACTTTGTGATGAAAAGGGCATAGTACATCAGGTAACTATGCCTTATACTCCTCAACAAAATGGTGTTGCTGAAAGGAGAAATAGGACTTTAATGAAAATGGTCCGTTCAATGATGGCGCAAGCTAACTTGCCAATCACCTTTTGGGGTGATGCATTATTAATGGCCACTTTCATTTTGAACCGCGTACCCTCGAAATCAGTTAGCTCCACTCCTTATGAGTTGTGGAACCAAAAGTCTCCTGACTTAAACATTTTAAAACCTTGGGGATGTGCATCATACGCACATATTTCCTCCCATAAGTATGGCAAACTTGGGCCAAGGGGAAGGAAATGTATCTTTATACGATACGCAGAAAACTCCAAAGGTTATGTTTTCGTTAGTCAGGAAGACAATGGAGGTCTAATTGAGTTTGAGTCGAGGGATGTCACTTTCTTGGAAAATGAGTTTCCAAGACATGGCGAGATAAGTCAGGACTTATCTCTATTTGAGATTAATGATCAAGAAGGATTACCTCATCCGAGTGGGAGAATTCTTGGTGAAGACGAAAATACGTTTCAAACTTCACCAATGGATGATACGAATGAAGCTAATCCTATTCCATACGGGAATAATGATCCAAGTGGGAGCATTTCCAATGACATTCCAAGTGGGAGTGATATTAGAATTGATCTAAATTCGAGTCAACAAGGACGTGAAGAATCTCAAATACGACGTAGTAGTCGTACAAGGTTGGCTCCTCTAAGATTTGAGGATGAATTTCCGCAAACCTTTATGACTTTACTACAAGATGATGACGAGCCTGCTACTTTCAAACAGGCCGTATCATGCCCTGCGAAAGACAAATGGATGGAAGCGATGAAAGAAGAGTTGGAATCCATGAAAGTTAACCAAGTCTGGGACTTAGTTGACCTACCCAGAGGACGTAGAGCTATTGGGAACAAATGGGTTCTCAAGATCAAGCATAAGGCTGGTGGCTCTATTGACAGATATAAAGCTCTCCTTGTCGCGAAAGGTTTTACGCAACAGGAAGGGATAGACTATGAAGAGACCTTCTCACCTGTTGTCCGTTTTACCTCGATTCGCCTGATTCTGGCTATGGTAGCTTGCTTAGACCTCGAATTACATCAGATGGATGTAAAGACTGCCTTTCTCAATGGAGAATTGGACGAGGAGATCTATATGGAACAACCAACATGGTTTGTAAAAGAAGGAAACGAACATAAGGTTTGTAAACTTCGTAAGTCCATATATGGTCTTAAATAATCCTCGAGGCAATGATATATACGATTTCAAGAAGTTGTCTTATCAAATGGTTTTTCCATGCTTGATGAAGATAACTGTGTATATATCAAGAGGATTAAAAGCAAGTATGTTATTATGTCTCTATATGTAGATGACATTTTAATAGCCGGAAATGACAAGGGCTTTGTGATGGATATCAAGGCTTGGCTTTCATCAGTTTTTGAGATGAAAGACATGGGAGAAGCCGCATTTATCCTTGGAGTTAAGATTTCAAGGAATCGTTCGAAGAAACTTCTTTCTCTTTCACAAGAGACTTATATTAAGAAGGTTCTAGAACGTTTTAATATGCAGGACTGCAAGTCCATTGATACCCCTATAAGCAAGTGCGATAATTTATGTCTGAAATCATGTCCAAAGAAACAGAAGGAAAAGGAAATTATGGAAAAAGTTCCATATTCCAGTGCAGTTGGTAGTCTTATGTACGCTATGATGTGTACAAGACCGGACATCTGTTTTGCCGTTGGAATGGTAAGTCGTTATCAATCCAATCCAGGGCAAGTACACTGGAAAGCAGTTAAGAGGATATTGCGGTATCTTAAGGGAACTGCGGACTATGCTTTATGTTATCAAGGAGATGCCTTGAGGCTCGAAGGCTACACTGATGCTGATTGGGCGGGTGATCTCGATGAGCGACGATCGACCTCAGGATATGTTTTTCTACTCGGCTCTGGTGCAATATCCTGGATTAGCAAGAAACAATCTTGCATCGCACTTTCAACTATGGAAGCCGAGTTTGTAGCATTTAGCATGGCAGTCCAAGAGGCTGTTTGGCTTAGGAAATTCTTAGACAGGCTAATTGATGCAAGTGACTCAGGTGCTGTACCAATACACAGTGACAGTCAAGCATCTATAGCATATGTCAAAGATCCAAAATTCCATTGTAAGACTAAACACATTGATATCCGCTACAAATTTGCAAAAGATTTTGATAAGACCAAGAAGGTAGACATAAGGTACATATCTACGCATGAGATGATAGAGGACCCGCTTACGAAGGCGATCCCCAGAGATGTGTTTTACAAACACTTATCATCTCAAGGGTTGCGTAAGAGCTGAGTTGTACAAATGTAAATTCCCATGTCTGTAAAAGATCAAATTTAATAAAAGAATAAGTTCTTTTTAACATTGCATTTCTTGAAAATGTTTGTATACATTTTTTTTAAATCTCAGCTGGTTTTCTAGTATGTCGGACAGATTGAGGTTGGCTCTCTCACATGAGCAACCGCCTTTATTATATCAGACGGATAGAATAACGATGAGACCTGTTTAAAGTCAAAATCGTCAGATGGATGATTTAGAGTCATGACTTAAACAAAATGGTCGTATGAAAGATCTGCATCATATGGATGCTTACAAAAGATCTAATAGGATTATTAAATCCTATCTGTCTTATGCGGGACGTGGGTCCAGAAGATGATTTGAGTAGTAAAAGGGACTCAAAATCAGACATTGTGGTGTCTGATCATCATCCTTACAACATCATTAAGACATACGCTCCCTGGGAAAGGAGTGATGTTGTAATACATATTCATACTACGTATGCATTTTGACCATTGGGTTAGAATAGTAATTGTGTTTACTATTATGTGAGACCCAAAGACCACATGGGTCTTAACTTGTTACCCTTATGGACTCTAATTGGTTCCTTTAGATTTGACTGGGTGATTGCTATCTTAGCATGTTGCTTATGGACTATGGTCAATTCGGTCCGGCGGGGCATGTTAGAAAAGCGAGTCAGATCAAGACCGAAAGGATCGCAAGAAGAGGAAGATTAATTTCATATTTCACATTTGGACTTTAAAGATTCAAAGCTGGCCAGCCAATTGTAATCCAGATGGGATTCAATTGTTGAATATAAAGTATAAGAAATGTGAAGAAATAATCTAGGGTAAAGCATGCGTTGATCTACTCAACTTTGCACCTCGAGGAGTGTTGTGTATCTCTAACAAGTGCACAACAGCGGACTCTATGTGCATGATGGTCACACGGCCTATTTCTCGGTATGATAAATAGAAGAGTTAAAGGAAAGATGTTTCCTTACAATCCCTTCAAGTGTGAGTGGGAGATGTTGGATATGGACGACATGAATACACCCATGAGGGGATGTATGAGGGTATACGGACCTCAGATGTCACATGCACAAAAGCGTGCACGAAGGGAACCCTTTCTCGTGTGAAAAGGACCACTCGATAAGTGGAAAAAGCCACTCGATAAGTGGAAAAAGTCACTTTATAAGTGCATAAAGGCACTTGATAAGTGAATGAAGAAGAGGATAAATGAATGTGCTAATATAGGCTAATAAGCTTATATTTAGTTATTTCCTACAATAACTACCCCTAAAGCCTATAAATAGGACCCAAGGGTAAGGCATTCATACCACACTTTCCATGCCATAAGTTTGCATAAGGCAACTTATGTTCTTCTTCTCCCTTCCATTAAAATCCTCTTCTAAATAGAGATTTAGGCGGTGAAACGCTGCTTCGATCCTCCGTGACGAAGTACCGATCGTTGTGGCGAATCCGAGGGTGAAGTTCAGAGACTACGGTGCCGCATACGCAAGCGTAAGTCTATGTTATTTGATCCTAACGTCGTTGTTTTGACAGGATCCGAAACCTACGATGACCACCCTACTGCCGTTGGATTTCTATCGAAACCCCCTACCAACTGCAACTTCCCTCACACTCATAGCCCACATGTAGCTCCCAGAATCCTCGTCGGAACACGTCGTATCGGCTGTTTTTCATAGATCTGGAAGCTGAACTTCGCCGCCCGCGTACGGCCACCTCCGACCACCCCGGTGATAACTCCACTGCCGTTGGCTTCGGCTTGAAGTCCTTTACCCACTGAAACTTCCCGTTTCCGCTGTTCGTCTCTGAAATTTCACTGAGACGCGCGACAACGGACGTGGCGTGAATCTGTCCTCCCCGACTTCTCACGGCCGCCCACCACCGTGCGCTCACGCCGTCGGCCATCCAACGGGCTGAGCATCTTTCTTTGGTCCCACTTCATCTACCAACAGCCCCTTGGACTCTTGGAGTTCACGTGCGTTGCCGCACGCACTTACTTTTAGCCGACGTCGCCGTTATCGTGAAGATCCGTTGCGCTACTCGCAGTCGGAGGAGAATCGTTGTTAGCTCGCTGATTTTGCACCACCACCCTGCTGTCCAGAGATACCTCTCTACGCTACCCGTGGCTGAGGAGTTTCAGACGACGCCGACGTTTCGCCGTTCAGACCCGACTTCCGCTTGTTGGACGTCATCACGAGGTTGGTTTCCCCAACGAGTAGCAAAACCCACACCGTAGCTAATCAAACCCTAAACTAAAATTGGACAACTATAACTAAATTTACTTTCAGTACTTGTAAAACGCTGCTCACCGTAGAAAGATCGACAATCAGACAATTTTCTGTGCACATAGGATAGTAGTCGATCTAGGTTGAACGAAACACCAAAAATGTGACTTTGACGAATAGGGTAGTCCCGATAATCTAGAAACAAACCCTAAATAGGACTTATTGAAAACGTGACTTGACACCATCGCTGTGACCTATTTCAGACGGACTACCGCGGACGCGATACCTGGACGAGACGCTCCGGACAGACGACATGCTCACCACCGCAGGTAAGTGTATCCACTTGCACTTTTGGCCGTGCTTAGGCCCTAGATTGTTAGAATGGTTAACTGTGAACAAAGAGAACCGAACGTGAAATGATAGCGTCCGGGACGTCCTTGACGGCTCAGACTTGACGACGAAGTCTGAGCCCAACATCAACAACTTTTGACATCATAGGACTATCTTGTGTGTGCGTGTGTGTGGACACCCTAGAATAACCTTTTCTGTCTTGTCACATCCCGTCCCATCTTGCATAGCCCAGAGGGCAATAGGGCACTCTCCGAGTGATCATTTGTCTTGTTACACAGCCCAGAGGGAAATAGGGCACTCTCCGAGTGATCATTTGTCTTGTTACACAGCCCAGAGGGCAATAGGGCACTCTCCAAGTGATCCCTTGTCTTGTTATACAGCCCAGAGGGCAATAGGGCACTCTCTGAGTGATCCCTTGTCTTGTTACACAGCCCAGAGGGCAATAGGGCACTCGCCAAGCTAGAGCGAGTGATCCCTTGTCTTGTCACGTCTTGAATACTTGGGTTTTGGGTAGGGTTGATCGTGCGCACGGTAAGAGGGTCTGATCCCCCTCAAACCGTAAGGCGTGAACCCTTTCGTGTCACACTTGTCTTGTCTTGTCCCGCCATGTCCCGATTTGTCTTGACACCTGTTAGGCTAGTCCCGTAGTTGGTAGCACATGCTACGACTACTACTTGTCACGTTTTACTTTTCTGCTGCGGTTACTTTCTTTTGTTCCTTTGTTATAACCTCAGCATGCTAATCAACCAGTAAACCATTGTTAAATAGTCGGTACACTTGTAGTAGAGTCTAACCCTTTTTGTAGACTTTACTTGATGTACAGTTCCTTTCTTTTGGGTGCTGTACGTCAGGTGTCGAGCCAGAGTTCGAGGACACGACAGACTTACCGGAGTACGTGAAGCCTGAGGACGTCAACATAGAGTACGTGATGACGAGGACCAGACCTTGAGGACTTTTCGGTCGCCACTTTCAGAGGTTACTACTTGTAGTTTGCTCTTTCGATAGTTGTTGCTATGCTTAGGCTTTCCTCTCTTTAGACTTTTGTACTCGCTGGATATTAATTATATTAATGAATGCAACTTCCTTTCTGTACTTTCTGTTGTTTCGAACTTTATAAATGCAAGAACCTGAAAGTTTATATGGTCCCCCCACAAACGCTTATTGGGTCTGAGCTTCTCAGCTCTGGCCTAAGCGGGCCTTAGTCACACTTTGCCTCCATTGTTTTGGGAAGCGGGGCGTGACACAAATACAGGGATACGTAGCTGACAAGGCCGTCATAGTATTCAGACACCGGGATTCGAGCCCTTATTATCCAAATACTACTAGGCATTAATTGTGATTAAATTAACCAAGTATGCAGGCCACTGCAATAATACTGGAATAGTACAAAGAAAATAAAGTGCTCCAACAAAATTCAAATCCATAGTACTGAAAGGAAAAATAGAACTGAACATTACATTATATTAAACAAGATAATTTATACATACATCGCCTGTACAAGGGGTACAAAAGTGGGGTAGAACAAGGAAAGAGAACCCCAACAAAAAGTACAAAAACTGTCCACACCAAGTACAATGCACCCACTAATCTACCCCAGAAAAGGCCAATTGGACAAAGTCGCCCGCATGCTCTACCTGAGAATTGGGAACGATCTCCAGCGTCGGGACCCGCATAGGCTGCTTGATTGACTCGAGGGCATGCACAACCCAAGTAGGATGCACACACTCTCCTCCCAAGAGTAAGAGTGTCAAATGCAATATAAACCCGGTGAGTACGGGGTCGAATCCACAGGGACAAGTCGTTTCACAATCACAAATTTAATTGGCTAAGGAAGGCTAGATGTGTTGATACAACCAACTGAACTAACAAGTGTGTCGTGAGAGAGTGTGGGGTGACAATGTCAAGCTAAACTAGGGCAGGCAGGGTGGAGAGAAGAGTAGGAGGCTAGACCAGCAAGGAAGAATATGTGGAATAGGATGTCATTAGGGTTGTGGTTGATTGGCAATAGGTTCATTCTAAATGAATCAACCCTCGTATCCATTTCAAGGTATGCGAGGGTTGTGCACATAGGTAATGCCCTTAAGGCACACCGTCGTTCTGCGGCCCCACTAAGGGTAATGCACGATTCATTGATGTGTCGATTAATGGGTGGATATTCCTAACATAAGCTCGTGAATCGATCCTTGCATCTGTGTCAATAGAATGCAAGGATCGTGCACGTAGGTGTGACCCTTAAGGTACACCACCGATCTACGACCCCACCAAGAGTAGTGCATGATTTAATGAAATCTAGGGCACAATCCCATCAATCAACACTATCTAGCATCCATTTCAAGGTATGCTAGACCAATTTAACCCTAGAGATGAACAATCACTAATCAACCACACAAATCCTAAATAATCCTAATTCCACATACAAATGGCTTTAGGCCTTCATAATGAAAACAAGGTGATAATCATTCAAAATGAGCGCACCAATCTTCATTACAAGCTATTAAGCAAAAAATCATCCAATGAATCTTACTTTCATCCAATAATCATTCACAAATATTCATTACAAAGCAATAAAACCAAATGTTACAAGAGAGGGAAGAAATCACCAATAGAAACCATAAAAACCCAAGATTTTCCTTCTCTTGCACCTCCTCCAAGCTCCACCAAGCTCCAATGACCTCCAAACCGTTGCCCTAGCCCTTGAGAAAGAAGAGGGGGATCCCAAGCCCTCAAAGAAATAGTAACCTCGAATTAGCTGCTGGAATCGGCCAAAAACGCACACAAAACCCCTAATTTGCATATCGGGTCTATCTTTTGGGCATGCGGGTCGGATTTTTGGGCGCCCGACCCGCTCAAATCTTGTGCATGCATTTCTGCTAGCAGGCCGGGTCGGCGGACCCGACGTAGCTACCGGCATTTGCAGGCGGCTGGCAGCTCGCATCAGCGGGCACACATTGAGCATGTGCCTGCATCAACAAACGCGGGGCATCCCTGCTTTCAAAATGAGTGGGCCGGCCCGCTGAGCCCTTATAATTCCCTTTTTTTCCTTTTTTATGAAGGGTTAATGACTGGAAAATACCCTAACATTTCAGCGTTTCCCACAAAAATACCATATCGTTCATTTGGGACACATTGGTCCCAAACATTTGGCAAAAATTGACAACGTTGTACCCTTTTTGAGTTTGCCGTCCGAAAAGCTTTTCAAAATACCCGAACATTTCAGCGTTTCTCACAAAAATACCCGAACGTTTCAGCATTTCTCACAAAAATACCTTATCGTTAGGGTATTTTTGTGAGAAACGCTGAAACGTTAGGGTATTTTTGTGAGAAACGCTGAAACGTTAGGGTATTTTTGTGAGAAACGCTGAAAGGTTAGGGTATTTTGAAAAGCTTTTCTGACGGTAAACTCAAAAAGGGTACAACGTTGTCAATTTTTGCCAAACGTTTGGGACCAATGTGTCCCAAATTGAACGATAGGGTATTTTTGTGAGAAACGCTGAAACGTTAGAGTATTTTCCAGTCATTTACCCTTTTATAAACCCTTTTCTCCTCCAATTAATTCACTAAAAATACCTGGGAAGCCCAGAAAAATCCCAAAAAATTCTGGAAAATCCCCAAGACTCCTAGGAGTACTTGAAAAATAGAAGAAAGAAAAATGAGTCCATATGATGGTATTTTGTGCAAAGAATGAGAATAAGCCCAAAATGTGACATAAAGTGATAATATACTTAATAGAGCATGATTAAGCATAATCTTTAGCACAAAATGGGGGTAGATAGGGGGCGTAAATATACACTTTTCATTACGAATCATTGCTCTGGTCATACTCCCGAAAACCATAATGGGGGCACGTCAACGCATGACCCAATAGGAAATCATAACATCATTGTAGGATCCAGTTTTAGAACCAGCCCCCTCAGCTAATCATCTATCTACTAGTGACATAATAACCACAGATTTAATGCATAATTTAAATAAACATGACATACAAGTGCTGGAAGTAAAAAGAAACCGAGGAACAAAACTTTCAGTTTAAATTAGTTTAAAATTTAGTCATTTAGTTAATATTTGGACCCGAGTAAATCGTAGCGTTTAAACTGAGAAACAAAACTTTCAGATTAAATTAGTTTAAAATTTAGATATTTAGTTAATATTTGGAAACCCGAGTAAATCGTAAGGACACTAAGGAGCTGGACTTCACCCAGGGTGGGTGAAAAGTGTACATCAACCAGCGACATGAGCACTGGAGATGCATCTTGTAACTCCCCCTTATGGGTGTGAGACAATTCTCGGTTTTTATCGGGACAAATGGAGGAAACCAACAATTACCTAATGGTGCATCACAAGTACACCACTGGCCTCTCTATCTCTAGTAAACTCCCCCTTACGGGAGTGACAAGTGAGCGAGAAATCATAACCTCATGTGTCTGCTCCTTAACTCCTATAATTTACATGTGTTTCCCCCGAACCCGTATATGGAGTCTCACCCATCTTAGGATGAATTGAGAGTTCCAAAAAATGTTACCACTCTTCCTTACTCTTAGTTTCATAATTTCTTCAGTAAATTATTTAGCAGTCTTAATTACCGCTTTTACGTTCCTCATTATTTTCATCATTACGCTGATGTCCGGATTAACCATGACCATCGTTTCATATATTTCATAATCATCACAAGATTCTATTGTTTCCATGTAACACAACGAACACATGTTTTCATTATTCCCAATATAGACATGCAACATAAACTTTGTATATTCTCATAAAGCATACTAACATATAATATTCTAATATGAGCACATGAAGCATAACACGACATATCAA
This sequence comes from Scilla litardierei, assembly GCA_030789695.1. Taxonomy (NCBI): domain Eukaryota; kingdom Viridiplantae; phylum Streptophyta; class Magnoliopsida; order Asparagales; family Asparagaceae; genus Scilla; species Scilla litardierei. Next base: position 302,316,874 of record CM061142.1, on the reverse strand, counting down.
TATATATCATTACACATGTAGCATAACATGTCATATTGACATGAATACACAAAGAATGAGTTACTACATATGCAAACATGTATTATACTAAAATGAGCTACAAAAATGAACTTGCCATGATATGACACGACTAAGATGAGAGTATGCTACAACATATTGAGAATTATGGCACTAAAACATATTATATGAAGCCTACCATTACATTGCATAATGAGACTACACCATCCTACAACAAATCCTAAGCATGTCACTTTTTAGCTAAAGTTCATAATTTCCTACAAACATATTCACAATGATAACATGCAACATGTTTCAGAGTGTTTTCTCACTACGAAGCGTTGACCGTGGACAACCCGGTCAACGTGGTCAAGGGACCCGTTTGGGTCCCTCGGGCGAGTCGGGTTGATGCAGTCGAGGCTCGAATCGGATCTGCAGACGACGTGGAGCACGTCGGCTGGGTTGAATAGGGGTCCTCGGCCGTTGGTAGGGCGAGGGGTAGCCTCGGCCCGGGTCGAGACGCTCGGCCTCGGTCGGTTGCGCTCGGCCTCGGCGGTCGGACGACGAGGGGAAGCCTCAATCGTCCAGCTGGTTGCGTGGTCGGCAAGGGGCGGAGGGGAAGCCTCGGCCCGTGGATCTAATTCCCTCCTGCGTAGACGAGAACACTCGTCAGGGGGCCGGACCTTGGTTCCGGCCAAATCCCCTCCGATGCCTAAGTCAGACAGAGATCTGAAAGAGGAGGCCCGGTGGAGACGGTTCGACTCGTGAGGAGATCGGAACGGCGTCTCACGGCGCGAGCGGGGGAGGAAGGAGATGAAATGGGGGAACTAGGTCGTTGATGGAGTACCTTAGGTTCTAGATACCTGAGAGGCGGTCCCTTGTCCTGTCATCCTCCTAGCCCCTTTATAGACCCCCGCCATGATTGCCCCCGACCCACGTCGCTCGCCCGCCCTCAATCGTGCCCCCTCGATCCGCCCCCCCGGTCGCCCGCTCCCTGCGCCATGCCCGCACCTCCCTATAACTGCCATTAAGTGGTAGCGGGATCGAGGGGGCGGTTATCGCAGGAGTGGGCGAGTGACCGGTGTGTTACCGGGGGCCGGGTCGGATCGACATGTGGGGGGAGTCCCCCATAGGGCCTTATCGAGTGGGCCTGAGTGCGCAGATGGGCTCTTGAACGGCGGTCGGGTCTCTGGGCTCGTGTCTTTCGGGCCTCGGCCAAATAGGCGTAACAATTGCCCCCATCGGTCGGGTCGATCGGCTTTGGCCGGTTCGGCTCGGCCGATGTGACTTCCGCCGATCTTGACAGGCTCGCCAGTCGATGCCGACTCATTTATTAGTCGTCATCATGAGTTGGCCCGTTCGATACTTTTAAGGCGCGGGCTCCGAAGCGCCTTCGGTCCTCTGATGCTGCCACGTTGTGGCTGCAAGCTTATCCCCACCGCTCGCGGGGTCGTCTTAAGTTGAGAAGCCGAGGGGTTCGTGAGCCACCATCCCGTCGTTTTCTCCTTTGTGCTGATCCCTATTCTGCCTGAGCTCTGCCTCATGTCGTCTTCCTCTGCCACGGGCTCGGGTCGGTCGGAGCACGACGCGGCTCCGGGTCTGGCGGGTAGCCCTCCTTCGGCGATTCGTCGGCACGGGGATGATCTTTCAGGGGTGCCCCCAGAGGTCTTGTCATGGCCTTCGTCGATCTGTGCCACCGCCATCGGGAGCATGCGCTCCGCCTACCTGCTTCCGCCTTACTCGGCTCGTGCCCCTGGGGCTGACGAGCGGATCTGCTTTCCTGGCCCCAACGAGGTTGGAATATACGAGAAGTGCTTCCGCTTCGGGCTTCGTTTCCCGCTCCATCCTTTTATCGTTGAGTTCCTTCAGGCCCACAACGTGTGCCTGTGTCAATTCTGCCCCAACGCCGTCGGGCTCCTCGTCGGGTTCATCATTGTCTGCATGCTGAGGGGAGTGGCACCCTCTCTTCGCCTCTTTGCCCAATTCTACCGCCTGAGCCACCACCAATCGGGGGCGTGGATTTACATCAGCGCCCGCCCGAAGATGACCCTGGTGCTGGGGTTGCCGAGCTCCCTGAAACGCTGGAAGGGGGAATACGTGTTTGTCACGTTCCCGTCGAGTGTACCCTTCCCGGTTCGGTGGGAGGCGGCCGGTGAAGTCATCCTCGATCTGGGTGAGCCGACGGTTGCCGAGCAGCAGACGGCGAAGGACATGCTGGCAATTCCTGCGAGGGAGCGCTCGATCGACGTCCTCTTTAGTGACCGCAACTTGCGTAAGACGGTGTGGCCCCTAGGTAAGCTTCTCCGAGCGTTCGCCCTTCAAGGTCGTCCGGGCTCTGCTCTGTCTCTCATTTCTCCTTTGAGTGTAGGTGGATTCCCTCTTGGTCCCTCTCCCGCCAGCGCTCTCGTGCAGGTCTCAAATCCGGATCCGCACAGGAGGGATCATATGCTGGAGGTTCGGAAGAAGCAGCGGGTCGTGACCGCGACCGGAGGCTCAAAAAGGAAGAAGGTGTCATCTCCCTCTCTCCCCTTGCTGGGGTCTTCCAAGAGGGTCCGTGAGGGGGTCGAGGGGGTTGATGTCCTGCCGACTGCTGATCGCCCTCAACCCGCCCCCGTTGAGGTTGCCTGGCCGTGGGTCGGCCCTTCACCTCTCCCGGACGGTTCTCTCCCTGATGCCTACGGTCGGTATCTTGGCGCGTTCCGCTCCACTCCTGGCGAGTTCCCTTCGTCAGGGGAGGGTCTTCTTCGTCCACGCTTCCCAGTGGGGGAGAAGGAGTCGGTGTTTTCGAGCCGCGGAGCCGCCGCAAGAGTGGCCGAGAACTGTTGTCTCCCTTCCGATCAGGTAGTGTTGGACGGAGTCAGAGGTGACTGTTTGGCCACCTTCGTGATTCAGGCTGGTCAACAGGTAGTGTGCCTCTGCTTGTCCCCCCTTTCTCCAGCTGCTTTCGCTGTCTTACCTTCGTTGCTTTGGTGCAGTTGTCCTCGATGGGCCTCTCAATGAGGCGCCAATTCCCGGCTCTTCCCAAAGCCAAATCCGATGACGGGCGAGGCCCTGAGGCCCCCAGCGAGGAGGGGGAGGCAGGTCAGTTAGAGGAAGCGCGGGTCCAGTCCTTGGATTCCCGCGTAACTGAGCTGTCCTCTGCCCTGGAGGAGGCGGACCGGGAGAGAGCCTTGGCTCTGGCTGCAAAGTCGAAGGCCGAGGCGCGTCTCGCCGAGCTTTTGAGAGGCGCCGACACGTCTGGAGGAGCCGAGCAGATCCCCAACCCTGCTGCTGTCTCCGAGACCTTGGAGCTCTCCGATCGTCTGGAAGCGGAGGAGGAGCAGGCGAGGGTCCTCCTTGCCCAACTTGGCGAGAAATCCCGGGAGATCGAGAAGGAGAGGGCGGAGCACCAACGCCAGATCGAGACCTTAGAGGCCAGGATGCGTGGGCTTGAGGAGGTGGATCTGGCCCGGATCGCTCAGGATGCCGTGGCGGAGTATGCCACCTCCTTTGTTGAGACCGCCTTATCGGAGGCGTTCGAGAAGGGCTTCGCCTGGTGTCAGTCCAAGATCCAAAAGAAGTTCCCACTCTCGGGGGTCAACTTCGAGGATCTTCGGATGTACCCTGACGTCGAACGGAGTAAGGGGGGAGACCCTAGTGGGCTGCTAGCCTGTGGCTCCACCGGTGCCCCCGGAGAAAAATAAGGGAGGGGAATGCCCCTTGTCCTCTTCGTCCGCCTCTTTGTATATCTTTTTGCTTTATCTGGAAAGGAATGAATTCAAAATAAATTTATTTCATAGGAAACGATACATCTATTGAAAGTACTTGCGTAAATGTTCCGTATTCCAGGTGTGAGTAAGAATCCTCCCCTCCATATTGGCTAGTCGGTAGGCTGCGGGTCCGAGGACCTCGACGACTTTGTAGGGCCCCTCCCATCTAGCCGCGAGCTTCCCTTTGCGAGCGGTAGCAGGGTTGAAGCCCGCTTTCCGGAGGACCAGGTCCCCATGGTGGAAGCTTCTTCCCCGCACCCGAGCGTTGTAGTATCGGGCCACCTTCTGCTTCTGGCGGATGATGGTGGCCAGTGCCTGCTCCCGTCGCTCGCCGAGGAGCTCCAGACTGAGCCCTAGACCCTGCGAGTTCCTGTCTTCGTCAAAGTATTTGAGGCGGAGAGATTCTTCGCCCAATTCGACCGGCACCACCGCCTCGGCCCCGTAGGTGAGCATGAACGGGGTCTCGCCAGTGGCCTCCTTGTGGGTCATCCGGTATGACCAGAGTATCCCGAGGAGCTCTTCTGGCCAGTTCCCTTCGGTGTCTTTCACTTTCTTTCGGAGGGGCTCTATGATGCACTTGTTGGCCGCTTCCGCCATTCCGTTGGTCTGGGGGTGCGCTACAGAGGCGAAGAGAAACTTGATTCCCCATTCCTCGCAAAAATCTTTAAACCCTGCGGAGTCGAACTGCTTCCCGTTGTCTGTGACGATGGCCCGTGGCACTCCGAATCTGGAGATGATGGAATTCCATACGAAGCTTTTTGCTTTCTTCCACGTGATGGTGGCCAACGGTTCGGCCTCGATCCACTTGGTGAAGTAGTCCACCGCCACAATCAGATACTTCCGCTGCCCTCGTCCCGGTTTAAACGGTCCGAGGATGTCGAGACCCCATTTCGCAAAGGGGATGGGGCTCACGATAGGGATGAGCTCTGATGGGGGGGTCGAGGTGTGGTGGGCATACCTCTGGCACTCTTGGCATTTTTGGACATAGCTTGTTGCATCTTGGGCCAGGGTCGGCCAGTAGTATCCCTGTCTCAAGATCTTCTGTGCGACCATCTTACCCCTGTGGTGATTCCCGCAGATCCCTTCGTGAACCTCCCGTAGGACGTAGTCAGCTTCCTGCGGTCCGATGCACTTCAAGTATGGGAGGACATCCGTCTTGGTCCAGCGTCTCCGGTAGAGTGTCCCTTCATGGATCACGTATCGGAGCGCCTTTCTCTCCAGGGTTCGGCGTTCGTCCCCATCGGTCGGCACCTCCCCATGGGTGAGGTACCGGATGATCAGGTCCATCCAGGTGGGTTCTTGGTCGATTGCCATCACCTCGTGCTCCCCCGTGCTGGGGGACTGCAGGTTCTCCACGTAGATGGTGCGGCCCAGCTCCTTTGGCGAGGACGAGGCCAGCTTCGACAACGCATCTGCCCGCGCATTCTCTGATCGCGGGAGGTGCAAGACTTCCACGTTCTTGAACTTGGACATCGCCGCTCTGGCGACAGGGAGATATCTCTGCATCGCCTCCTCCCATGCCTCGTAACTCCCCAAGAGTTGGTTGACAATGAGCTTCAAGTCGCTGAGGAGGCGGATGGACTCGGCCCCGAGCTCCAGGGCCAGCCTCAGGCCGTTGATCATCGCTTCGTATTCCGCCACGTTGTTCGTGGCTGGGAACTCGAACCGCAACGCGTATTCCACAATGTTCCCTTCCGGAGATCGGATTGCAATCCCAGCCCCGCCTCCTGACTGTGTGGCTGACCCATCCACATGGACTATCCACGCTCCTGGATCCCCAGGTTGGAAGTGGTCAGCCGAAAGAAAGGACAAGGGTTGAGCAATTACCGTCGCTGGGTCTTCTTCCTCCGGGGGGCCATTTCCTTCCGCTGTGCACTCGGCGATGAATTCAGCCAGAGCCTGCCCTTTGATGGCCATGCGCGGTTTGAATCGGAGGTCGAACTCGCTCAGTTCCACTCCTCAGTTTAGCATCCTTCCCATTCGATCGAATCTCTTGAGGTTCTGCTCCAGTTGTGAGTCGGTCAGGATCAGTATGGTGTGGGCCTGGAAATAGGGTCGGAGCCTTCGTGCTGAGAGGACGAGGGCGTACGCCAGTTTCTCCATGGGTGAGTATCGCACCTCCGCCCCCTTCAAGATCCGGCTCGCGTAATATACCGGCCACTGCACCCCACCGTCTTCCCGGATCAGCACCGAACTCACAGCCTCCTCCGCGCACGCCAGGTAAAGACTCAGCGACTCCCCTTCCCGTGGCTTGGACAGGAGAGGCGGGCTGCGGAGATACTCTTTGAGGTCTCCGAACGCCCTGGAGCAGTCTTCGTCCCACAGTATCGTCTTCCTATTGTCTGAAGGTTCCGCGATCGCTTTCCTCAGGACCTTGAAGAAGGGGAGCGATCTTTCCGCTGATTTGGAAAGGAATCGCCCCAAGGCTGCGATGCGCCCGTTCAACCTTTGCAGCTCTTTGATCGTCGTCGGCTCACGCATGTTGATCAGCGCCTCGATCTTGTCAGGATTAGCTTCAATGCCACGGTTAGTTATCATAAATCCCAAGAATTTGCCAGATCTTACCCCGAACGTGCACTTCGCGGGGTTGAGTCGAATGTGGTGTCGCCGCAACCGCTCGAAGGTCTCCCGCAGGTCGGCGATGTGGTCTTCTGGTCGCCTTGACTTGACAAGCATGTCGTCGATGTAGACTTCCAGGTTCCTCCCGATCTGGGAGCTAAAAACCTTGTTGACCATTCTCTGGTAGGTGGCCCCAGCGTTCTTCAAACCAAAGGCCATCTTTTTGTAGCAGTAGGTTCCTCGGTCCGTCGTGAAGGCTGTCATTTCTTCGTCCCGGGGGTCCATCTGGACTTGATTGTACCCTGAGTAAGCGTCCATGAAGCTAAGCATCTCGTACCCTGAGGCGTTGTCCACCAGGTGGTCGATGCGCGGCAGGGGGTAGCTGTCCTTGGGACATGCCTTGTTGAGGTCACTGAAGTCCACGCACATTCGCCACTTCCCGTTGGGTTTCCTGACCATCACCACGTTTGACAGCCACTCCGGGTACCAGACCTCTCGTATGAAGCCGGCATCAAGGAGACGCTCCACTTCCTCATAGGCTGCCTTCATCTTCTCGTCGCCCAGGTTACGCTTCTTCTGCCTGACCGGCTTGAAGTTGGGGTCGGCGTTGATCTGGTGGACGATCACCTGGGGGTCTACGCCGGGCATGCCCTCCGGTGACCAAGCAAAGATGTCCAGGTTCGCCTCCAGACATTCGATCAGCTGATCCCTCAGGTCCTGGCTCAGCTCTCTCCCGATTGAGACGAACCGGCCCTCGATGTCCGTGACCGGGATCTGCTCTTGCTCCTCCGCAGGGGCGGGCCTAGGCCCACTCCTCAAGTCGAGCGCGGCCATCCGGTCGGCTAGACGATCCTCGGGACCTTCCTCTGCCAGTTGATAGCAGGTACTCGGTCTCCCCGCGTCGCCTTCGACTTGCCCCATCCCCCCGGGCGTTCGGAACTTGATAGTCTAATGGAGGGTCAAGACTACCGCACCGACGGCGTTGAGTAGGGGTCGGCCGATGATCCCATTGTATTCCGACCCGATCCCCAATACGATGAATTCCACCGCCAGGGTCACCGAGTCTGGTGCGTCTCCGAGCGTTACCGGGAGATGGATCGTGCCAATGATGGGGGTGGAGTGACCCGTGAATCCAACCACGGGGCCCGAGCGAGGTCGTAAGTCTTCTTTCCGCCGCCCCATCTTTTCCAGGGTTGACATGAAGAGGACGTCACAGGAGCTGCCGGTGTCGACAAGCAGCCGTCGTACCATGGTAGTGTCTATGACCACTGACACCACCAAAGCCGCGTCCGAGCTGCGTGCCGTTACGGATGCACTCGGTCTCCCGACCGGTGGGGACGGGGAGGGTCTCCCGGCCCTTTCCTCACGATCCTCCTCGCATCGGGCCCGCGCCCATTCTTGCCAACGATGGCGGGCCCTGTCGCCTCGCGTCAGGGCCTTGCTCTCCTTTCGCCGAGATGGGGAAGGTCGCGTCATCGCAGATGTGGTTTGTTTCTTCGTGGGACAGTTCGTTCCCACAGACGGCGCCAGATGTTTCAGAGTGTTTTCTCACTACAAAGCGTTGATCGTGGACAACCCGGTCAATGTGGTCAAGGGACCCGTTTGGGTCCCTCGGGCGAGTCGGGTTGATGCAGTCGAGGCTCGAGTCGGATCTGCAGACGACGTGGAGCGCGTCGGCTGGGTTGAATAGGGGTCCTCGGCCGTTGGTAGGGCGAGGGGTAGCCTCGGCCCGGGTCGAGACGCTCGGCCTCGGTCGGTTGCGCTCGGCCTCGGCGGTCGGACGACGAGGGGAAGCCTCAATCGTCCAGCTGGTTGCGTGGTCGGCAAGGGGCGGAGGGGAAGCCTCGGCCCGTGGATCTGATGCCCTCCTGTGTAGACGAGAACACTCGTCAGGGGGCCGGACCTTGGTTCCGGCCAAATCCCCTCCGATGCCTAAGTCAGACAGAGATCTGAAAGAGGAGGCCCGGCGGAGACGGTTCGACTCGTGAGGAGATTAGAACGGCGTCTCACGGTGCGAGCGGGGGAGGAAGGAGATGAAATGGGGGAACTAGGTCGTTGATGGAGTACCTTAGGTTCTAGATACCTGAGAGGCGGTCCCTTGTCCTGTCGTCCTCCTAGCCCCTTTATAGACCCCCGCCGTGATTGCCCCCGACCCACGTCGCTCGCCCGCCCTCAATCGTGCCCCCTCGATCCGCCCCCCCGGTCGCCCGCTCCCTGCGCCATGCCCGCACCTCCCTATAACTGCCATTAAGTGGTAGCGGGATCGAGGGGGCGGTTATCGCAGGAGTGGGCGAGTGACCGGTGTGTTACCGGGGGCCGGGTCGGATCGACATGTGGGGGGAGTCCCCCATAGGGCCTTATCGAGTGGGCCTGAGTGCGCAGATGGGCTCTTGACCGGCGGTCGGGTCTCTGGGCTCGTGTCTTTCGGGCCTCGGCCAAATAGGCGTAACACAACACATTGGCAATATAAGACATGTTACATAATGGAGTTACAAGTTAAAAAGTTATAGTACACACTAACATGTTACTAGTTTCACAAAGGGAATTATTTTCTCATTAAAACCTTGCATACAATGATGGCTACGTAGCATGCTACTAATTTTTCAATGTGACGTACTAACAAGATCTTACTATAATACTAACATATGAACTTTTAGCAATGCTTTTTGACATGTTAGAGACACTACACTTGCATATATGCATTTAGCATAGTATATAAACTTTAACAAAGAATATCTCAATGAACATGCTACTAATCTTCATGAAGATGAACCTATTTCTAATCAAGCATGTAATGAATATTTCAACATATTACCAATTCATAAGCATGAATCTTTTTCCCACTAATAAAATATCATGTCATATTACAAATTTTTCATACTTTCCATTTTATTCTACAAGTCTAAGATTGAACATTTTACATATTATTTTTATAATACACTAAAAACCAAATTCTATAATTGAATCCTACTAGTGTTACTAGGAGAACCTACCTCAACAAGTCCTTCTAGTTTGTCTTTGACCCTTTTTCTCCTTGAAGACCTTTAAGCTTTTCCTTAAGCTCCTCATTCTCCTCCAAGGCTCCTTTCTCTTCAACTCCAAGCTCCAACAGTTTGAGTAAAAAGATGGATTTTTGGGTCAAGAATAGGGTAGAATTTGACTAGAGAAGCAAAGAAGGGTATGGTGGTGTTCTACGTAGTGTGAGGGAGTGAAGAGAAGGTTGTTTGGTGGTGGGAGTGGTGGTGCAAAGGGGAAGGGGCTGTTTCTTTGGTTCGACCTGGTTGGGAAGAGAGGATGGGTGAAGTTGCAATTTTTTTTCTTTTCCTTATCTTATCTTTGATTTTTTTCTCTTTTAATCCCCTTCCATGTATTAGTCATCCCCTAATTCCCTCGCCACATGCCACCTAGCTAGAGTTAGGTGGGGTTCATCCTCATAATGCCACCTAGTAGTGGGCTAGGTGAAAAGCATACTCTAAATGACATCTAGCAAGGAGGAGGTGGCATAACATGGTTAATTAAGGATTCAATTTTTGAATAAATGAGAATACATGAATTAATACTAGGTATCCTCCATTATAAATGTATTTACTTAAGTATACTCCATTTAATAATTCCAAATGGTGAGGTGAAATTATTTAAAAAAAACTCTTCACCACAAAAATTAAGAAAAATAATAGAAATACCCCAAAAATTTATAATACACTTAAACACCCAAAAATACGCATCCATACGTGTACATTAATTCTGGGGCCATTACTTCCTACCCTCTTAACATAAATTCCATCCTCGGAATTTCAAAATAAGGGAAGTAGCCATTCTATTCATTACATTATCTTACACAGACTATAACAAAATTACACCATTAAACAGACAGGTGAGGGTACTTCTCTCTCATCTCATCTTCGAGTTCACATGTAGACTCTCCTGGTGAATCTCGGTGCCACATAACCATCACAAGACTAATGGACTTCTTCATCAGCATCTTCTGCCATTAGTCTAAAATAGCCACTGGTTGCTGATCATACGTTAAGTCTGGTTGTACTTCAATCTCTGAGAAGTCGACAACATGACTAGGATCCCGAATATATCTCCTGAGTTGTGATATGTGAAACATGTTAAGCACTCCTTCGAGAGATGTTAGTAATGGAAGCCAATAAGCCACCTCTCCAACACGAGCTAGAACTTCAAAAGGCCTAATATATCTTGGACTCAACTTTCATCATCTGCCAAAACGGATCAGTCCTCGTGTTGGCGAGATATTTAAAAACACTTGTTCGCCTGGTTGAAACTCTAAGTGTCGTCCCTTTGCATCTGCCAAGTGCTTATAACAGTCTTGGGATATACGAAAATTATCTCTGACGACCTCACCACATCCACCATTTCAGCAATCATCTCTGGGCCCAACAGTTCATGGTCACCGACATCATCCCAACTAAGAGGTGACCGACACTTTCTCCCGTATAATGCTGCAAATGGCGCCATGCCTATACTTGCTTGATAACTATTATTTTAGGCAAACTCTACCAGATCTAGATGTTCATCCTAAGAGCCCTTGAAATCAAGCATGCATGCCCTCAACATATCTTTCTAGGATCTGAATCATCCTCTCCGACTGACCGTCTGTCTGTGGATGGTATGTAGTGCTAAAACTCAGTTGAGTCCTTAAGGTAGCCTGCAAACTTCTCCAAAAGTGAGACGTAAACCTGGTGTCACGGTCGAAGACTATGCATACAGGCACTCCGTGAAGTCTCACGATTTCCTGCATACATGACTTAATCAGAATTTACACTAACGGACAAATCAGATGGAGATATGAAATGAAAGAGTCTTACCTTCATATATCTGTTAGCGAGATGGTCCGTAGACCGGTCGACTCGAAATGGAATAAAATGAACTGATTTGGTTAATCGATCATCGATTACCCAAATAGCATCATATTCTCGAGGAGTACGAGGCAACCCAGTCACAAAATCCATCGTCACATGCTGTCACTTCCACTCTGGTATTGGAAGAGGATGCATCAGTCCTGTCGTTCTCTTTGCTCTTACTTGCTAACAGGTCAGACATGAAGCTACACTCCTAGCCACACTACACTTCATACCGTGCCACCAGAAATGTTGTCACAGATCACGATACATCTTGGTGCATCTAGGATGAATAGAATAAGGCAAGCTATGAGCTTCTCTTAGTAGTTCATCCTGTATATCATCTAACGACACACAAATTTTGCTTTCAAAACACAAAGATCCATCTCCATGACCATAGAAATCATTGCGAAGTCCGGCCTCTGTCTGCTCACGAATCTTCTTCAACTTTCCATCTCCAGACTGAGCTGTCTTAATCCTTTCAACCAAATCAGATTGAACTTGCAAGTTCATCATTATCACAAGTGTACCAGGTAAGATAACTTCAATCTCCATCTGTCGAATATCACCCTAAAGCTCTTTTTATGTCGTTATTATCATCATTGTCGGTATGTGATTAAGAGCATCAGGTACGACGTTCACCTTCCCAGGATGATACATGAGATCAATATTATAATCAGCCATCAACTCGAGTCATCTGCACTGTCTCATATTCAGCTCTTTCTGAGCAAACACTTACTTCAAACTCTTGTGATCTGTGTTTATCTTTACATGTTCACTGTAATGTCCCACTCCCCGAATACCCTAGAAGTACGAATCTGTCCCAGGTTTCCTATAACAGCGAGTGTTACGAAGGGAGAAAAAACACAAAAGAATTCGACAGGCCACTGTGCACTACTGGGATAGTACATGTAATCTTCCCATAAACAAAGCATCTAAACACAAAGCAGGAATAACAAATAATATAGAAATATCTAGAACCGACACTGAAACAAAGAGAACAACCCTGATATTATACATAACAAATCATGTCCATGTACATCTGTATACTACTACATCATCAATATATACAACATCTCAACACTACCCCAGAGACAACCCAAAAGTACATGTGTCATCACCTCTCCCCTCGCCATCCAATCCTACACTCGAACACTTCAATCGTAATTCCAAACTCCATCTTTGCCACCAACTCCTACACCTGAAAAACAACGGTGGGGCACGTCAATGCGTAACCCAGTAGGAAATCCAGCTCCACCTCAAATGCCACATCCTAAAATGCAACTACGTGCATGTACAAAAGATGATGCAAATAATATAATGGCATGTCATGGCAGAAGCATGGGGACTCAAAGAAAAAAGATTACAATGGCAACATCACAACAATAGCAAAGGGTATAAGAGGGGAGTGGTTACAATGATTGCATGAACAATAACCAGCACTAGCTAAATAAATAATAACCATAAGTGCAATGCAGAGGAAAAGATACAAAGAACTAGAAAGTTAAATAAATTATTTATTTAATTTGTCTTGCTCTTTAGAAATCGGGTATCGAGTGGAACATAAGAAACTGGACCTCACCCACAGTGGTGGGTGGATGCTATGAGTCTCCCAGATACACTTTTACAAAAGGAGCCATGATCGCCCTAGATACACTGTTACAAAAGGGACCCAAAACTCTACCCACTCCCCGTCGCACTAGCTCGTCAGGAGTGCGAGTGAAACCATGTTGCAAGTCCATCCCATATGCCTTTTCGATACTCAGGTTTCTCCCAACCCCATGTTTATAGCTCACCCTCTTTTAAGAGGACCGAGTCATTTGTTTACTTATAAACATACATGCATCAACATGAAAGTTATAAATATAAAGGAGATCATCATGTCGGTACGGCCATAACACTTCCTTTCTAATCTCTTCTTTGCCACATTTCACAACATACTTGGGACAAGCATCTCCTTGGTCATTCCCTTTTCCATTTCCATGTATCACAACAAAAGGCCATGACTTCCATGAATCCATAACCGTGCCAACCTCACAACATCATATAAATATCATAGCATCATGAAACATAAGCCAAGACATGTATTGAACATCATGTAACTACCAATGGCATTATGAAACGAAAGCTATAGCACATAGTAAGATGCTGGAAATTATAAAAGTTCATCAAACATTACTGTTTACAAGGAATTCTAATCATCATATGAGAAAAGTCCCAACTACAAAGTCGTAGATATCCATGTTTTACATTCACTCACCAATTTTCAAAAAATAATCATGAGTGTGTGATTTATGGTGGGCAAACTAGTAACAGATAGAAATTATGCAGAAAAACAGAAAACTTCATCAACTCAATCATTAAATTACTATTAGTTGTAGTCAGATCTGGATGAAGTGCAAAACATGAAGATTGTGTATCTTGAAGAGTAGATATCCAAAATATCCTAAAACATCTTATTCTTAGCATAGTGGTAGTTATAGTAGATTCAAAACTTGGTAGGACCAAAAAGGTGCTTCTCTCAAGCGCAAGAGTCCGTACAAGTAATATAATCTGGGAGTCCAGATGTCGAATCCTCGGGAGGAAATCTGTTGCAACCACAACTCAAATCAAATAGAAATCTGACGAAGAGAAACTAACCACTTCAATAATGATGGTGATGATGGTGTGAAAGTACGTGATGGTGACGTGCGAACATTACGAACAAAGAAAAGTAGTGTATGAAAGTATCGATGAAAAGTATGCACATGGTATGGATTCGTTAGGATCAATAATTCGTATTAACTTGGTTGACGAATATAACACAATGAATTCTCTTTTTGAGAGCAATTCACCGGAAAATACTCAATATAACTCAATGAATTCTCCTTTTGGGAGCAATTCATCGGAAGATGCCCTTTTGGGGGTTAAAGCACAATGTGAATAAAATCGTTGCTAAAGTTATAATCTTACAACTACGGTATGAAACTCTCTTTTGGAGAGATCAAAGCTCACCCTTTTGGGGCGATCATCAACTCAATCACTTCTTTTGGAAGATGAAAAAGATGATTTAATAACAAAAACTACAACTTTAGCGACGTTAGCGATTAAGCACGACGATATTCAACCAAACTAACACAAATCACATCCCCTAACTACAACCAACCATGCACAATAGGAGTTAGCTACTCATAATGCAAGAAAATTCAAAGTTCATAGCAAAATACATCAATCTAATAGCCAAATACGATAGAAAAGCTTCAAATACGGGGTATAAGTTAAGGAATTTATCACCAAATCTCCAATATAGACACCAAAACTCTCTGAAAATAAGAAGAATAGCCTCTGGAATTTTACAGAATTTTTCAGAGGAGAAATACGGCTCCTAGAGCCTCCAATACGCCCCTCATAGGCCCCAAAACCCTAGAAATACCTTATATAATTAGATTGCGGGTTTGGGAGCTTAACGGGTACAAAACCCGCACCAAAATCACGTTTAAACCCGCACCCGCAGCCGGCGTGAATAGCAACCGCTCATCGCAAGCGGGATTGCATCTGAAGTTGACGCGTGGCGGCTTAGCGGATCTCGATTTCGCCGCGCCCGCATCCGCTCGTTTGAAACCGAACTAAATTCGGAGTTTCTTCGTCCGTCCGATCGTTCATCAATGGACCACAAAGAGCCACATAGCCGCTTGAGGAGTCGCCCGCCTCGCTGCGTTGAGGGATGATGGGATCCGTTGGATCACCATCCAACGATCAATAGCTTCCCACGTCGCCCCAAAGAATCGTGCGCTCTCCGCTTCGCTGAGAGGCGTTCGCTGCCGTTGGATCGAGATCCAACGGTAATCAACGTGCAGCGTCACCCTTTTGTTGCAGCCGTCGGATTTAAGCGGGGAGCGTTCAGATGCTGCCACGTGGCGCTTCCGATGGAGGCCACGTCATGCGCCAAGATTCGTGCGCTGTATTTCTTTTGTATTTCTTCATTTTGTTGGTATTCTGCATTCAAAAATACATAGTAATTAGCACAGATCTCAGAAAAATACAAATAAATATTCGTTGGAATCGTGAGATCGAGACCAAGCCATGAAAAATATAAAAAGTGCAGAAATACTCAGTTAATTTCTGTTTTGTGCTCAAATAGAGTGTTTTCTCTAATAAAGGATTGTTTACAAAATACGAATGTATTAGAGAACAATATAGCATCACATGAGCACAAAATAGGGCTAAATGGGGGGTTAAATATGTAATATTGAACCCGAATCACACCCTCCAACTAATGATTTGCTAGTCTCTAACAAAAGAGCGATTAATTCGAATGATTAATAAAACAATAAATTCCATCAATTGCTCATGGCATGGCTCAATAATACGCATTCCAACATGATCTTGACTATCAATATACACAATCCATGAACAAGATCGATCACACGATATTTTCTCTAATTTAATTTGAATAAATAGCATGCACACATCGTTTTGCGCAAGCGAAAGTATAACACGTCGTTATATCCTAGTTTTCTTGTTTCCAAGGAATTGGCATCTCAAAAGTAACCGTTCAAATCATGGGCATTGAGGTTGCTTAGCTTATTCGCCACTTCTTTTCTTTTATTAGTTCTGCGTAAGCGCATCAGGCAACATTCGTAGAAAAATGTATAACTTGGATCGCTCCATCAAATGAGTGAGTTTCTGATCAATGGCTCCCAAATCAGACGATAATAGGGCATTAGGCCAAGAAGGACCCCTCGGACTGTACTACTCGAGCCAACCAAGTTATTTATCAGTGACATACTTATTCATTCATTTTTCTTCATTCATTTTTCATTCATTTTTTCTTCTTCGTTTCTTTTCTTTTTTCTTTGTAAGCAACTCAACACCCATATTTTCGAACATAAACATTAATAACCATGGCCACATTCCTCTTCAACTTGAAGACTATTCCAATAAATCGTGTATACTTAAGCTTTTTCATCACATTAGTATGCATGAAATAAATTCAAACTATTTCGAGATATTATTCATGGAAATTGAAAGTTTTCATGAATAGCATATTAATGGTAATTTCATGAAGAGAAACATAATTAACTCAAGCCATAAACAATTTTAGAACTCAATTAATGCGTAATCATCCGTATTTGTGGCATATGAAGGAGTTTTAAATGATGAGATTTGGTGATTTATTCTTCTAAAAAAAATCCTAAGGTCTCATACACACACCCCAACTAAAGATGGACATTGTCCTCAATGTCGAGGCACGAGTTTATTCAAGCCAGCAACCTAGAAAGCATATAAAAATCTACACTACTGGAAAGAACACACCGTGATCAAATGGCGGATCCTGAATCTTTGATGGTGGAGGGAGTTGTTCAATTTGCTCCTTGCGCTCCTTGACGAGTAATTTTCCTCCAATGACTAAATTGGATCCCAGCAACGTAACTCCCAATGTCTCTATAAGATGTTCACCTGTAACCTGCAAGAGATGATTCATGTCAATCCATTTCAGTCTAAGATTTTCCTCAATAAAAGTATTCCAAAAGTAGTCATCAAAATAAGTGAAATAAATTAAAATATATTGATGACTACTTCCTGAAAGATATGCACTACTCTCGGTATGATGCTCGATCAATGGGGAGAGGGATAAATGATTTTAGGACAAAACTGGAGGAGGGAATGGTTCTGACTCCATGACGATAATCTCAAAACCCTTGTCCCTAGCTGTCTCCTCCTCTCGTTCATCCAAAATTGCTAGCTCGTCCTCTCTTTTGCACACACTTTCTGCCATGTAAATATTTTTATTCGTGTCCTCAATGTGACATGGCTCGCTCGATATGCCTGTAATAGAAGATAAACTCGTATTAGATTCTTTAAATTGAGTTTCAAAAGCATTACCTTCTTCTAAGCTAGTGGCAATCAGAGTAAGATTTTCAATGGATTTCTGAATCTGTCGACTCCGAGCAAGGAAATTCTCTTAGAATTGATGGGATGTGGCCTCCTGTGTCTGAATAATCAGGTAAACTTCCTCTTTCAAGGATGGCAAAGGTACGTCTACGCTTTGCTCCCCTTGATTGAGGCACGAAGGCTCCGTTGAATCGCGCTCTGAAGTCTCTTCCATGGTTTCTTCATTTTCTTGCAGAGACTCCATGTATTCCCATGCCACTGTCGGCATCATGCCTCCCAATAATTCCTGCAGCTTTGGTCGTAGTCCATCTAGGAAGGACTCCATAAGCTCTTCATTTGTGTACCCATGCTGCGGATAGCTCGATACTATGTTTGTGAACCTCCTCCAGGCCTGAAAGAAAGTTTCACAATCAGTCTGATTAAAATTAACGATCTTGAGCTTCTCCATCCTATGTTTGTGTGCATTAGCATACCCTGCATCATACAGATTGTTTGTGCAATAGAAATTCATATACTCCATTTTTAAAAAGAAAAACAAAAGTTTATGTACAATAAAATCAAATAAAAATTTATATACAGTAAAGTGGAAAGATCTCACCGAAGGTTCTCTAAATGAAATAAATAGTGGTCACAAACCATTCCTCCCGGGCAACGGTGCCAAAAACTTGGTAGGACCAAAAAGGTGCTTTTCTCAAGCGTAAGAGTCCGTACAAGTAATATAATCTGGGAGTCCAGATGTCGAATCCTCGGGTGGAAATTTGTTGCAACCACAGCTCAAATCAAATAGAAATCAGACGAAGAGAAACTAACCACTTCAATAATGATGGTGATGATGGTGTGAAAGTACGTGATGGTGACGTGCCAACATTACGAACAAAGAAAAGTCGTGTATGAAAGTATCGACGAAAAGTATGCACATGGTATGGATTCATTAGGATCAATAATTCGTATTAACTTGGTTGACGAATATAACACAATGAATTCTCTTTTTGAGAGTAATTCACAGGAAAATACTCAATATAACTCAATGAATTCTCCTTTTGGGAGCAATTCATCGGAAGATGCCCTTTTGGGGGTTAAAGCACAATGTGAATAAAATCGTTGCTAAAGTTATAATCTTACAACTACGGTATGAAACTCTCTTTTGGAGAGATCAAAGCTCACCCTTTTGGGGCGATCATCAACTCAATCACTTCTTTTGGAAGATGAAAAAGACGATTTAATAACAAAAACTAAAACTTTAGCAACGTTAGCGATTAAGCACGACGATATTCAACCAAACTAACATAAATCACATCCCCTAACTACAACCAACCATGCACAATAGGAGTTAGCTACTCATAATGCAAGAAAAATCAAAGTTCATAGCAAAATACATCAATCTAATAGCCAAATACGATAGAAAAGCTTCAAATACAGGGTATAAGTTAATGAATTTATCACCAAATCTCCAATATAGACACCAAAACTCTCTGAAAATAAGAAGAATAGCCTCTGGAATTTTACAGAATTTTTCAGAGGAGAAATATGGCTCCTAGAGCCTCCAATACGCCCCTCATATGCCCCAAAACCCTAGAAAGACCTTATATAATTAGATTGCGGGTTTGGGAGCTTAACGGGTACAAAACCCGCACGCGTGGCGGCTTAGCGGATCTCGATTTCACCGCGCCCGCATCGGCTCGTTTGAAACCGAACTAAATTCGGAGTTTCTTCGTCCGTCCGATCGTTCATCAATGGACCACAAAGAGCCACGTAGCAGCTTGAGGAGTCGCCCGCCTCGCTGTGTTGAGGGATAATGGGATCCGTTGGATCACCATCCAACGATCAATAGCTGCCCACGTCGGCCCAAAGAATCGTGCGCTCTTCGCTTCGCTGAGAGGCGTTCGCTGCCGTTGGATCGAGATCCAACGGTAATCAACGTGCAGCGTCACCCTTTTGTTGCAGCCGTCGGATTTAAGCGGGGAGCGTTCAGATGCTGCCACGTGGCGCTTCCGATGGAGGCCGCGTCATGCGCCAAGATTCGTGCGCTGTATTTCTTTTGTATTTCTTCATTTTGTTGGTATTCTGCATTCAAAAATACATAGTAATTAGCACAGATCTCAGAAAAATACAAATAAATATTCGTTGGAATCGTGAGATCGAGACCAAGCCATGAAAAATATAAAAAGTGCAGAAATACTCAGTTAATTTCTGTTTTGTGCTCAAATAGAGTGTTTTCTCTAATAAAGGATTGTGTACAAAATACGAATGTATTAGAGAACAATATAGCATCACATGAGCACAAAATAGGGCTAAATGGGGGGTTAAATATGTAATATTGAACCCGAATCAGGTGTCCAAACTGGCAGAATTCTACTCTGTTGCAGTCCAAGTCATTTTAACATCAAAAGTTGGCTGAATCTATATTTAATATCCTACATGACTTTTGACTAGAATTCTGAGATCTATATGAATATAATTTTTTCAGGATTTTATTCGAACTAAAAATACCAGATATCCACAGTTTAACAGAGGACAGTTTTGCTGAAAAATAAAAAAATAGATTAGCAACAACTCTAAATAAAAATCCACTAACATGCAAGTGGCATATCAAGATGGAGATGGATTCCTACCTCCAAGAAGCTCTATTTCCTCCTCCAAAACATCAAGCTTGAGCTCTCTCCATGACTCCTCAAATCTCCTTCTCAAGCTTCCAAATTGCTTCCAAAGAACCCACTTACTATAAGCTTGCTTAAGGCTACTAAATGGGAGTAGAAATGGATTATTTTCCTCAAAAAAGTGGAGAAAAATGAGAGGGAGAGGGGGAAGAATGAAAATGACAAGAAAATAGAAGAAAAATAAAGGAAAAGGGAAGAAAAGAAAGATAAGGGAAGTGGGTTTCTAGATTTTTCTTTTCTCTTCTTTCATCATCTTCCCTTTTCTTTTCTCTTCTCTCATCTTCTTCTCTTTTCTTTTCTCTTCTCTTCTTTGTCTCTTGAAAAAATCCAAGTAGGAAAAGTCAACAAGTTACTATGCACACACACTCTCTTTTAATTATCAAGGAGCCATCACTCTACACATACCATCCCGCTTAATTACTAAATAGCCATTACCTTGCACACTTTTCTCTACTACACGCACACACCAAAACTAATCACAACAATGCCATCATTATTAATACACTATTATATATGGGTGTACACTACATCACAAACTACACATTACACAAATACGCCAATAATCATAAACCAATATGAATACACAAATACACTATTAACAATATGCCATCACTACAAATAATACACTATGATACTACCTTCTGCACCAACCACATACACACTACACCACATCCAAATAGGCATATTCAATAGTAATCAAATATTATAAACTGTACACACCACTCCTAATTGCAAGTGTGCCATTACTATGCACACCCACTTTCCCATACACACATATGCACATACATCAAAGAATACACCATAAGTTATATACGGGTAAAAGGGATCTAGGGTGCCTCCTTAGATGCAATCTAAGGAGGCGCCCACATTTTCCCCCATCTCCCACTTTTTTTAAGAAATTTTTTTCATGGGTTAGTTGTTCACCTCATGGATGATCAACATACCAAATTTTAAGGTATTGAAATAATTTTTGAGCCCTCATCTATCCCTTGCAACTTCAACAGTCTGAAATCATGCTTAAAACCCCATGAAGTTGCAAGGGGTAGATGAGGGCTTGAAAAGTATTGGAATACCTTGAAACTTGGTATGTTGATCATCCACGAGGTAAATAACAAACCCATGAAAAAGATTTCTAAAAAATGTGGGAGATGGGGGAAAATGGGGGCGAGCCCTCATCTACCCCTTGCAACTTTAACAGTCTGAAATCGTGCTGAAAAATCCATGAAGTTGCAAGGAGTAGATGATGACTCGAAAAGTATTGGATTACCTTAAAATTTGGTATTTTGATCATCCATGAGGTGAAAAACTAACCAATGGAAATGAATTTCTTAAAAAATGTGGGAGATGTGGGAAAATGGGGGCGCCTCCTTAGATTGAATCTAAGGATGCGTCCTAGATCCCTTTTACCATATATATATGTCTATATATATATATATATATATATTTTGGCAAGTAAAGATATCTTTATTAAGAAAAGTAGTAGATGTACAAATTGTTGGATCACTATTTAGCAATTGATAGAAGTGGGATAGGGGACAGGGCACAAGCGCCGTCACCCTATACAGACTAATATCAACTGCAAAATAGTGTTCCAAAGAATAAATACAAATATACATAAAGACAATATGAATTATCCCGGATCCAAAAAACCCCAGTTAGAGAAGGGGGTGATATCAGAAGCTTCCTCCAGGTTCAAGTTTCGTAGCGAGATACTGACATCAGCTTCAATGTCCTCAAAGAGTAGTGTCTTGCACAATTTTTTGGACTCAAAGATCCGCTTATTCCTTTGCTTCCAAATGTGCCAGACCATCGTTGCAAGCGCTGCTCTTGCCAGCACCCCAATTGGCTCAGATTTTAAATAACGGGAGCGTATCATGTCACACACACTTGCTAGGCTGGAAGGAACTGTCCCCGTATACCCGAGCTTTAGCAGGCCTCTAGTAAGAATGTATTTAGAGTAAGCACAATCAAAGAATAGATGGGCACTACTTTCCTGGACACCATCTTCACAAAGCACACAATTTTGATCCGTAGTAATCCCCTGCCTAAATAGAAGATCCCTAGTTGGCAACTTATCTTGCAAGGCTCTTAGGAGACAGAGTGCCATTTTCGGCACATGGTAGCCGTGCCAAACTATTCCGTGATTGGCGAAACTTGGTCTGCACTCACAAGTGCCTTTCCATGCGGCTTTGTAGGTGAAATGCGGCCCTGCATCCCATTTCTAGTAGTCCATATGATTGTTTAACCTCATTTGCTGTAGATCCAGCTTTAACATTTGAATATCCTAGGAGTCACTCCACGCTCCAGAGCGCCAATAGTCTGAAACCCGACGGGAACTTGCCCTTGGCGGCGGCTGGTGAAGGAGATGAAGGGGTCCTTTGGGGTGCCAGTTGTCGTACCAGAAAGAAGTGGAAGTTCCATCTCCAACTATACGTTTGATCAATTTTTGAGAGAAGCATCGATTCTGCAGCATAAATTTCATTGTGCCTGAAATAGTTGCATTCGGCATAGTGCTGTAGAATTCATTTGAGGGATTAAAACGTTGCCTTCTCATGTGAACATCCCATAGCCCCTGGGAGGAGAGAAATCGCCAAGTTAGTCGAATTCCAGAAGCTGCATTCATATCCTTTAGCTGCCGTAGCCCGATGCCACCTTCCCGCTTTGGTACACAACAATCTTTCCAAGCCCAAATACTAAGCTTCCCCCAAATGAATTTCCTGCAGGCCGAATTGATTGATTTTATGACAGTAGAGGGGATATGGTACGCTTGCATCCAGAATGTTACCATGCCATAAATAACACTGCGAACCAATTCGATCTTTCCGGCCGTAGAAAGGAGAGAGGAAGACCACCCAAGCAACCTCTTCTTGCATTTATCAATCAACCTCGAATACATAGATGTTCTAGGATAGTTAGAAGAAAGTGGTAAACCGAGGTAGACTGAAAAAGTAGTGACCAATTTGATGCCAAGAGAAGCTGCTAGTCCTCTAGCATCACGAACACCCTTACTGAAGATTGCCGAGCTTTTATCCCAGTTTATTTGTAGCCCCGTATACAGATGTAGAGAGTGTAAGACAGACTTGAGGCCTTCAAAAGATCGCGGTGTGGCCCTGCAGAATACAAGGAGGTCATCTGCAAACAACAGGTGAGAAATAGTCCCTGCTCATTTCAAAGGCTGTATAGAATGCAAAGATTCAGCCCTAGCCATCATGAGGGAGAAAGCCTCCATCACCAACACAAACAGGTTGGGGGAGAGCGGGTCTCCTTGACACAGACCCCTGTTGGAAGAAAAATAGCCTTCCGGGGAGCCCTCAATAAGGACAGAGAACATTGGCGTGGAGATACATTCTGTTATCCAGTTAATAAATTTGTGACTAAAGCCCATTTGGTGAAGTTGGAAGTAAATAAATTCTCTGTTTACACTGTCAAACGCCTTACGCAGGTCCAATTTGATACATGTTCTTGATCCCATGGGGTTACTGAAATCTCTGATCTGCTCATGGGCAATAAGAGCGCAGTCTGCTAATAATCTATCCTTGAGGAACGCAGCTTGATTGGGGGAAACTAGATCAGATATTACATGCTTCAGCCTGTTGCATAGGACTTTACTAATAATCTTATATATGACATTGCAGCATGAGATAGGTCTATAATCGCTTAAACCTGAGGCAGTAGAGTTTTTCGGCACGAGGGTCAAAAAAGTATGATTGATATGGTTAAGCATTCTACCTGAACTGAAGAAATATGAGACGGCAGAGACAACATCCTCTCAAATAACTTCCCAAGCCTGTTGGTAGAAGTAGGCATTGTACCCATCAGGACCAGGCGCCTTATCCATCCCAATTTGAGAAGCTGCAGTTTTAATCTCTGACACGGTAACTAGCCTTTCCATCCAGGTGGATGCCTCCTGAGTTAAGATACGCTTTAGGGGTAGGTTGGGAAAAACATTCCAGTAGTTTGATTGCGTGTATAGGTTCATGTAGTAAGAAGAAGCTTCCTGGCGAAAAGAATGCGAGTCATAACTCCATTGCCCATTAGCGGACATGAGGTGGATGAGATTGTTGTGGCAGAGCCTAGACTTCATTGATGCGTAAAAGAATTTAGAGTTCCTATCTCCCAGGGAAAGCCAATTTTGTCTGCTCTTCTGCCTTAGATCTGCCTCCTCCACATCTAGGGCCTTTGCCAAATTGAAAGAAGCCAACCGTTCCTTCTCTTGTAATTCCGGGTCAAAGGCTATATGAGGGTGGCATTGCAATGTTTCCAGTATCTTACGGCAAGCTCCAACACCTAGATTGTCCCTATTCAAAGAGGCCCAGGACTTTAGAGGGTGCTTCAAGTTTTTCAGGTTTGCAGCAAATCTTTGTAGCGGAGTACCGTAGCTACCAAGACCCCAGTTGTTTTTCACGATCTCAACAAAACCTGGATTTTTGGCCCAAGAATTATAGAACCTGAAAGGAAAAGGGAATGTGGGTACCTTAGATTGTGGCCAGACAAGCAATCCCGAGTGGTCACTAGTTCCAGCTGGTGTGTACTCATAGTAGGATTGCGGCAGACATTGCATCCAAAAAAAATATTGGCAAAGACGTGATCCAGTCGTGCACATATGCGGGAGCATCCCATCCTCCGGTTGTTCCAAGTAAACTTATTCCCTACTCCTTTGAGCTCCTGTAGTTTACAGTCAGAGATACATGAATTGAATGCATCAATGGTGCTGGGTTCTACCTTGAGTCCACCAATCTTTTCATTTGAGCTTCGGATGCAATTGAAGTCTCCACCTACTAGCCAGGGGAGCCCGTTCAACACAGTGGAGTCAAATAAAAGCGAATTCCAAAGAGACATTCTAGAAGAGGCTAGGTTCAGGCCATAGACTGCAGTCAAAGCCATGGTGAATCCCCCACTGTTGGTGAAGATTGCAGTCAAATGCTGGGCAGATTCTGAGTGAGTTACGCAAGCCCAAGAGAGCCGGTTGAAAATAATGTAGATTCTGCCCCCCTTGTGGTAGTTGTAGTTGTTAATATAACCCCAGTCATTGTCGAAACATTTTGTGATTCTGTCATTGTTTACAACTTCCACTTTGGTCTCAAAAAGACACACTATAGACGGCTTATGTAGCCGCAATTTATTCAACAGATCTGTGCGACGTGCATGGTTGTTTAGGCCTTACAGTTCCAGAAGAACATGGACATTAGTATGGGGTGGTTGGAGGCTGAGTCAGTGCCAGCCGTGTGCTTCGCTGTACTGAAGATGGAGAAAGTTTGCTCAGTTTTGGTTTATTTGGCTGTAGTGTCTCCTTCAAGGTTGCGTGCTCATCCAACCATGCCTGGTTTATAACAGTTGGATTTTCAGGAGGTTCAACATCCTCAGGATCTTGCAGCAGCAAAGGTGAGGGGGTGTGTTTTGTTTTATATTTGATGGTGCCAATCGGCTCGGTTGCAAGCTTCGGCATACTGCAAATATCCAACTCCAGTTGATCAACTGGGATGGCTTGTGCTTTGCTACTCCCCCCTCTTCCACTTGTGAACAAAGTGAGAGGGCCTCATTAACATGGTTGTGAGCCGTTGGCAATGAATGACCCTGTAGATCATTTACTACGGCCTGTACATGAATATGATTGATCTCATTTCCAGTTCCAGGAGGGCTATCATCTGCAGCAACTCCCATTGATAGTACGCAGGCCCCTGTTGCCTCATCACAGATGGAAGGAGATGCTGTTCCAGGAGTGCTACCTGCAGGAGCTGATTGAGAGGGATTTGTGATTGGTGAAGTACTAGGGATGACCCCCTGTGCCAGGTTGGTCAGTGACTGAGCCAGTCGCTGAATGGGAGTTTGGATTGAAGGCAGCTTTGCAACGTCTGGACACTGAGAATCAGAATGTCCAAAGCATACACAGTGGCTACATCTAGGTGGTTCGCCTTCATACTTAGTGTCAATATTAATAATGGAGCCATCATCCAATTCCAAACCAACCGCCCGCGGGAGTGGCTTGGCCGCATCAACCTCAACTAGACATCAAACATACGTCAACCTTTCCAACTTCGCCGTTGCCTTGTCCAGACATAGAGGATTGCCTACAATAGAGCTCATTATATTAAAAATATCTAGGGTCCACATACTCAAAGGGAGACCATGGAATTGTACCCATACTGGCACAGTAGCGAGCATGTCCCGATCATATTGGAGGGTTGGACTCCATCTCTGAAGCACAGTCAGACGGCCATCAAACAACCACGGGCCTCCAAATAGAATACGCTTGCATTCCTCCGCACATTCAAACCTGAAATAGAAGAACCCATTCTCTATACTGAAGATACGAACCCCCTTCTTCAACTTCCACAGTCGGTCCACCCAAGCCCTTATTTGTCCATAGTAAGGTACATCTCCGAGGACATATCCAACTAGGGTATTTTGCCAACAGCTCGCCCCCTTCTCAATTAGGGATCCCAGCACCCTTCCAACATTGATCCCATCGTCCTTGGCAATAGGAGGGATGTAGGTCATACGCAATGATTCCTCATAAGTTCTTCTATTCGCGTAAACATCTGAGAACGAAAGCTTCGCTCCAGTGGTATTAATAGTCAAGGGGACTTGGGGTCTAATTGGCATTTTATCAAACACTGGTTGGACATTGTTGCCAATTCGAGACTGTAAATTACCTCTTGGCGGCTCCCGATCACCTCGCAGTTGGCCTCCCCTAGTAGGCTCCTGTGTCCGATCACTAGGACGAGAGGCGCCCACAAGGCCTCTCCTTTGTTGATACCCACCATGTCCAAAGCCACTTCCCTGCCATTTGCCATGTCGCCCGCGATGAAGGCCAGGTCGAACGGCTCTACTTCGAGAAACCAATTTCCAGCCACCACCAGAATTAAGCTCGCCTTTGCTGCCTAACCCGCCGTCGGAGCCCCCTGCTTCAAGTGGGTCGCCAGTATCCTTGGCTGCCGCCGTCGTCATTAGGGTTTATATATTATGTCTATATATATATGTGTGTATATATATATATATATATATATATACACATGTATATATGTATATACATGTATGTATACATATACATGTATGTATACATATACATGTATGTATATGTATATGTGTGTGTGTGTGTGTATGTATGTATGTGTGTGTGTGTGTGTGTGTGTGTGTGTGTGTGTGTGTGTGTGTGTGTGTACTCATCATTTTCTGCTGAGCTAACCATCACTCCTTCCATGGCTTAAAATCTTTGCTCGAAGAATTCAAAAACTTTACAGGGCTGCAAACTAATTGGGATAAAAGCGCAGCTATTTTCAGTAAAGGGACTAAAAATCCTACGGCACTTGCGAACTACATCGGTATCAAATTGGCCACTACCATTACCACATACCTTGGGTTGCCCCTCTCCTCCAAATACCCAAAGTCTCCTAATTACAGCAGATTGGTGGACAAATGCAAAAAGAGACTTATGGGATGGTCCTCATCATTGATATCTATATCGGGCCGCATCGAGTTGGTTAAAACGGTAATATATGGAATGGTGTATTTTTGGATGCAAGCTTTTCGTATACCTTCTTCTATCTTGCACACTATTACATCAGCCTGCAGAAAGTTTATATGGGGGAATACACGTACCTGGGCTTGGAAGGATGTCTGTTTCCCAAAGGAGGAAGGGGGTGTGGGACTCCGTCTGTTCTCTGATCTTAACATAGCAGCAGGGGTGGGACTCACCTGGCGTCAACTTTCTACAAGGGGTCTTTGGGCATCCCATATGAAGAAGAACTACAGTGATCATGCAACATTCTTTGCGGCAAAAGGAAGGACCACACACTCTGATACCTGGAAATTCATGCTTCACTGCAGGAGCATCTCTCAGAAATTGATTAAGAGGAGTGTTAAAGACGGCAGCTCTACCCTCTTCTGGCATGATAATTGGCTGGCATTTGGCCCTCTTAAAGACCTTTATAACATACCCCCGGGGGCAGACACCAAGAGAGTATACGATTATTGGGAAGGAGGGTGTGGCTTCATGATCCCACTATCATTCATATTCGGCATATCCTTCAAACATTAGTCTCAAGTTTGGAGCTGACTTATGGGAATGGAACCCGGGCACACCTTTTCAGTTTCACCAAGCACGGGAAGGTGAAAGAACCCCATGTACTCCTTTCCCATATTACTAAAGGGTTTTGTGGAACCCTTAGAGCACAAATCTGTGCCCGTCCTAAGTTAGACGGACCATAGAAACAAAAATGCAGCGAAAAATGGATGTTAATCTAATTAACATGCAGCCCTAAGGAACAAGACCCTTAGCCAGGATCTCTGCCAGCTCGGGGTGGATCTGACCACCCCAAGAGGGATCTAAACTACTGCGAATAATTAAAAACAAAAGCTTCTAAAAACATACCTAGAACCTTGCCCTAGGGCAGGCAAGGTATACCGCACCGTCTTCCGAGCCGATCCTTATCCCACGTCGAACCGCTCCTCAAACCGCTCCTCGAAGCCGAGCCAACCACGCGTCGAAGAAAGTTTCACGCGAGTGAAAGCATTTGCCAAGATTTTGGATCCGAATCCGAACCCCTTCGTGGCTTCGCTAGAGCCCTTCAGGAGTAAGGCAGAAATTTAGGGAGAAGAGGAATTAACTTAAGCTTTGATCCGAGCGTGCTCCAATGTTTTTGGGAGACACTCAGATCTTGAGCTTGGGACGAGTTTTGAAGATGGGAGCAGACCCCTATTTATATAGGTGGCCGACCCCTCTCCTTTACTCAAATTCCGATGTGGGACGAACGTTTGGAGTTTAATAAACTCAATTTAGTTTGCCTTTCACAAAGGCCAAACTTCCGTGAATTTTAACTCCCTCACCGTTGAGTTTCATGATTGATACAACCTATCAAATCGAAAGGCGTTCAACGGTGAACACATAGGAAAAAACGGTGAGTTAATCGGAGTCCGTTTGACCCCTCAATTGATCGCCCAAAGATCAGCCCAATGCTTGATTTTCGTCCAAAATTAGCTGTCAAAAACACCTACATCCCCTAGGGTTCTGCACCCAATGTGGGGCCCACCATGTGGGCCCTACAGCTCAAACTGGCTGACTGGGCACTGCCCAGGCCTGGACCTGGGCGTGGGTGCCCAGGCGCCAGGCCTGGCGCCCAGGGCACCAGGGCGCCAGGGCCAGGGCGTGGGCCCATGCCCAGGGCCCTCGCCTTGGGTGCATGGGCTGGCGCCTGACGTACGTTTATATTTTATATATTCACGCACGTCTTCTTCGTGATTTTTCGTTGTTTTCTGATGTTCCGTATCCATTCTCTCGTGATTTTTAGTTTTCTGGCACTTCTTTGTGTTTTGTGCCAATGCAGGAGTTTGCCAGCGTTGGGGACATATAAAGCAGATATCATGAGTCCTCAGAGCAACGTGAGGTGTCACGCGCGATCCCGAGGGCCAAACATCGAATAATTCCAAATATCAACCCTCAACCGATCGGTTGGACACAGCCAACCGATCGGATGGTGCACGCGTATCCGATCCGGACAGAAGCAGTAGAAGAGAAGCAGCTCACCTGATCAGTTCAGCAATCGGGTGAATCCGTCAGTGCTCTCTGTTTTTGGAGCTGAATTCCAATCGATCGGATGACATCTCATCCGATCGGTTCATCTGTAGCCGAGATTCACAAATAATGACCCGAAGACTCAACCGGTCGCTTCAACCAACCGGTTGATGTATGTCTGGAGCTGAAGGCCAAAACGACTAGCAGTTCACCCGATCCATTCATTCATCAACTGATCGGGTGGCCACATTTTTTATATATAGTGACCTAGGTTTTCCCAGACGCGGATCTCCATTGTATTTTCTGTCTTTTTGGGATTTGTGACGGCTCAGAATTTATTTTATCTTGTAAGTTTTCTGATTGTTCTGGAACTTTAATATTGCATTAATACTATTGCTAGCTTCATAGTTCTATTGCTTGATTTTGATTTCAATGGTTGAATTTTGTTTTGATGCTATTTTTGCCATGAATTATGAGTAGTTCCCCAATCCAGGGGATGGTGGAAGCCCCTTCGTGGGTTCTCCCTAGAACGACCATAGGATTAGGGGTTTGATAGGATTTAGGAATTTAGATGGTTACGCGGGGCGTTTTATTGTCATTGGCGGGAGAAAGACCGCCTCTGACCGTCGGGCCAAGGGAAAATAAAACTGGCGTTTGATCCCCTAGCCACAGCTCACACCCCTAGCGTAGACATTGAATCCTAGCGCGTGGGAACGGCAGGATGAAATGTTGGGAGTAATCGTTGCGAGCTTAGTGCTCCCGGAGTTGGTCATTGTTAATGGACATGGGAATGCCCACCGTCCGAACCCAGGTAGTCCTAGCGTATCATCCTGGGTGTCTACCGGAATATCGGGCCCATGGGATGCTAGGTATCACTCTTAGAGGCAACATCTCACCACTAAACCCTAAAATCCAATCGTAATCCTATCCGTCGGTCGTAATAGAGAGGGCACATGATAGGGTGGAAACCAAAGTCCTGGGTTTCCTTTTATATCTTACATCCATCGTATTTCTATTTCGTGACAACCTACCGATTGATCAGGCTAGCTCACCCATCGGGTGATCCGGTTCCTTCTTGATAACAAGCACACCACACGCCTCCCTGAGTTCGACCCCCAAGCCACACTACAACATCGTGCGCTTTCGGTTACAAATATTTAAATCTGGTATCCCCGATCTCACTGCATATATTGCTAAATCTAGGGGACGTCAAGCTTTATGGCGCCGTTGCCGGGGAGGCAACGTGCTTGTTTATTTTAGTACCCTGTGAACCCTTGAGACTAGTTCACATCCTCACCACATGAGAGTTTTTGCATTCTACATTTTATTTTTAATTTATTATTTTAATTTTCTTTATTTTCTGTCTTTATCTGAAATTATACCATACGTGCTTCACGGGTGTTTCTTGATTTTTCATGCGCAGGAATACAAGAAGTCTTGACGACTTGATTCCTATAGATCCTGAGATAAACGCCACCGTGAGGCATCTGAACGCTGAGAGAAGAAGAAGGGAAGAAGCTGAAACCATGGAGAAAATACCCCTCCACAGAAGTCCCTGCTTAAATACTTGATGCAGTCCATCGGGTCCATGTCAAGCATCCAACACCCGGCCATTACGACCGGAAGTTTCGAATTAAAGCCATCATTGGTGACGTGGATCCAACATGACCAATTTTCAGGGGCACCAATGGAGAGCCCGATTGAGCATCTGGACTCATTTTTAGAGAAGTGCGACACCTTCAGAATCAACAGTGTGTCGACTGAAGCAATCTGGCTCAGACTATTCCCATTCACTCCCAGGGATAAAGCCAAACAATGGCTAAAGGGGAAGGATCCCAATACCTTCACAACTTGGGAGAAGCTGTCCAATGCCTTCCTGAGCAAGTTCTTTCCCCCGGGGAAGACTATGAAGCTGAGGAGAGAGATCTCCTCATTCTCCCAAGGCAGCCACAAATCCTTGCATGAGGCATGGATGAGATATAAGGAGATGCAACAGAGATACCCTCACCATGAGCTCCCCAAATGGCAGATCATTAATTTTTTCTACAATGGGTTGAGGGATGATCTGAAATCTTCAATGGATGTCGCGGCTGGAGGGTCCTTTATGTCCAGGAACGAGGAAGATACCGGAAACATTCTGGAGAATATGGCATCTAATAATGAAAGGTGGTGCGATGAGCGCGCCGCGCCCAGATCTGGAGGGATGCATAGAGTGAAAGAGGTCGACAAATTCTCTAGCAAATTTGATTTTCTATCTACTCATATCTCGGCATTTATGGTAGGAGCTAGAGGTGCCAACACCTAACAAGTAGCTGCAGTGGAAGCTGAAGTCCTGGGAGACTTTGATGGTGGTGATATCTCACCATCGGTGGATTAGGCGAGCGCTCTTTTCTATAACCCGAGGGGTAATGCGCCATATCCACCGAGGACAAGCTCAAATCCGGCGTATTCTCCCAATAACCGGAACCACATGAACCTGAGCTACAGGTCACCATACCAGCAGACCCAGTAACCTCAGCAACAATTATATCAGCCACCTCGGCAGCAGCAGCAATTGTACCAGCAGCAACAACAGCCCCAACAGATGTACCAGTAATACCCCCCGAGGAATCAGCAACCCCCGCCACAGCAGCAACCATATAACCAACAACGGGTAATCTCTCCGGTCGAGAGCCTCTTGACCCAGTATATAACAAACCAGGAGAGGATTAACCTGCAGCTGCAGACTGGACAGAAGACTTTGGCATATCAAGTAACCCAGCTGGGGTTGCAAGTGGAAAATCTTCAAAGGGCACAGAGCCAATTGCCGGGTCAGCTGGAGGTAAATCCTAGGGGGCCAAATCAAACATTGGTGTTGACACATGACCATGCAAATGTGTCTGCGATAGTATTGAGAAGCGGCACAAGATTTCGACTAGGGAGGCCGCTAAAGAACCCGAAGCTCCATCGGTCGATGGGCAACCAAATGTAAAAGCAAGTGACGATGGAGCTCTGTCATCAAAGACCATGACTCCCGAGGGAGTTCCTGAGGAAGAAAAGGAAAAGAATGAAGATGGCAACTCGAGAGTCTTCAAGCACGTCATCCCATTCCCTCAAAGGCTTGCCAAGGCAAAAATAGATGAGAAATACAGCAAGTTTTTCGACATGGTTAAAGACTTGAGTTTGCAGATCCCCTTCCTAGAGGCTATAGAGACCATTCCTTCTTATGCTAAATTTATGAAAGATTTGGTGACGAAGGGTACAAGGAAAGAAAAAGTCGTACTGACAGCGGAGTGCAGCGCTCTGATTCAAAGAGCAAACCCGCCAAAGCTCAAGGACCCAGGGAGCTTCTCTATCCCATGCTCGATAGGAGAGGTGAAAATCAATCGGGCGCTCGTCAATTTGGGTGCGAGCGTGAGTCTTATGCCTCTATCATTGTATAAGAGGATAAGAATGAGCGACCTTGAACCCACCGGAATGATGCTGCAACTTGCAGACAGATCGGTGAAATACGCGGCGGGGGTTGTGGACGACTTACCGGTGAACGTCAGCGGTGTACATATGCCTGTGGATTTTGTAGCAATGGACATACCGGAGGACAATCATACCCTGATTATCCTTAGGAGGCCCTTCATGGCGACAGCTGGTGTGCTCATTGATGTGAAGAAGGGGAAGCTGTCCCTAAATGTGGGCGACTAGAAGGTCGAGTTCGATTTGGGATTGTCAATGAAGCATCCACAGGAGGAGCAAAATTGCAATGTGCTGGAGGCTGAAGAAGAAAGAATCGTTGAGGCTGGAGCTTGTGATATTCTCTCGAGGAACCCCCTCCGATAGCTTGGGGGGCCTTGAGGAGCACGTCGTGTTGAAAGAAGAAGAAATAGCTGGAGAAGTGTGTGTCTCACAGACGACTCCTCCCGAATTCAAGAAGGTTGCTCCGACGAGGAGCAAGGGAAAAGAGCCCATGGGGCTCACTGCTGATGAAGTTCAGATCCTACGAAAAGTGGCGGTTGACGTCAATGTGAGGGAGAAGCCCCCGGACACCACCAGTGGGAGGATCGTTGAGAGCATCTACCTGTCACCTCCATCACCGACAAGGGCCGATGCTCCAAAAGCTGAAAGGATGCCGATCATTGGGCATCACCCGCACTAATCACCTTGAAGATCATATACAGGGAGTCGAGCAAACGACTTTAAACAACATCGCTTCATGGGAGGCAACCCATGTTCTAAACTTTCGTCGTTATTTTTAGGATTAGTTCTCTTATTTTTAGTGAATAAATTCTGCCATGGTGATTTTTATCGGGAGACTTAGATGAATTTTGTGTTTTTACAGGAAATTACTCCCAACCGATCGGTTCAAGCATAAACCGATCGGGTGGGCTGTGTCTGAAGATGGGCTGTATCAGAACACCGACCAACCGATCGGGTGGCAAATGAGGGTGATCGGGTGGCAGTTCGGTTGAGAAAACAGAGCTCTAGAAAAAATTGGGAGTTAAATCAACCGATCGGTTGAGCTGAAGCTATGATCGGGTGGCAGACCGGGTGAAATCGACAGTGCTCTCGGGAAAATTTGTGAAGCGGTCAACTGATCGGGTGAAAAGTCACCCGATCGGTTCACCTATAGCTGCATTTCAACAAGAATTTTCGAGAACTAACCCAACCGATCGGGTGAGATCTCACCAGATCGGTTCGCCTAACCCTATAAATAACCCCCCTTCACCCGATTCATTTTCACCTGAACTCACCTGTCTCTTCCGGTCGTTTTGTCTCCTCACTCTCTCAAACGGTCTCATCTCCCTCTCCCACCACTCTCAATCTCACTTCTACCACTTCCTCCATCTCTCTCTATCTCCTATAATCAATCCTCTCTCCACCCCATTAACCCTAAATTTCGCCCTAACCTTAACCCTACTTCCCCCCATTTCGAAAATTTCTACTCTTGTTGGATCGAAGTGCCTTCACAAATCTCTCCATTGTGATGCGTGGGATCCTTTGCGAGCAAGGAATCTTTTCGCTACTGGGTAAACTCGTCCTTGAGCTCTATTTTTACACTGCCCTAGTATTATAATTCTGCTCCATTGTCGTTTGGTTTTGTGCAATCATATAGTCTTGCATTCATATTGCATCACTACACTATCATGGCCAAAGACAAGGGTAAGAGGGTCATGCAGGAAGAGGAGCCATCTCGCAAGAGACGCAAGTCCACACATCCACCAAGTGCAGGTGCTCCACTTCCTCCTCCTTCCCAACCTCCATCCCAACCCATCATTCCCGTTGCGGACCCGCTGATGGGCCCACAGGGAATCCGGTTCTTGAGTCTTGCACACAAAGATTTTTATCATCATCTCAACAAACGATCGCATTTATCCACCAAGTTTGCACATGCACAAACCCTGATCGGTCTCGGAGTTTTCTCCGGTGTCGAGACTCTTTTTGCAAACCTAGGATGGCTCAGCTTCTTAAACTCCCATGCACCATCATACCCCGCCATCACACTCGAATTCCTCTCTACTCTAAAAAATGAGTGGGGTCACTCGTAGATTTCCGCCTACAAAACCGAAACTACCGCTCCCACCTGAACACAATCAATAACATCTTCGGTTTCCCCATCCTCGGTGCCGATATCCGTCCCTATGATTTCCATCGTGACTTCGATGTCGATTATTTTTGGGGTCGCCTGACCCTTCATGATCGTTATCCTCGAGGCAAGGCCAAGGCCTCCTCCATCATTCACACTGTCTTTCGTCTAGCCCACCGCATCATATCTAGCACTTTCTTTCCCCGGGATGAGTCCGGGACCGTGACTATCCCCGACCTTTTTATCCTTTGGGCTATGACTTTTGACTTCATTCGCGGCACTGACGGGATCGCTTTTGAGGCCCCTCGCATACCTATTAACGGCGGTGCATGGCTTATTTAAAAACTACTTGATATTAGCCGCGCCGACAAGGGCAAATATTGATGCGGGGGCCTCATCACCCTCATTGTCTTGCACCCCCCGTTCAGCGTCGTTATCCACCGTGACTTGCCGCATGCCGCAGGATCCACATATCTAGATCTTGATGTCTTGCAGCATACCCACATAATCAAGCCTCGTGGCGTGTGTCAGTATGTCTTTTACTATGGCCACCCACTTAGGTGAGCAGGATATCCCTGCGTTCAGGGAGGATCCCGGGGCTGGCCCTAGTGTCACGAGTGACGACCTTAGCTTCTGTTGCTATTTCTTCTGAGGCACTCACTACGGCCCTCTTAGGCCTTGCCTCCGGTGCCGACACGACCACTACCGCCAGCACCTCTTCTGTTGTTCGTCGAGCCACCTCCACTCGTCTCGCTCTGGAGACTGAGTTAGCTTCTCTGCACGCTGTCGCATCTACTTCTACCTCCTCAGACCCATCCTCTTCTTTCTTTTCGCACCCACGTTTTCTCACACTCGAGCGAAACGTGGCCTCCATTCTCCGCATCCTTACACACGTCTACGGTCCTCCTCCACCTACTCCCGCACCATCACCATCTCCTTCGCCTCCTCAACGATCATCACCTCCTGCCACCACCCTTTCCATTCCCGCCACTACATCTCCACACACTATTTCTGACCCACCACCTCCGCCACCCTCCACTTCCATCACAGTATACACTCACCGCAAGAAATTACCGGTGCGCTCGAGATCACTTCCCTCACCTACTTCATTGGCCACCGTATCCCTCCCCTTACCATTATCACCGACACTCCACTCATCGTTCACACCACCACCGCACCCATCCATCCACCACCTCCACCCCTTTCTCCACTTCTCCGAACACCCATCACCTCTCCCACACACACACCACCTCCTCTTCCGAGGAGGACGAGGACACTACCTCTCCTGCATTTTGATCTTTTTTTCTTTTCCGATTTTCCCTTTAGCACATTATTTCTGCATCACCATGATTATATCATATTGCTAGCATTGTCATGTTCAGCTTGGGGGAAATCGATTTTTGTGCATTTTGTCGTGTGATGTCTTTGTCGTGTGTTTGTTTATAGGTGTTCTTTGGATGTGTTTTTATATCTTTTATTAGTGTGTTTGTGTTCTTTGGATGTGGTTTTCATGTTTTTCACGTTTTTTGTGTCGGTGCGTACTTGTGATGGCTATACACTTCGTGGGTTCTCCCTAATATTTAAATGTTCTTTGGAATTTTGTCGTGTGATGGCTATACACTTCGTGGGTTCTCCCTAACTCTCTGGAATTTGATGCCGAATGCCAACCGATCGGGTGACCTTCACCCGATCGGTTCACCTGTAGCCAATTCTCCGAAGCCAAGACACGGAGAGCTCAACCGACTGGTTCACCCGACGGCACGAAGATCCAACCGATCAGCTTCAACCCTCAACCGACCGTGCCATATGACCGGGTGAAGTCCAGTGCTGAACTGTCGAAGAAACGAAGCAGGTCACCCGATTGGTTGACTTTTCAACCAATCGGGTGTTATCGTATTCTATATATAGGACCCCTAGGTTTTCCAGAAACGAGAGTTGTTATTTTTTGCTGTTTTTTCTCTCTCTTGACGGCCGTAATTTTTCAGATATTTGTAATTTTTCCGATCTTTACCAAACTTTAATATAGTGTTATTAGCATTGCTCTTACTGCTTTTCAATCGCTTGATCATGTTTTTAACGGTCGATTTTGGTTTAGATCGCTTTTTAGTAAATATGTGAGTAGTTCCCAAATCTGGGATTTTGGTGGAAACCCATTCGTGGGTTCTCCCCGATGCGTCCACAGGGCTAGGAAATCGATAGGGATTAGGAATCTACCGGTTACGCTGGGTGTTTTAATGTCATCGGCGGGAAAAAGACCGACTTTGACCGTTGGGCCAAGGGGGAATAAACTTGGCGGTTGACCCCCTAGCCATAGCTCACGCCCTTAGCGTAAATATCGAATCCTAGCGCGCGGGAGTGGCAGGATGAGACGTTGGGAGTTATCGTTGCGAGCTTAGTGCTCTCGGAGTCGGTCAATGTTAATGGACATGGGAATGCCCACTGACTGAACCCGGGAAGTCTGGCGTATCATCCTGGGCACCGACCGGGATATCGGGCCCATGGGACACTGGTACCACTCTTAGAGGCAACGTCTCACCATTAGACCCTAATTCCGATCGCTATCCTACCCGTAGGCCGTATCAGCGAGAATCGCACGATAGGGTGGAAACTGAAGTCCCAAGTTTTCCCTTCATATTGTGTATCCCTCGCATTCCATTTTTCGTGACAACCCATCATCCGATTCTGGCTAGCTCACCCATGGGGTGAATCCTATCCTTCTTGACACAAGCACAACCACGCCTCCCTGAGTTCGACCCCCAAGCCACATTATAACACCGTGCGCTTGCGGTTATAAATATTTAAATCTCACGCCCCCAATCAATACACCTATATTGTGCGCACCCGGCGCGCACACAAAAACGCGGGGGCGTCAAGCTTTATGGCGCCGTTGCCAGTGTGGCAACGTGGTTGTTATTTTAGGATTTCATGAACCCTTGAGTCTAGCTCATATCCCCATCTCGCGATAATTTTCGCATTCTTCTTTTTCCATCTCTACATTATTTTCTTATTTTTATTTTTATTTTTTATTTTTATCTGTTTCTTTCTCACTTTTCGCTTCACGGGTGTTTGTTGTTTTTCATGCGCATGAGTTCAAGAAGTCTCGACGACTTGATTCCCGTTGATCCGGAGATAAACGCCACCCTAAGGCGTTTGGCCGCCGAGAAGCAAAGAAGAGAGGATCCTGAAACCATAGGGGAGAACACCCCACCTCACAAGTCCATGCTGGAGTCTCGATGCCATCCATCAAGTCTACCTCCGCCATCCGTCCTCCTGCTATTACGGCGCAAAGATTTGAGCTTAAGCCGTCTTTGGTGACGTGGATCCAGCAGGATCAATTTTCGGGTGCACCCATGGAGAGCCCCATCGAACATTTGGACTCCTTCTTGGAGAAATGTGACACCTTCAGGATAAATGGTGTCACAACTGAGGCGATCCATCTGAATCCATTCCCCTTCTCTCTGTGAGATAAGGCCAAGCTGTGGCTTAGGGGGAAGGACCCGAACACATTCAACACCTGGGAGAAGCTTTCAAATGCTTTCCTGACAAAGTTTTTTCCTCCGGGGAAGACCATGAAGCTGAGGAGTGAGATCTCCTCCTTCTCCCAGGCCAGCCACGAGTCTCTGCTTGAAGCCTGGACCAAATACAAGGAAAAGCAGAGGAGATGTCCCCACCATGAGTTCACCAAGTGGCAGATCATAAATCTGTTTTATAATGGGTTGAGGGACGATTTAAAATCTTCCATGGACGCCGCGGCTGGAGGGTCCTTTATGTCAAGAAGTGAAGAAGATGCCGGACAGATTCTGGAAAATATGGCATCAAACAATGAGCGGTGGTGTGACGAGAGAGCCACACCTAGATCTGGGGGTATCCACAGGGTCGAGGACGTCGACCGATTATCTAGCAAGTTTGACTTGCTGTCGACCCAGATCTCTGCTTTGATGGTAGGCACCGGTGGCGTCGGAGCACAACAGATTGCTGCGGTGGAATCCAAAGTCTTTAGAGAATTCGACGGTGGTGACATCTCACCACCGTTGGACCAAGCGAGCGCACTATTTTACAATCCTTCGGGGAATGCGCCTTTTCCACCATGAACCAACTCCAATCCGGCCTATTCTCTGAATAACCAGAACCACCCCAACCTTAGTTACCGGGCACCATATCAGCCGCCGCCGCCTCAGTAGCAGCAACAACAGATATATCAGCTGGCTAGGCCTCAGCAGCAGTAGTTTCAGCAGCAGCAGCCTCCACAACAATATCAGCAATACCCCCAAAGGAACCCGCAGCCCATTCAGCAGCAGCAGCAGCAATTTGGTCAGCAGAGGGCCATCTCTACGGTTGAGTCCCTTTTGACTCAATACATAACCAACCAGGAGAAGATAAATCTGAAGCTGGAAATGGGGCAGAGGGTGCTTACCGACCAAGTGACCCAACTGTGGTTACAAGTGGCAAACCTTCAAAGATCACAGAATCAATTGCCGCCACAGCCGGAAGTGAACCCGAGGGGGTGAATCAGACCTTGGCGCTCACGCACGAGCATGCTAACGTGTCCTCTATCATCTTGAGGAGCGGAACACAAATCCCTACAAGAGTGCCCACAAAGGAACCGGAAGAACCGTTGGTCGTAGAACGAGCAATTGAAAAATTGAATGACGACGGTGTTTCGTCGCCAAAGCAAACGACTCCAGAGGGAGTCCATGAAGAGGAGAAGAAAGAGGATGAGGAAGGGAACCTCAGAGTTTTCAAGCCCATTGTGCCTTTTCCACAATGGCTTGCCCAAGCCAAGATAGACGAGAAGTATGGAAATTTCTTTGCCATGGTCAAGGATCTAAGCTTGCAAATCCCCTTCATCGAAGCTATCGAGACGATTCCCTCCTACGCCAAATTTCTGAAGGACTTGGTGACAAGAGGATCCAGAAAGGAGAAGGTCGTATTAACGACGGAGTGCAGCGCCCTCATTCACGCGCAAATTTGCCCAAGCTTATAGACCCGGGAAGTTTCTCCATCCCTTGTTCGATTGGGGAAGTGTGAATCCAGAGGGCGCTCATCGATCTAGGAGCGAGCGTCAGTTTAATGCCCCGATCGCTATACAGGAGAATAGGGATGGGAGACTTGGAGCCCACGGGTATGACACTTCAATTAGCCAACAGATCGGTTAAATACCTGGTGGGAGTAGTAGACGACCTACCCGTTGATGTGAGTGGAGTGCAAGTGCCGGTGGATTTTGTGGTGATGGACATGCCGGAAGATAAGCACACCCCTATTATCCTTGGAAGGCCCTTTATGGCAACCACCGGTGTGCTAATAGACGTGAAGAAGGGGAAGCTTTCCCTTAATGTGGGCAACGAAAAAGTCGAGTTCGACTTAGGGTTGTCGATGAAGCACCCAAATCCCCTGGATGATCCTAGTATCAGTATGCTGGAGAACAAAGAAGAGAGAGTTGTGGAAGCAAGCTCCTGGGAGGTTCTTTCAAGAAATCCTCCCGATAGCTTGGGAGACCTTGGAGAGCAAGTTGGCTCACCAAAGGAAGAAGTTGCTGATGAGGTGGTCGCCCAACGTGTGATCCCTCCCAGATTCCCAAAAGCTCCACCTACGAGGAGAAAAGGCAAAGAGCCCATGGGGTTCACCGGAGATGAAATCCGGATCCTTAAACGTGTGCCGGTGGACGCCAATATAAGGGAGAAGCCCCTGGACCCCGTCAACAAAGGGAGAGTCGTTGAGCGAGTTTTCTTGTCGCCACCGACTACACCAAAAGCTACCATATGTGAAGCTGAAGCGATGCCAAACTTTGGGCATCACCCATATCGCCCACCTTGAACATCATCTACGGGCGTCGAGTTAATGACGTTAAACAAAAGCGCTTCATGGGAGGCAACACATGCTCTAAACCTTTGTTTCCAATTTTAGGACTATTTTTAACTTTATTTTATCTATTTTAATAAATAAATCTAGCCGCAAGAACTTCCGTTGAGGGACTTAGGACATTTGTGGACTTTTGCAGAAAATAAGGCCCCAACCGATCGGTTGATAACTCAACCGATCGGTTTGGATGTATCAGCTGATGGCCGTATCAGTCACTCAACGAATCGATCGGGTGAAGACATGTGAGACCGGTTGGCAGACCGGGTGAACTGGGGCTGAAGTCTCGGGAAATTTTCAGATTTTGTCAACCGATCGGGTGATGAGAAGCATGACCGGTTGATTGACCGGGTGAACAACACCGAACTCTCGGGAAAATTTATGGAGCGGCCAACCGATCGGGTGAGTTATCAACCGACCGGTTCGCCTGTAGCGTCTTTTCAGCTGAAAATCTCGACCTATAAGTCAACCGATCGGGTGACAACTCACCCGATCGGTTCGACTTAAAGCCTATATATAGCCGCCCTCCACCCGTTCGTCCCCCCCTCGACCGATTTCGAATTCCGATCGCCGTTTCGACTCCTCCGCCATCGCCCGACCTCGTTCTTCCTCTCAACCGACCCAAAACCCACCCTAATCGATCTCTCCCCTATCCTTTTCCATCTCTCCATCGATTTCTCCCCTTCCTCTTCGATTTCGCCCGCACACAAAGCCCTAATTTTCGCCCATTCCTCCCCATTTTTGAAATTTGCTGAAAGGATTCGCCGCGGCTTCACACGTGTTCCTGTTGCGTTGCATTGGGGCGTCTACGAGCAAAGATCTTCATCTCAATTGGGTAACTTCGATCCTTAGCTCAATTTTTTATTTTGCCCTAGAATTTCATTTTGCTCGTTTGCCGTGTTAGTGTGTATTCATCGTATTTTGCATACACACACACACGACTCCTGCACAATGCCTCCTCGCCATGCTAAACCCACCAACACCATCACATCTTCTCTCTCCATTTCTATCCCTTCTACCACCGACTTGATCGTCGTACTTCCACCACCACCCACCTCCACCGACACTCTACCCATCATTCACACCCCCACTGCACCTATTCCTCCACCTCTTTCCCTCCTTCTCCGCACACCCCCTGTCTCCCCCGACCACACATCCATACCCTCTTCCGAGGAGGGCGAGGACTCCCCATCTCCTGCTCTTTGATTTCAATTTTTTTTCTGATTTTCCCCCCTTGCATATTTCTGCATTTTCACGATCATATCTTCTTGCTAGCATTGTCATGTCTAGCTTAGGGGAAGTCAATTTTTTCTGTGTATCGTCATGTGCTGTTTCTGTGTGGGCTTGTTTTATCTATTAAGTCGTACCATTTTCTGTCTTCTTTTGTTTTCTATTTTTATGTCGTTTCGTGTGATTTTCCCTTTTTACTCCTTTTATTTTCTGTTTACATGTCACGTGGTGTGATTTTTCTCAATTTTCATTTTCGTATGTGTGATTTTTCATTTTTGTGTGTCTGTGCGTATTCCCCCCCACTTTCATTGCCCTCCCATACTCACTCTTATTGCATTGAGGGCAATGCAAACTTCAGCTTGGGGGAGTCGCACTTTGTGCGTCATTTGTCTCTTTTTCTTCGTTATTTGAGTCGTTTTTCTCTGTGTTTTTCTTTTTTCTTTTTTTTCTTTCCTTCTTTTTCATCTCCTTCTCCTAGAGATGAACCCTATGATGAATTGCCAAAAAATCACACACACCTAGCATGGCATCGATAATCACATTCACTAACCCTAGGATATCGAGTCCTCTTGCATTTCATGCATCGTGGGTCCACTTAGCTTTTTGTGAGTCGTGCGTCGTGCCTAGCTGTTTGGTGTGCTTCTACTTTGTGATTGTGTTTTATATACCTGTCCAGGAATGACCCCTAGATTATCATGCTTCGATTTGAATATGCGGTATTTGTTTCTCCTGTCTGCTTCTGCATGCTATATATATATATCTATTATACATTTGACAACGTTTTTTGAATTCTAGGGCTGACTAGGACAAGATAAAGAGTGGCTGGGATTTGATCTTATGAAATGGAAGGTTGAGATGAAGCTTTGAAACCATGAATGAGACCCTTGAAATTTGATCCAGCCTTGAAATTTGGTCCAGCCTTGAAATTTGGTCCAACTTTGAAATTTGGTCCAGCTTTGAAATGATGAGAGCTTTGAAATCATGAATGTGAGCTTTGAAACTTGGTCCAGCTTTGAAATTTGGTCCACCTTTGAAAGCAGCCAGTGAACATGTTTCAAGATGAGGCGTCCGCTAAATTTTCTTATGCTGATTTGTTGTTTCGAGCCGAATTTGTTGTTCTACGCTAATTTGTTGTTCCTCGCCGAATTCCGTGACGAAGTGGCATGTACCAAATTTGTTGTTCCGCGCAAAAGGCACCGAATTTGTTGATCAACTCTAATGCACTTTGGTTATTAAAATGTGTGCGATGACT
This sequence comes from Scilla litardierei, assembly GCA_030789695.1. Taxonomy (NCBI): domain Eukaryota; kingdom Viridiplantae; phylum Streptophyta; class Magnoliopsida; order Asparagales; family Asparagaceae; genus Scilla; species Scilla litardierei. The sequence continues at coordinate 302,273,767 of CM061142.1, read as the reverse complement.
AGCGGCCGAAGGCGCCCGTGCCGAAGGCGCCCGCTAAATTTTTGTTCGTTTAAATTTTGACAGGGGGAATAATTCTTGGGGAGAACAAAGATTTTGATGGGATATCTTAAATGAATCGCGCCCGAGGGCGCCCGTGCCGAAGCTACATTTTTGTTCGTTTGAATTTGGGAGGGTGACATAAGCATGCCGAAGCTACATTTTGCAGGAAAATCATAAATGAACCGTGCCCGCGGGCACGGGTTATGACTAGTCTATTATACATTTGACAGTGTTTTTTGAATTCTAGGGCTGACTAGGACAAGATAAAGAGCGGCTGAGATTTGATGTTGGTAAATCAATGGTTGAGATTGGATTTTGTGAAATTTTTTTGGGGAAAGTGCCTTGGAAACACAAACTTTGAAATTAGAAGTGCCTTGGGAAAGAGTGTGGAAATTAAATTTAGGGGGAAACATGCATTGGGAAGGATTGTGGAGATTAAATTTGGGGGGGAAAGTGCCTTGGAAACCTAAACTTTGAAATTAATAGTGCATTGGGAAAGATTGTGGAGAATCATGATCCATTAAATTAAATAAAATAAAAAATTTAGCGTAAAACAATTTAGCGGAACATCAAATTTTTTTCTGTCGCCCGCGCCGAAGGCGCCCCGTTAAATTTTTTTACAAAGATTTGTTGTTCTGCGCCAAAGGCGCGGACGTCAAATTTGTTGTTCGACAACGAATTTGTTGTTTCACACCAAAGACGCACACGCCGAAGGTGCCCGTGCCGCTAAATGTTTTTACGATAATGTATTGTTCTATTAAATTTTGGCCGTGTAAATAATTTTTCGGGGAACAAAGATTTCGCGGGGGAAATGCTAAATGAACCGTGCCCGCGGGCACGGGTTATGACTAGTATATATATATATATATATATATATATATATATATATATATATATATATATATATATATATATATATATATATATATATTGTATACTTCATTTCGCATGTGTCGGGATTCCACAATTAAGGACTAGGATAACCCATTTAGCCCATGCTCTAATCAGCGAGAAAAGTTTCCTTTGCCCAAGTGTTTAGATTCCGATTTCTTTTTTATTTTACTTGGTGCAAATCCCCTCGTCGTGTACCGTTCTCCCACTTGGGAGAGTACACATGTGTATAGCCAAAACCCCAAAAATTCAAAAAAAGGAGAAAAGAAAAGAAAACCCCAAAAAGAAAAGAAAAGAAAAAAATTGTATAGCCAAAAAGCCAAAAAAATACATATATCCAAAACCCAAAAAAATATATGAGTGTGAATATTTTCCTACTTACCGAGAATAAAGGGAAGGCGAGAGTTTGCACCGAGTGTACTACTCCACATCATCTCAACCCCCATTGTTTTCGAAAACACTTGGCTTAGGAACTTTTTAGCTATTATCTAGGCTATAGTGTGGTGATTTCCTTAACCCTAGTTGTGGAGTCCCTGACGCATGATATGTTTCGATTCTCGCTCTATTCTCATGCATGCTTGAGCTTTATATTCACCGCTTTATTCAAATCGAATCGATATTTGGGTCATTTCTTGGATTTGTGTATATCGAGCTTTATTGCACATCGTAGATAGTGACACCAACTGCTAGCACATGACCACACTCACTCGCGCTTCACCGCGTGGGCCCACGGCACTTGTCTGGACTCGTATTCCTTGGTTTAGTGATGTGATTTTGTCGTATGCTTGCTTGGTGTGGCGTGTTTGATTTTGTTGGCCCTGACAGGCGATTTAGGATTTAGAGTTCTCTTTTTCTCTCTTTCTCTCTATTTTCTCCCTCCGATCTCCTACTATCACTCGTCTTCCTCGAGGACGAGGAATGATTCAGCTTGGGGGATTTTGACGTGCGTTTATATTTCATATATTCACGCACGTCTTCTTTTGTGTTTTTCCGCTGTTTTCCGCCCTTCTTGTATTCGTTTTCTCGTGTTTTCTTGTTTTCTTTCACTTTTCCGTGTTTTTTGTATTTTGCAGGAGTTTGCCGGTGTAGGGGACATATAACGATGATATCGTGAGTCCCCAGAGCAACGGGAGGAGTCACACGTGATCCAGGGGGTCAAACGACGAAGATCGCATCTTTCAGCCCCTCACCCGACCGGTTGGTCACTTCCAACCGATCGGGTGATGCACGCGTGCACCACCCGGACACAAGCTGAAGCGGGCAGAAAGTCAACCGGTCGGTTCAGAGGCCGGTTCACAACACCCCAACTCTATGGAATTTGATGCTGAATGCCAACCGATCGGGTGGCCTTCACCCGATCGGTTCACCTGTAGCCAATTCTCCGAAGCCAAGACACGGAGAGCTCAACCGACCGGTTCACCCGACGGCACGAAGATCCAACCGATCAGATTCAACCCTCAACCGGCCGTGCCATATGACCGGGTGAAGTCCCGTACTGAACTGCCGAAGAAACGAAGCAGGTCACCCGAACGGTTGACTTTTCAACCGATCGGGTGATATCGTATTCTATATATAGGACCCCTAGGTTTTCCAGAAACGAGAGTTGTTATTTTTTGCTGTTTTTCTCTCTCTTGACGGCTGTAATTTTTTAGATATTTGTAAGTTTTCCGATCTTTACCAAACTTTAATATAGTGTTATTAGCATTGCTCTTACTGCTTTTCAATCGCTTGATATGTTTTTAACGGTCGGTTTTGGTTTAGATCGATTTTTAGTAAATATGTGTGAGTAGTTCCCAAATCTGGAATTTTGGTGGAAACCCCTTCGTGGGTTCTCCCCGATGCATCCATAGGGCTAGGAAATCGATAGGGATTAGGAATCTACCGGTTACGCAGGGTGTTTTATTGTCATCGGCGGGAAAAAGACCGCCTTTGACCGTTGGGCCAAGGGGGAATAAACTTGGCGGTTGACCCCTAGCCATAGCTCACACCTTTAGCGTAGACGTCGAATCCTAGTGGGCGTGAGCGGCAGGACGAGACGTTGGGAGTTATCGTTGTGAGCTTAGTGCTTCCGGAGTCGGTCAGTGTTAATAGACATGGGAATGCCCACTGACCGAACCCGGGAGGTCCGGCATATCATCCTGGGCACCGACCGGAATATCGGGCCCATGGGACGCTGGTACCACTCTTAGAGGTAACGTCTCACCATTAGACCCTAATTCCGATCGCTATACTACCCGTAGGCCGTATCGACGAGAATCACACGATAGGGTGGAAATCGAAGTCATGGGTTTTCCCTTCATATTGTTTATCCCTTGCATTCCATTTTTCGTGACAACCCATCATCCGATTCGGGCTAGCTCGCCCATGTGGTGAATCATATCCTTCTTGACATAAGCACAACCATGCCTCCCTGAGTTCGACCCCCAAGCCACACTACAACACCATGAGCTTGCGGTTATAAATATTTAAATCTCACGCCCCCAATCAATACACATATATTGCGCGCACCCGTCGCACGCGCAAAAATATGGGGGGGCGTCAGTAGTCCTAGCGTATCATCCTGGACGTCGACCGGAATATCGGGCCCATTTGACGCTAGGTATCACTCTTAGAGGCAACGTCTCACCACTAAACCCTAAAATCCAATCGTAATCCTATCCGTCGGTCGTAATAGAGAGGGCACATGATAGGGTGGAAACCAAATCCTGGGTTTCCTTTTATATCTTACATCCATCGTATTTCTATTTCGTGACAACCTACCGATTGATCGGGCTAGCTCACCCATCGGGTGATCCGGTTCCTTCTTGACAACAAGCACAATACAGGTTTCACTGAGTTCGAACCCCAAGCCACATTACAACACCATGCGCTTGCGGTTACAAATATTTAAATCTGGTATCTCCGATCTCACTGCATATATTGCTAAATCTAGGGGACGTCAGCGCCTAGGACGCCTGGGTGCTAGGCGCCTGGGCTTGGGCACCGGTCTAAGGCCCCTGGCCCTGGCTGGCCAGGCGCCCAGGCCAGACCCGGACGGTCTGGCCTGGGTCAACCTGGTCTAACCGATGCCCAGTTTGGGCATGGGTCAGACCCCTTTGAGATATCATCACTAAGAGTTATCATTGACAGATTGGTCAACATAATCATATGATAACTCTTATGGATCGTGCAATGAACTCATTCTCTAATGAGCACCTGTGTCTCGTCTTTGACTTCACCAAGTCAAATGATCATGAGATCATTGCCACAGCTAAATGGTGAAGACTAAGATACAATGGTCTATCCGATATTTCGATACCCTTGTCTCGAAACATCTACGACCACGAACCCTTTTAGACTTATGCTACAGACGGTCAATCATTTCTCCATGATTGAGATACTCATCTCAATACATGTTTGACCTTTGCATAAAGTCTCAGGATTTTACCTAAGTTAATATCTAATGTTTACTACATTATTGATTAACTTAGATAAAACTATACCAAATAGCTTACTGTTATTTAGAACAAGATGTTTGTGCTATTCATACAGAGATAAATTGCCTCGAGGGCATCATCTCTCAACATCTCCCACTTGCACTCAGGCCCATTTATCTCGATATCTCATACCGTTTTACACATAAGTTTTCCCGACTTCAAGTGGTAGAGCCTTTGTGAGTGGATCTGCTAATACCGTCTATAGTATAGACTTAAGGGGTTTCTATGTTCATGTTAGACCAACCATTTGAATCTCATTCAAATAATTCTATTGGTCTGTCGGAATCCATAATATTTTATTTCCCTGGATCTTATCCAGTTCATCGTACCTTACGATAATAATTTTAAATTAGTTGCGGGTTAATTTAAGATGGTTCATAATCGTTTTTGATAAAGTGTCAAACTCGTTGATTACTTTATCAAAATATATGTTCCATCCCGTTGATGCCTCGCATGTAATTTGTTTGCTCCCACTGACCTTGCAAACTCTCTTTGTGATTCATATAAGTTGGTTCGTCTAAATCATATTTAGAAAAACAAACCTTTAATCGAATGTTCCAGTTTTCATAGTCATCATGAGCATTTACATCGAGTTCGGTCCGAGTAGATCCGTACACATCTGCTGGCGAGACGGTTTCAACATAATTCGATTATATGAATTAGGATGAAAACCGTTCTCAACCAACATAATTGTACTTTACTATTTTCCTTTCTTCTGCAATCCTCTAACTTGAAGATTTTCTTGGAGAAAATGAGGAAACATTTTCCTTGGGCACGTAAACTAAAGTCCATACTTTTATTCACGTGCTCGGACCTATTCTAACTGCATCAAGTTTTTAATCGGAGTTACTACTCTGAATTTCATCTCGAAAGTTTACTAAGTCATCATCAGTTATAATGTCTAACTCGATAATTCGTCTCACGAGATTCGAGTAATTGTACAACTTCCTTACGATTGATTTAATGAATATCTTATTGATAATGTCCTAATAGAACATTATCAAAACCTAGGCATTACTATCTGGGACTTAACCCAGAGGGAGGACTTAACTCAGAGTCACTTGCTATAGATCACACCAAGTCTAACTAAGTGCGATTCAATTACCTTTTAACAGGCCGATGTGTTAACAGACTAAACCTGAGAGAATATCATATTTTCTTTTAATTACGCAAGTTTTTATACATCTAAGTATTAACCATTCGTTCTAATCAAATCCGTTTAAATACTTTTGTCATTTTGTTCTCTATTTTATTAGACTTGTGTTTTAGCAAGAACATGTGTCGTAATAAAATGAGACTAACTCAATTATGGCTAATTTAAACTTGAGTCCGGATACTTCTGTATGTTCGAGACTGAGTTCAACAACTCATTCTCCACTGTCTTACAGAAGGAGTTTTGCCCATTGTATCTAAGAGAATAAGATTCACAAATGTCCGTAGACTTCATAATACGAGAGGTCAGACCCCTCTTTATGTGACTTGTGAAGCTTAGTCACTCGATATGGCCTAGTCTATTTTGACATATAAGTTTCTTACTTCCTTGCACATTATATATTAACTTTTAATATGTTATAGTTATTACAAATTACTAACACAAATCATTGCTTCAGAAGCAAGGTGACGACATTCGTCAAAATGTGTTAGACGTCTTTTGTATAACAATTATTCTGAAATCGTGACATCAAAGTATGTCACATTTTCATTTCCTCCTACTTATGCCTTTACTAATGATAAATATAACTAACTTTCTCAATTGACTTTTCGGAGTGCCTTCTTCCTTTTCTAAATCTCATTTAAATATTAAATAACCCAACATAAATAAATAGCTATGCAAGCATCTCATGTATCCAAACGCCTGAGCTTTGCAACCTTGAGTGTAGCTCAACAAGTTGCTCGTTTCAAGATCCGGTTGGGATACATAATCTTGCACTGCTCATGCACTTACATTCGACTCAAACAGTTTGATCGAATTCTCGAACCTTGCGGATCAAAATTGTTTTTTCCATACAACCTTGAGTGTAACTCAACAATTTGTAGGGAGAAACAAACTTCGAATGTTTATAGGTTCAAGTAGCCCCATATAGAGGCGAGTGACATGTAGCGTGCATTTATTTTGTTGGACCCAGAACTTAATGAAATCATATTTCTCAAGTCTGTCCTTTAGAAGGTCATTTTAATGTCAACCGGAATATAGTTTATTCTATCAATTAGATTAACTTTGACATTCCATTAATCAACCTATTTAACCAGTTAACTAATTCCATTAAAATATTATATTTTTATTCCATCGGTAAACATAGTCTTGCCCTAGTTTAGCATATGTTCAATATTAAATATAGGTAGAATGGCTTTTATCTATCGATATCCTCCCACTATTTTTACGATCATTTTAAGTCTTAATAATGAACGATTTAATCGAATTAAATAAATGGGTAAGAGATCCAATCACCCTAAGCCTAACAACCTTGAGTGTAGCTCAACAAGTTGCTTGACTTTGCGATCGGTAGATGACTCTTCATCAATCATATCAGATTTGACTCTCTTATTGATTTTTACCCCTAACCATTTGTGACCATGAGTGTGCTCATCCAAATCACAATGTCTAGTCTAGTCGGACCCTTGTTTTCGTGTCTAGCCTAACTTACGCCGACGCTTGGTGTATTCATGACAACATGGTTTGGGTCAGGACTAGACTACATCATAGACTTAACTTACCCCGATGCTCGGTGTATTCATGACACGACGGGTTGGGTCAAGTCTAGCCAGACTACATCATTTGCTTAACTTACACCGGTGCTCGGTGTATTCACGACACGATGGTTTGGGTCAAGTCAAGATTTCATTTTATGTATAGAAAAATTGGTTTCTACAAGGTTGCCATGTCACAGCTTGAGTGTAGCTCAACAACTGGAACACGGGTCCTATAGTTGCCAACCCCCAAAACAAGGAGGGCTACGGGAATTGACTAAGCTAGGATCACTTATCTCTTAGACTAGCTGGGGTGATCCAACAAACGTAGCCAAGCACATTGACTGGATCATGGTCCATTGAATGAAGCTTGTCATTTTTATATGCGTGCCATAGACTAAAAGGCTTTTATTAACAACTAATTAATCCTATCAACTAGTTGAATCCTTAAATTCAAAGTTTTAGGATTTGTTTAATAACTTTTATTAAATCCTTATCAACTATAAGGTTCACGTGCTATCCTAATTATTATTAGGATTTTAATAAATTTGTTAACAACGCTAAAAGCGAAGTCCTTTAATGAGAATTAATTACATAACAATTAGAATTAAAATTTTCATTAAAGGGACTACCCTAATCAGGAATTAGGTCTTAAAGTGTTGTTAAGGTTTTATTAAAACATAGTATGTCATTAGAATTTATCTCATAAAGTTTAACGAGTTCTTAAAGGCTAACCTAAGAGGGTTGTCTTGTGTTATTAAATAAGTGACAACATTTGCATAGCCATTAACATAAAGTTACACTAATTTTAACACATAAAAAAGTGTCATACCATTTAACAATTAAATCGAAAATTATTTATCTAATAAACAATTTTGCATGCATTTCTTAAATTTAACATTTAAATTTAAAATAATGAATTTAAAACATTTTAATTTTTATCTCATAAAAATATAATAGTTTTAAAAGGATCATATGATATGCATGCTACTAAAATATTTATCGCATAAAGTTTTAAAGTTTTAAAATCAGTTTTAAAATTATCACATAAATTTAAATCATCATTTTAAAAAAAATTCATGCTTAAAAATTATCAAATAAAATATTTAACCAGCTAAAATAATTTTAAACTTATCTGATAAATTTAAAGAAACATTTTACTGTATTTAAAAGCATTCAATTAATTAATCGCAGTCCTAGACCAGCATACAGACATTGCTCTGATACCACTGAAGGATTTTGTAGAACCCTTAGGGCACAAATTCGTGCCCGTCCTAAGTTGGACGGACCACAGAAACAAAAATGCAGCGGAAAAATATAT